>CM030938.1:4306264-4354871 GCA_018136815.1 Isochrysis galbana | reverse complement strand
CCGCTCCCTTTTGCACCCGCCAAAGCGTGTTGCTTGCAGTAGCGGCCGCATTCACACGCAGGCTGTCACACTTACCTCCTAAGCACGCCGGGAGCGTCTTTCGCGGTGGCCGGCCGGAGCGTGCCACACTTGAGGCACCCATCACACTTCAACACTGGATGCGCCATTGTCGTTGTTGGCGACGACCTCCGGCGCCACATGGTGCAGTCTTCAACGGTGTCGCCCCAGCATGGAAGCGCGAGTCGCCGCTCTAAGAACCAACCTTGCGCCAACGCCTTCTCAAAAGCCGTGTTGCCCGTGTCGCCCATCCACTCACCCACGTGGATGACGATATTGCCGGTGAAAGCAGCGAGGCAGTCAGCAGCCATACTAGAGCGTGGCGGCGGATAGCACATGAGTAGCGCGTGTGTCTTGAAGCGTTCGCTTGCGAGGGTCTTTGGCGTCCCGCGGAGCACCTCACCCCATGGCGGATTCTGCCCATGGAAGGTGTTGCTGCCCGACATTTGGGCGCTGTGTGCGCGTCCGCCGCCGCGCGGGGTGCTTGTGGGAGTCGAATCGTAGCACTCGACTGCCACTCCTCGCTGCCGGAGTAGCTCCGCCCAGTATCCGACGCCACCGCCCATCTCAACGACAGGAACGTTAAGCTCAGCAATCTGCTGGAGAGCCTCTTCGGAGGGGACGGCGAAGGCGAGCATCCAACAAGGCCACTCGCGCTCGAGTCTCCGCCACTTGCGCACAAGCGCGGGCGCGGGTGGCTCCTTGTCGGCTGCGGATGAGCGCAAGGGCGCCACCTTGGCATACTCGGCCGCACTCGCCACGCCCGACGAGCCAAGCAACTCCGAGGCTTCGGCGAACCGAAGCTTCCACAGGTTGAACAAGGGGTTGGCCTGCCCAACCAGCGACTCCTTCATCGAGCAGTCCAAGATCATCTCGGCCGCGAGCTTCAGCCAGCCGCCGTACTGCTTGACCATCCGCACCGGCCCAGCCATTGCGGCCATCGCCGCTCGCCCAAATGTCGGCGGGTGAGAAGCGCGAAGAAACGCGGCTGGATCAAGCAAGCCTTGCTTGCCACTAAGCCGGTCGAGAGCCACGCCTCTGCCTGTCCCCCTCTGTACGTCGGCGTAAAGCGTCGCAAAGTAGAGTCCATCCACATGCAGCAGCAGGCGAAGTCGAGTGCGTACCGAAAGCACGTCATCCGAGTTGACCGCCGCGCTAACGTCGCGTATGAGCGCCTCAATACCTTCGCTGTATACTGTTGCAAGCTCACATTCGCGCAATAGCCGCACGATGCCCGAAGAGCCGGCGATACCATCCAGCGCGCACGCGGCGCGCATGTCCTCAATCGCCTCAGCCGCCTCGAGTGCTGAGGCGCGCAGCGCAGCCGAACGGATCTGTAAAAGTGCTTGCAACAATGACTCCACTGGCCGTCCGCTCGATCCAAGGGACCCACAGTTACAGTTGGCATCGCCATTTGTATGTCGTAGATCTTCTGCAAGCCGTTCCAACGAATCCTCCGTCGCCTCGACTGCATCGGCGCGCCCGTGCGCCATGCTGCCAGCCTCAGCGGCGATGAGCGACGACATGCGACGCTGCATCTCCGCGGCGCCGAGCACCTCGCGCGGTCTGGGCTTGGCAGCGTCGGGCGTTTCTCTCGCGGCGGCGGGCGAGTGCATGGGAACCGCCTTGGCCACACCACGGGCAGGCTGTCGGAGAGGAAGCGGCTGCGAGGGCGGCGAGGTGCCACTTGGCTCAACCAGCGGATGCAGCGGCTCAACCATGTCGGTCGCAACGCGCAGCTGCGCCCGCTCTTCCATCTTGGAGAGGTCAGCGAAGCCGCGCTCAGGCGAAATTCCGACACGCTTCGGCACGTACTCGGCGACGAGCACCTTGGGGTTAAAGGTGAGCCGGGGCGAGCGCTTGGTCGTCGAGCTGGCCGAGCCTAGCGACTCGCGCCGCTTCTTTTCCTCACGTTCTCGGTTGAGCTCTGCCGCACGGCGCGCAAACTCGCTCTCATCTGCCTCGCCGTCATCGGAATTGCCGAGCTCAGCAGAGGCGGCAAGATGCGCCAGTCGTGCGAGCATCGATGCGCGCGACGGCTTGCGCTGCCAGCCGAGAAGATGGACCGTGCCGCTGTCGCCACCGAGAGATTCACAGCCGATGGCGGCGCCCGGCTCGAGAACCACATCAAAGGCAACGGCAGGCCGCTCTGGAGAAAGGATGCAAATCGTGAGCCACTCGCCGCCTGGCGCAGCACGTATCCGCAGCCGCAGCCTCGCTGGCTCCCCCTCTGGCGCGAGAGCCGCCTGCGTGAGCCGCCAGCACTCGCTGCTCCATACTCCCTCTCCCGCACTCACACGGACGCCGACAAAGCGCCCCATTGGGCGGCGCAGCCTCTTGGCCCTTCCTTGCCCGCTGAAGTCTCTTCCCCACCCTGCCACCTGCCCCCACAGAGGGAGGGAGGGAGAGAGAGGGAGAGAGAGGGAGAAAGAGGGAGAGAGAGGGAGAGAGAGGGAGAGAGAGGGAGAGAGGGGGGAGGGAGGGAGAAAGGGGTAAGACGGAGGGAGGAGGGGGAGCAGGAGAGTGAGGGAGCGCGCCACCCGACGGCGAACACCCGCAGGGGAGGGAAGGGGAGAGAGGGCGTGGCGGGTGTGTACCGAGGGGGGGGGGGGGAAGTCTTAGATTTTAGAGGGAAATAAGGAGTGGATTGTTTGGCTCCTGCGAGAATTTCGAGAATTTTTTTAAATAAAATTTGCGTCAATCATCGAAAAATTTGACCGAAATTTGGGTCATACGGGAGGGAAATTTGCAAGCCCGCAGCCGGATGACGCCCGCGTGCAACCCATCATGGGCCAACGCCTCGAGGAGGAAGCAAGCGGCTGACGGCTGAGATCGAATCCTACATCCTACATGGACATGGGAAACACACAGAATCTGCCTCCAAACACAGCAAAAACAGTGTGTTTTTGCCTTTGGAAGAAACACAGAAAAAAACAGCGGGAAACACAGATACACAGATACAGGGGGGGTAGTGGTAGTGAAGTGGGAGAGCGACGACGATAGACGATAGTGATGCAGAAGACGATCGGGCGGCAGATGAGTCTACTGCTCCAAGTGAGCAGATCATGAAGCAACTGATGCGTTGGTGACAGATTATTGTGTCTCCATCTCTATGTTTGCTTGGAAACTATTTGTGGCGTTTGGTGGGTGTAAGTAAGGTAGGTGTAGGTCTCGGACTCGCAGTTGTCGTTGTCCATGTCGCTGCCGTCGTCCGTGTCGCCGTGTGCGCGCCCGCTGCCCCACCTCCATCAGGGACAGTGCCGCGGTCGCACTCGATCAGTCGAACTCCGCCTTGTTGGTGGCAGAACGCCTGTCCTCCGCCGCGGCCGACGCCGTAAAGCACGCATCCGCTCAGCGAACGGCCACCGCGTGCATCCGTCGGATAGTTGCGCCAGTGTTAGTTCCAAAAAATGTAATACAATAATAGGCACGAATGCCAGTATACTCGCTTGAAGGCGGCAAGTGGGAGAAATTAGACAACTTTTTCATATTCCTCCTTTTTGCCGTGCCCATCAGCTTAATCGCACTGCTTGTGGCATTAGGCCTTGCCGGGTTTGCCATTATTCCGGCACTTTTTACCACATATACCCTCTTTAGGACAGTATACTACTGGGCGAGAGGCATGATAAAATTCGGAAAGCCTGAAGACGCTCTCTCAGTAGGCAAACGCCGCACCTAAGCGCCCAATGTAAATGTAACGTGGGCCCGCGTCCGACACTTCTTTCAACTGCTGCGCACATACATGCGGTATTACCATATGAAACCTGCAAGTTTGTACATTAATAAGGGGGTCCTTCAAGTAGAACTTATACCGTCCACATGGGGGGCACTTGCGAAAGAACAACCAAACCTGAGGTTGCACCCTCTTAGCGGAGCTGCAGGCATCTTCAAGATGAATTTTTTTAGTGTTATATAAGGCACAGGAAAGGCAAAACAGAGCGTGTTGCGAGAGCTCGGAAGTTTTCTCTGATTCGACACGCGTGGGACTACCAATACCGAACTAGACCTTCTTTGCGAATGTCTCAAGCTCTCTCAGGCTTCGCCAAGTAGAAAGCACCAAGGACGCTAGGGCTAGCTGTAGCAGAAGCTTTCATCGTCCCAGGCACTTACAACCCACGGGCTTCAAATTTTAGCGACTCCAACGACAGAGCGGCAAGGGTTTCCAGCGACGCATCCGCTGCATCAGTGTTGCCCAACCGCAAGCGGATAGCCTCTGCGAGACGCGCAGGTCCACCCTCGCCCTCAAAGGCGCACGCGGCCATCTGCTCCATTGCGCCCTCCCAGTCGGCATTGTCGTAGCCGTAGTTACGAGCTCGCTGCCACGCGAGTGCAAGGACCATCTTGACATCATCAAGCGGTGGAGGCTCGGCGGAGCGCAGGTCGGCGAGCAGGCGCGCCCTCGCTGGCTGTCCGTCGAACCGGCTTCGCACAGCCATCGCAACATCATGCGCTGCGCCGTTGGCGTATCCCCAGCGCCAGTCTGGCGAGTCCCAAGATGTGAGTAGCGGCATCCTCGCGCGCGCCATCGCGCCTCCCCTCGCCTGCGGAGCGCCCAACGTGAGCGCGATTGGCAGAAGCGGCAGAAGCGGCAGCAGCAACGCCGCCATCCGGCGGGGGGGAAGGCTCCTGGCAAGGCAGCCGCGCCGTCCTAGCCCCCTCCGGTATCTATCGCATGGTGCTCGACTGCTCGACAGAAGAGAGAAGAGGGGAAGGGGAAGGGGAAGGGAAAAACGAAACAACTAGGGCGGTCAAACAGGAAACAGAGGCTATGTAAACCCTAACCATAAGTAAGGGCCGGATTGCATTTTTTGAGCGTGGCGCGGTGCTCAATAAAAAACCCTCGGGGGGGGGCACCTGCCACCTGCCACTACCACTGCGAAAATCTTCGCCCAGAAATGGTGCGATTCGCCCCCCCTCTCCCTCCCCCCCCCCCGTCACGCGCGCTCACGCTCTACCCGTAAAGAAGTTGCGGTCGCGCCCGCGGGGCCTTTGAGCACGCGAGGCGAGAATATTACAGGACTTTTTTTTTTGGTTTCTGCGGTTTAGGTTTAACCCATGCGTGCACTACTTTGTACTTTGGGCTTGGCGTGCGGGTGTCGGATGTGGGGGTAGGGCTGGGGCTGTGGGGCTGTGGGGCTGTGGGGCTGTGGGGCTGTGGGGCTGTGGGGCTGTGGGGCTGTGGGGCTGTGGGGCTGTGGGGCTGGGATTGGCCTTGGGCGAGTACTGGTAGGGCAGTCAAACTGTGACTTATAACTACTCACACGTGGGGGGTGGGCGGGGGGCTGCATTTTTTGATTTTGACCGTCCTCCCAAGCCCCAAAAAAAAACTCCACGAGGGGCTCAACCCCCCCCCCCCAGCCTGCTCCCCTCCTCCCCCCCCCCTGGCGGTATTCCCCTCTCCCCACCCACTCCCCCGAGAGGGGCGCGATGGCGCCGTCGCTGCGCTCACCTCGCTCCGGCGTCCACAGACTGCTGCGCTCGGCGCTGGGGGAGGGCGTGGGCGCGGAAGAGTTGGTGGGGCACGTGGCGAGTCTGCGTGCCGCAGACGCCGCTCACAAGCTGCGCCACCGCCGCCTCTACCTCGTTCTAGACCTGGATGAGACTCTGCTCTTCTCTCAGAGACTTCGCTCCGACACTGACGCCCCAAAGGGGCAGAGAATACGCGTGCGTGGCGAGGCGTGGGACGTGGTGCTCAGGCCTGGGCTGACGCACTTCCTCAAGGTCCAGGCCGAGAAGTATGTCATGTTCCTCTACACGATGGGGGATGAGGAGTACGCAGCGGCGGTGCTCGCGCTCATCGACCCGCAGAGAAAGCTCTTCACAGGTGCGAGCGACGCCCGCCGCGCGCGGGTGCTGCAAGTGTGTGGCTGAGCTGCTTCGTCGCCCTGCTTGTTCATAGGCGGCGTCTGCTGCTGGCGCGCCACCGAGAGCCGCACCCAAAAGTCGCTCGAGCGCACCGTGTGCGAGAGCTCGATGACACTCATCGTCGACGACACACCTGACGTCTGGCACTCTGAGCTTCAGAGCCTCTGCCTGGTGCGCCGGTTCCAAGGTGACGCAGGCGATGATGGACTCATGCAGCTGAGCTCACAGTTGCAGAGCATCCACGCTCGTTTCTATCCGCCGTCTGACGTACCCGGCCAGGAGCCCCCAGTTTGGTCACTCGACAACCCGCTCCGGCAGCCGCCTGACATCCGCACGCTGCTCGCCGCCAGACGCGGTACGTGTCTCAGCGGCTGCCGGCTGGCCTTCACTGGGGTGCTTCCTTCTCAGACATCGGACATGTCTGAGATCGCGCTGTGCGTGCTGGTGACCATGTGCGGTGGTGAAGTGACGGCGTCGCTCGATGAGGCGACGCACCTCGTCGCAAGGCAGACGACCGGGTGGGAACAGTCAGCCAAGATCAGGCAGGCAGCACGACGGCAGGTGGGCAAACTCCTGCGGCCGCGCCCTCCGAACGGCGCATCATGCACTGGCTTGCAAGCGGCTCCGCCATGAGCCGCGATGTGTGCGCAGCGATCCCCGAACCGTACCTGACCTGTGCTTGCTCGTTGGCTTGGTAGGGGGCCATCTTCTTGGTTTGGGACCACTGGCTGCTCGACACCCTCTGCTCGTGGCTGCGACAGCCCGAGGCCAAGTATCGCGTGCCGCTCGAGACCCTAGGGGGGGAAGATCCCAAGCACGATGGTGCGGATGTGGCACCGTCGGAACCTCCGTCGGGCAGGAAGCGGAATCGTCCATTGGATGGGGAGGGGGAAGATGAGGAGGACGAGTGCGGTCCTCGCAAGTCCGTGGCCGCCTACCTCAGAGAAGTCAAGGCGAAAGCTGCCGGTGGGGGCACGGATGGAATCAGCTAGTCCGCGCGACGCGCTAGTCACTCGCGCTCCATCTGTATATTCATGCACAGCACCTAGCGCGCTCGATCGCTCTTGAGGCCGAGCCCCAGCCGTAGTCGGTGGATGGATACTTCAGCCAAGGAAGGTTTGCTATTCAACCGAGGATGTGGTGCCTGCGCTTATGCCTGCCTCGCTCTCAATCGGCGATGAGCGGCTTTTTGTCCCTCTGCAATGCTTTGTGCCCAGCTATTGCTGTGAAGAGCAAATGCTATCCACTCTGTTAGAAAAAGGCATGCAACCACCGGTTGCTATTTACGGTACTGCCTACACTGAAGATATTGTGCAATGGCGTATGCGACTACTGCTTGTTTGCTGTTCGCATTGGAAGTTTACGTAGTGTTTGGAGTAAATCAGGATGACCGCTGTAGTGATTGTGATCCACAAGTGTGTCTTTGTACCACGTGATCGGCGATCATCATGTTGCTTCACATCTCCATCTCAATGTGCGGCCTCACTGTCGCGCATCCGCGAGCTCGACTTTCTATGTCTGTTTTAGAAGTTGCCTGCATTTCTATGTCCCCTCCTCGTAGGCTAGTCACTAGTCACCGTCGCAGGATCCTACATCCTACATTCGCCCTCTTTGCCCTCGCCTCCTTTGTCGCCTCCCTTGTCGCCTGCCTGCGGTAGTGGTTCCAGCTTCGCCGCGAGTGCGCGGTAAGAATATTAAAAGGTTTTCTTTATCCATTATCGTAGTCACCGTTCTGTGTAACTTGTGAGTTGTGCGCTGTGCCAAGCGTCCACACATCACGCATGTCCAGGCCGCACGCTACACGATATCCACGCAAAGTGCGCAACGCAAGCAGAGGCAAATTACGCATACTTTGTGGGCAACGCAGGCATTCTCAAAAACTGCGCTTGCAAACGACGGGGCTCGCGTAAGCTGCGCCTGTGAGCGATGGGCACACAATGCACTCATCATGCAGTCTAGGAGCGGCGCAGCCTAGTTTATACTCTGCATGTGGCAGGGACCGGGAGCACTCTTGCAAATGGAATTTCGCAGAACCACAACAGAAGTGGTGTCGTGGGGACGTGTATACTGACGGCACGCCGAACGCGCGAAGCGTGGTATGGCAAGGAGCTTCGGTGAACCCAGCCTCTCATGCACATGCGCATGCATCATGCAAGATTATAAGAGCGTACGATCGCCCGACAAGCGCGCCTTGACAGCCGCGGCGGCCGTCCAGTCCACCACTCCACTGGTCCGAAACTATCACTCGGCTGACCAGCATCCTCACAGTCTTCGGCTTCCACCGAGACGAACGCGCGGCGTCGATATCAGCTCAATAGCATTGAGCAAGCTCACCATGGCCGCCGTGCAACCACGCGTTCCGACCACGGACTCCTCTTTCTGGTGTCGCAGGGTCAGTCACGCATTCGGCTACCGAACGGCCGGGACGGGCGTGGTAGCCTGCATCCCTCTGCCAACGTGCACGTTCAACGTGTGCAGACAGTCGGCATCGTAGTCGCAGACCCACACGCCTATCTCGCCGTCGGGCGCAACGCAACAACATAGTCCCATCAGGCGCGAGCGCCCAGGAGGCTCGAACACTGCGAGCGGCTCACCGAGGATGGAAAGCGCCTGCACTCGCCGACCACTGAACTCGGAGACAAAGAGGCAAGCGCCATGAAATGCGCCGCACATGGCACCCATCCTGCCAACAGCGACCCCAACTGGCGAGTGAAACATGCCGGGCGCACGCCCACGCCGACCTATGATGCGCACACGCCCATCCACCTGGCTGATTGGTCGACGTGCTGCCCGATGTGCAGTTCCAATGTCGAGGCAGCAAAGTTGGTGCAGCCCATGGTCGGCGACAATAAGCTCAGCGCCTTCGGCTCTCGAAAGCACCGCGACGCCGGCTGGCAGTCTGAGGCGGCCGATGCCGAGCTCTCCAACCACCTCAAGCGTCAAGCCGTCGAGTACCACGACGCGCCCGGGTAGCCCCTCGTCGGCGCGACCTATGCATCCGACGTCGGTTACGAAGAGCAGATCTTCGTGCGCCGTGATGCCCCACGGGTGGACTAGTGCGCCAGCTGCGCTGGTGGCCCATGCGGGAGCCGCGGCCAGCTTCCCGTCCTCGGGTCTCTCGCCGGTGGGCCCACCCGCCCCCAGTCGAAGGCGCTGCACGCGGGCATTGCCACGCTCGACCACATATGTCGCCTCGTCCTGTAGGAGCAAGTCGGTCGGGAAGTTGACCTGGCACGCTCCGGAGCCGATCGAGCAGTGAACCGAAAGCACGCGCGAGCCGCAGCCATCCTCATCATCGAATGCATCCCCCTTGCCCGGCCCGTCGGCACCGATGGACTCGCCGTCGCCGCCCATGCAGGCCTCGTCCGTTGCTGATGCGCACGAGGCTGCATGCGTGCGCCGGCGCGCGCGCTGCTCGAGAAGCTGCAGGCGACAGGCGCCACCGTCGGCAACGAGCAGCGCGCCGGCCGAGGTGCAGCGCACTGCCGACGGGAGCGAAAAGCGGCCCTCTTCGAGGCCGTACCTGGAGCACGGGTCAGGGGCGTCTGCGTGGGTGTGGCGCACGTGGCGGCGTGGCACATGCGGCCATGCGTGGCGGCGCGCACCTCCCGAACGTCTCGACAAGGCGGAAGCAGAGCTGCGCGATGGAGGGCTCGGGCTCTGAGGGCGAGACCCGGCTGATCGCGCTTGCACCCTCGGCGGGCGTGCAGGGCGCCGGTTCAGAGATGGGCTCCTCGTCCGCCCACTCCGGCTCCTCCTCCCTCGTCGTCGAGCCGTGGCTTTCGCGAGGCTCCCTGGACCCAAAGGCAGAGAGGCGCTCCTCGATGTCGGCGGAGGGCCTGCGGCTGGCGCGCTGGCTCGCGATCAGGTAGCTCGCTGCGATCACCTCCCTCTCGGCTGCGGGAGAAGGCGCGGGCGTGGGCATTCCCGAGAAGCCCGTCTCATCCACCATGTGAGCAGGCGAAGTGGGCGCTGCATTCATCGGCCGTAGCACATGGAGTCTGAGGACTCCTTTGGCCTCATCGACGATGTGCCTTGCAAGAGCGATCTGCCCGCCCACTGCCACGCCATTGATCCGCGTCAGGATGTCGCCTGGCCGCAGCTGCTTGGCTGCAAGAGACTGGAGTCCGACGGAGCCCACGAGAATGAGAGGAGGAGAGGGAGGAGAGGGAGAGAGGGAGAGAGAGAGGCCGAGCGGCGCGTCGCCGGCGGAAGGGAGGGGTAGCGTGATCTCGAGGTCGCGCAACGGAACGCCCGACGTCCAGAAGGCGGAAGAAGGGGAGTAGGGCATACAACCTACAGTGGGGCGGGGTGGGACCCACAGCCCACCCCACTCCCCCCGCTCTCCCTCTCCCTCTCTCTTCTCTCTCTCGATCTCTAGCGGAGGCGCGGGGGGGGGAATTATAGTATTAGAGAGAGAGAGAGAGTCTCTGCCTCAGTCCAAATATAGCACTAGGGACGCTCTTCTTCTTCTTCCTTCTCCTCTCTCCCAACGGAATCGGATTCGTAAAAAAAAAACTCAACAGGGTGGGGGCCCAGGAGGAGGGCAGCAGCAGCTAGCTAAGTTGTTCCACCGTATACCGGTTCCACCGGGTCTTGAGAGGCTTCACCCGGTACCGGTACCGGTACCGGTACGGTACCGTACCTGTGGTACTTAGTACTTATAATAATACTCTAATTATACCATTAGATACTCTTAGTGTATGTACATACAGACAGCTACACAATATACGCAATACGCCCACCGCCCACACCGAGGGATCGCCGTCCACGCGCTCCCGCCACGCTCGCTATGAGCTATGAGAACCCCTCCTCCTGCTCCTCCTCCCCCTTCCCTCTTTCTTCCTCTTCCAGAACTCCGGAAGTTTACTCGCACCCGCTATCCCGTCAGTTAGCTTGCTCGTGGGTATCGTCGAGAGTACTGCAGCCCTCCCTATGTTCGTGCGACAGAACCATGCGTCGAGTACTTGCTTCCATTGCGCCTGACGGGCGTCCAAGTAATTCAGGATCCACTTGGATTGCAGCGCCTTGACGTGGTTATCCCTGTCCAGGAGGCCCAGCCCCAGGTGGGGGCCTTTCCCAGGAGCCTTTCAGGGGAATGTCGGGGTGTTTTATCCATTGCAGCCTGCGCCCGGTGCGCGCGTTCGTCCACATTATTTTGTCTACAGATCTCTTGACCGCCGCGTGGAACGACCTCGGGGCCGCCAACGTTTGCAACACGGACCACTTTCGAATTTCGTTGTGCTGCCAATGCCAATGCTGCGGCGGTAGGCTGAGCCAAGAGTCTCATAGCAATCGCGAAGAAATGATGGGCACGTGGCCAGGCATACAGGCATACAGGGGCCTTCTGGGCGGCTCCCATGGCCAGCGAGGCGAGCGTGGGAGAGGCAAGGGGGGCCAAGGACTGAGCCCCAGCCTCCACTGCCCGCTGAGCTGCCCTTGTTGGCCCTCTTGGAGCCCTCAAAGGATCTCTGAGAGCAGACCATGGCATGGCGCCCCGCATGGCGACGCGCCGCAGGGAGAGATGGAGAGCGCTGGGGCAGAGAATGGAGAGAGGGAGAGGGGTGTTTTTGCACCTTGTACCCCTCCCGACCAATGGGGTACGATGAGAAATGGGCCCCGTTTAGTTTGCGTTAGCAAACGGGCGGAGAGGGGTGGCTGGCGGCTGGCGACAAGAGGGAGATGAGGAGGGAGAGGCTCAAGGCTCAAGGCGCCTACGGGGACCCTTGTGGCAGCAGGTACCTCGAGCCGCAGTCTTTTATTCCTCGAGGATCGCTCGCGGCGAGAGCGGTAAGGGCCGTTCGTTCAGCTTCACGGACGAGAGACGAGAGAGAGGTTCCTCCCCCCTCCCCTCTCCCCCTCCCCACGGGGCTTTTCCCTAGTGAGTCGCCCGACGTAGGACGTAGGTCGGTTGGCCTCACTGGGTTTTCACCCATTGCAATTCGTGGAGAGTTATCATGGGAGCCGGGGGTTTACGAGGGGGGAGATTCGAAGGGGTGCATATGCGTATGTCGTCAAGGTCAAGGCGTACGGGCAGGGGCAGGTGCTTTGAGGGTTGAGGGGTGTCGTGATAGTACCGGGCTGGTGGCCGTAGTGGTACTAACGCTCAGATGTTTTATTATTATTATTGAGAAGTTGTCAAAGTGCCAAGGGGCCCACGGAGAGCGCCTTAAAAACCGGAATTCACGATTCAGCACGTGCTCGCGCACTAATAAATGGGAAACAGCTGAGACACGCAGTAGCAGTAGGTCCACCTGGAAGGCGTGTGCAGACCAACCACGAATTTTTGCCGCAAGAAAGCGAGCATGAGAACCAGATTGGATTGGTCCCCGTCTCAACCCACGACCAAGCAAACGCGTTCTGCGTGCAGAAACGTCATCAACCAAGCTGCGACATCAAAAGACAAGAGAGGTGGAGACCCTCTCTACTCTCCCTGCATATCGCATCCACGCAGTACATTAAACGCAACTCCATCATGCTGAAATTCGATCGCCTCAGCATGGATACGAGATATTTGCCCCATGGCTCTCAAGATAATCGGACGCCCTCTTACGTACGAGACTCGAAAAAGAAAAGGCACGCCTTTGCCATTTTACAAATGGAATTCTGCACAACGTATGAATAAAGAAACATCCTACCGCAGTAGGCGACAGGCTGTCGATGCCTGGGCCAGCCCATCCATCGCACCATGCAGGAAAGCCATGACACCTCATGATAGTGGCACATCCTGCGGGTCAAAGGCCGCTCGCAAAATGCGAAGCTGGCCAGCCATATCCCCGGGTCGAGTGGTATCGCGTCGGCGTTGGCGATTGTGGCGGCAGGAGCGGGAATCACGGGCAACGGGCGTGGTTACCACGGCGGCCAGGGATACGACTGCGAGACCTCCGTTCGCTGGTCCGCCGCCTCCGCCTCGAGCTCGTCGGGCCGCATGATTCCGACTACAGAGTGGGGCACCGTGGGCACTGCTCGCAGCACCGCACGTCCCACCTCAGACCTCGCGGAAGACTCGGCGCTGGGTGGGAG
The DNA here is from genome assembly GCA_018136815.1 of Isochrysis galbana. Taxonomy (NCBI): domain Eukaryota; phylum Haptophyta; order Isochrysidales; family Isochrysidaceae; genus Isochrysis; species Isochrysis galbana. The sequence goes on along the minus strand of CM030938.1, from coordinate 4,341,926 downwards.
TGCCGTAACGGCATCGAGGTGCAAAACCTCCGGCTGGCGCAGCGCCTCTGCGCGCCTGCGCTCTGCGTCGCGCCCTTCGGCCTGCTGCCTCGCGGCGGCCGTCTGCGCTCTCCTCCCCATCGCCTCCGCAGCGCTCCGCAGCTCCTTCTCGCTGCGCATGGCGGAGATATAGAGCCACGCGCGCACGCCGATGAGGACGAGCAGTACGAACGGCACCACCAGCTCGAGCACGCCCAGCAACGCGGCGCCCTCCATCTGGCGGTCAACTCTCTCTCCCTCCCTCCCCCTCTCTCTCTCTCTCCCTCTCTCTCTCCCTCTCTCCCTCTCTCCCCCTCTCTCCCTCCCTCTCCCTCTCTCTTTCTCTCTCCCTCCCTCCCTCTCCCTCTCTCTTTCTCTCTCCCTCCCTCCCTCCCCCTCCTTTTCTCTCTTTCTCTCTCTCTCTCTCGCTCTCTCTCTCGCTCTCTCTCGCTCTCTCTCCCCATCTCTCTCGCCCTCCCTCTCTCTCTGAAACCCGCCACAACCAGCTGTTTCCCCCCCTTTTATCTTCTCCTAGCTCCCCACCTCTCCCGCGAGAGAGAGTTTGGAGCTCCCTCTCTCTTCCCCTCTCCACGCACTCCCTCCCCCCCGGTAGAGCGAAAGTAGCTGGCCAAAACAAAATTGGCTGAGGGTGTCCCGCAGGCTGCGAGTAAGTATATGTTACCCCTCAGGAGCCAACGCCCCCCGATAGCTATCGGGGGCCCCCGATAGCTATCGGGGGGAATTTTTTTCCCGATCGCCAACAGCCCCACCGAGAGCTACCGGGGGACCGAGAAAATCCCCCGAGAGCTATCGGGGGATTTTTTATGCCCCGGGGAGCTATCGCGTTTTAAGGCGGGCCCCCGTTTGCTATCGGGGGCGAAAGATTGCCCCCGTTTGCTATCGGGGGGAAACGACGGCCCCCAGTAGCTATCGGGGGGCCGTCCTCGAGCCCCCAGGCGCTAGAGAGAGAGAGAGAGAGAGAGAGAGAGAGAGAGAGAGAGAGAGAGAGAGAGAGAGAGAGAGAGAGAGAGAGAGAGAGAGAGAGAGAGAGAGAGAGAGAGAGAGAGAGAGAGAGGCAGAGAGAGGCAGAGAGAGAGAGAGAGAGAGAGAGAGAGAGAGAGAGAGAGAGAGAGAGAGAGAGAGAGAGAGAGAGAGAGAGAGAGAGAGAGAGAGAGAGAGAGAGAGAGAGAGAGAGAGAGAGAGAGAGAGAGAGAGGAGAGAGAGAGAGGCAGAGAGAGAGAGAGGCAGAGAGAGAGAGAGAGGCAGAGAGAGAGAGAGAGAGAGAGAGAGAGGCAGAGAGAGAGGGGGGGGGGGCAGAGAGAAGAGAGGCTGTTAAAATAAAAAAGGAATGATCGTAGAAATAATTTTAATCAATTAAATATAATATTTTTATGAAAATATACTTTTCAATTAATTATTCGGATAATAAAAAATCAAAAATGGAATGAGCTAATTAAATATAATTTATTATAGTATTTTTTACGAAAATATACTTTTCAATGAATTATTCGAATGGAATGAGCTAACGGAATTAGCGTATGGATAATTTTAATTAATTAATTATATTTTATTATAATATTTTTTGAGAAAATACACGTTTCAATGAAATATTCAAATTAAAGTTTAGTGATTAGTGAAGTAATAGTAATAAAATTATTATTTAGTGACAATAAATTTGAGATCCTTAAAAATGTTGAATTAAAAATCATAACTTGATAGTAATTATCTTATTAAACCTTAGTTTAAAATGAAGACTTTTAGTCATAGCATCGTTTGACGTTTGAGTAAACACATAATAGTAAATTTTATTTGGTTTTTTGTGGTTTTTATTTATTTTAAATATTCTTAATATTAATATTTTACTTGACGAGATCAAAATGATGTCGGAGCGAAGCTCGTTTCCTCATTGGAAACGAGCCGCGGAGGCGCACCGGCGGCTAGCGCGGCGCACGGTCCATCCGGGGAGCCCGGAACGGGCTCATCGGAAGAACGGGGAGGGCAAATGACGGGCATGAGAGATGGACGGGAGAGTGGCACGGAACGCGAACCGGAGGGTCGGAGGATGTAAGAAAGGGCGCGGCGAGCAGTTACCGCTTACTTGGGACTCGTAGGGACTCGTAGACTCGAAAGGACGACTCGGAAGACTCGGGGCTTGGGGGTACTCAGGGGCTGCAGGTCACCAACAGGCGATACAGTGGCTCAAAAACCACACAAATCAACACTCTGCACTCAAACATTCACGGTGACAGGCCGGAAACATACGTTAAACGAACCCCCTCTGGTGAGCAGATTCAGGAGTGCCCACCAGAAAAAGAAGAGAGAGAGAGAGAGAGCGAGGGAACGAGGGCTCGGGGGGTCAAAACACAATTCGGACTCCGTTTTGGACTACAGAGTAAAATCCAGTGCCCTCGCGAGTCCTGCCTCGAGTCTCGCGAGGCAGCGCCGAAGGACGCTGAAGGAAGCGCTGCGGGACAGCGCTGAAGGACGCAGAAGGACACTGAAGGACGCTGTAAGACGCGCTGCGGGACATCGCTGACGGACAGGGGGGGGGCGCTGAGAGACACTGGGAGACGCTGAGGGACGCTGGGGAACGCTGAGGGACGCGCTGGGGGACTTTCGCGCGGGGGTTGAGGGAAGAGAAGACGGCGCCTAAACGCGCGGACGCGGAAGAGAGCCGCCGTCTCGGCGCGCGGAGGGGGGGGAAGCGGCGGAGGAGGGGAAGGAAATCTGCGGAGGGGGGGGGAGGGCCGCCGTCTCGGCGCGCGGAGGGGGGGGAAGGGCCGCCGTCTCGGCGCGCGGAGGGGGGGGGGACCGCGCGGAGGGGGGGGAAGGGAACGGCGGAGGGGGGGGAACAGCGGAGGGGAAGGGGAGGAGCGAAAGGGGGGGGGGGGGAGAAACTGCCGAGGGGGGTGAGATCGCAACACTGACCCAATCATCCCTCACATTCAGGTATTTTTCCCGGCCTGGCCCGGGAAAATCAGGGAGTGGAGAGAGGGGAGGGAGGAGAGTTGCGGAAGGGGGGGGGAACCGCGGAGGGGGGAATCACAATACTGACCCAATCCTCCCTCACATTCCCGTATTTTTCCCGGCCTGGCCCGAGAAAATCAGGGAATGGAGAGAGGGGAAGGAGGACTGCAGAGGGGGGGTGAAAACACAGTACTGACCCAACTTTCCCTCACATTCACGTGTCTTTCCCGGCTTGCCCCGGGAAACGCATGGAATAGAGAAGGGAAACGCAGAGAATGGAGAGAGGGGGGGAGGGGAACTGCAGAGGGGGGAGGGAACTGCAGAAGGGGAGGGAACTGCAGAAGGGGGGGGGCCAGTTCTGTTACCTGCATCTCTTACCTTAAACGCGTGGACAATTACCGTAACGGTAAAAATAAAACTCAAATCTTCGAATTTCGAGACGAAAATCGGCGAACCAGGACTGGAGCCCACGGAGAATCCGAATCGGCACGCCTTGCGTGACCACGACGAACATAGAAGACGATATATAACGCAGAAGGAGCGCGCTCATGCCGAAATATTCACGCCGAGAGGCCTGAATACAACAAATGACCGATATTTTATTTAACTTGAATTTTTGGTTGGATTTTTTAATTTTACTATTTTTATATTACGTCTTCAATAATCTTTAATTTAACTACTAATTTAATTACCATATTGTACTTATATATTATATTTTAATATTAATCCTAGTAACTTTATGTCATTTCTAAAACTATTAGCTGTTAGATACTCTAAGTTTCAAAAACTATTTTCAGGGGGGAGAAAGAGAACAAAGAAAAGAGGAGAAAGGAGAACAGAGGATAGGAGGGGGGAAGAGAGAGAGAAGGAGAGCGAGCCAAAGAGAGGAGGAACCCCCCGTTTGCTATCGGGGGATTTCCTCTTCCCCCGATAGCTATCGGGGGGTCCGCTTACGGCACCCCCCAGGAGCTATCCCCCGATAGCTCTCGGGGCATTTTCTCGGTCCCCCGGTAGCTCTCGGTGGGGCTGTTGGCGATCGGGAAAAAATTTCCCCCCGATAGCTATCGGGGGCCCCCGATAGCTATCGGGGGGCGTTGGCTCCTGGGGGGTAACATATATACACACGCCGGGTATTTCCGGCCCGTTTTATTTTCGGAGAACACAACGTTCACGTCAAGACTCGCGTGGATGGATGGGGGTCTAAAGTTATCTTGGTGGAGCTGAGCTCTCTTCTCATCACTCGCTGATGAACGCCGTAGGCTAGCCATCACCTATTTTTAGATGTCCCGCCCCAGAAGCAGGAGGGCACGACGGGTTCAACATGAAACATGAAGTGGGCCAGTAATCTATTTTTCGAATTTCCGCCCCAGAAGCCGCCAATATCCTAGCTGGGAAACACGTGTTTACCGTGTTTCTACGAAAGCCAAACACAGCCGTGTTTTGCCGTGTTTCAAACCCCCTCCTGTTTGGCCGCCGTGTTTGTAGCTTGTAGCAGCTGGCCAATGGCTAGCGGCGTGCGCGCGCAGCACTGCCGCGCCGCTCCACACGACAACCAATGCACCGCCACAGCGTGTGGTTGGTGGTTGGGGTCTTCCTCGCCGAGGCCTAGGATGATGACGGACGCCCAAACCAAACTGCGTTGGTGCGCCTCGCGACAATGGATCGCTTGCGCTTGCGCACTCACTGAAGGACAGGCTGACTCAGGCCGGTGGCGCGGGCGGGGAGCATGCCAACGGTGGTCATGCTTCCCGGCCTGCCACGCGCGGCGGGCAGGGCCTCTTCGTCACATCATGCCTCGTCGTCGTCTTGCAGGACGGCCGCCCGCTCGCCTCGCGCTCCGTTGAGGAGCACGGCCCACTGCAGGGGCGCAACGGCCGTGGGTGCCCTCTCTTGCCGCGGGGTGTCGGTGTCTCGGCAGGGTCTGCCTCGTCTGCTCGTCCGCCTCGTCGTTGCGCGCGCGCGCCAGGAACGGTCGAGGTTGGGGTTGGACATGGGTGTGAGGGAGGAGAGAGAGGGGGGGGGGGGGGGCGCACGGTCACACGGTCACAAGGGAGCGTAGCGCGGGGCCGCGCGCGGGGGGAGCGGAGCAGCGGAGCCGAGCGCGGGGCATATTGATATTGACAATCTACAAAGTACTATACTCTATACTTTTAGAGAGAGTTACAGTTATAGATAGTAGGTAGAGGTAGAGGCCCCCCGCTCCCCCGCTGTGTTTGGGACTGTGTTTGGCTGTGTTTCTACGAAACCCAAACACAGACCGTGTTTCCTGTGTTTGGAGAAGCCCCGGCTGTGTTTCCCAGCTAGGGCCAATATGAAGAAGGCCAGTTATCAATCTATTTTGGGACGTCCCGCCCCTGAAGCAGGAGGGGACGACCTTTAGGAGAGAGAGAGAGGACGAGAGATTGCCTTACGCAACGTAGGTTCCGTCTACAAAACAATCCTCCGCAGCTCCCCCCTCTCTCCCTCTCGTCGCTCTCTTCTCTCTCTCTTCTATCTTCCTCCCTCTTTCCCTTCTTATCTCGCTCCTGACTCCACCTCCTCTATCATTTTTACCACGCTCTCTTCTTTCACTGATTCCTTCCCCACTCTTCTCTCTCCTCCCCCACGGCTCGCTCCCGCCACCGCTCTCTCTCTCTCTCTCTCCCCCATCATCACCTCTCTCTCCCCCTCCCCCGTCGATGTCCTCCTCCGTCGCCCCGTGGAGCCACCGGGAGCAGACTCTGCTCGAGGAGGCGCTACGGCTGCACCCCGCGTCGGAGGCGGGGCGATGGGAGGCTGTGGGGGCGCACGTGGGCCGCCCTGGCCGCGAGTGCCTCGAGCGCTGCCGCCAGATCTCCCAGAGCCTCAAGCAGAGGACTGAGCCGAGAGTGGACCGAGGGGAGGCACCAAGCCAAACGGGGCTTGGGCGAGGGAATGAGGGCGGAGGGGCGGCGGGCATGGAGGGACGGAGGGAGGGGGAAGGTGGGCGACCCCGGCGGGAGGGAAGGGATCGAGGAGGAGGGCCGGGGGGCGCCCTCGTGGGGATTGCAAAGAGTGGGATGATACGAGGGGAACGCGGTGAGGAGGGTAGGGGGGAGCAAGGCTGTGAGCCGGGGAGGGCAGGGAATGACAAGAGGGGCGAGCTGGACAAGATGATTTCCAGCCACGCCGCGGAGGTCGCGTCGGACGGGACGTCGGTGAACGCAGTGGAGGCCACCTCGGAAGCGCAGACGCACACGTCGTGCACGATGGAGGTGAAGCCCGGCCACAGGAAGGCTGAGCCCGGCCTACCAGAAGCCACTCTCAGCAATGGAGCCGCCCAGTCCAGTACCCGAAGTGCGGCTCAGCTGGCGGAGCGCAAGCAGAGCGTTGCAAATCGGGCTTCAGGCAGCGCTGGCGCAGCGTCCACGAAGAGGAGGCAGCTACGTGCACCAGAGAGTACCGACCGAGCCGCAGCCAAAGGGGGGGGCGAGGCCATGCGCGCTCCCGAGGCGACAGCGGCATCAGGCAAGGTCACTGCTATGGCTAAGCAACCCAAGGTCGACGGCGTGCCGCAGGCAAAGGCGAAGACCGGGCGCACGCCCTGCAGATTCTTTGTCACCTCCGGCCACTGCAGGAAGGGCGCCGCGTGCCCGTTCCTGCACGAGGATAGCACTCCACCGGACACCAAGCCGGCTGCCGCTAAAGCGGACGGAGTGCAGACCTCGGGCGGAAAGCAGGGCGGCGCAGGCGGAAAAGCGGGCGTCAAGGAGGGGTGGTGGCGCAAGCTCAAGCCAGATATGATCGACATGATTACCCTCCAGCCGCTACGAACTCTGCGCTCTGAGCCCTTCAACTTGAGCATTGACGAGACTCACGATGTGCGCCCTACTGCTGATTGGGATGTGGTTGAGGGGGCACGCGCCTCGTCTGCTCGCTTGCCCTCCAACGGCGCTCCTACTAGCTCCCGGCGGGCTTGCGCATGGCGTGTGCTTTCATTCCCGCCTCTCCCGCCCGCCCATCTGCCACAGAGTTGGTTCGATGCTAGGAACCTGGCCACTTGTCTCGTACAATCGCGCCGCTTCGAGCATCCCGCGACGCGCCGGCCGCTGACAAAGGACGAGTGCGAGGCGCTCGCGGCGCACCTGCGCGCGACCCAGCGTGGACGTGCCGACGAAACCGGTGTGCTCGCGCACCGGCTCGTCGTCACCTTTGACCAGGTGGAGGAAGAGAAGAGGTGGAAAGCGCTTCCACCCGCGGCGCAAGCTCGCGAGCTCGCCTCACAGGTTGCCTCCAACCTCTTCGGAGCGGGCACGGCCTTGGGTGGGTCGGGGGCGGCAGCCGGTCGCGCGGCGGTGCCAGTCGTGCCCGAGGCACAGCCGTACGCCGCCGAAGGCAACCTGGCCATCGTAGACGACGACTTGCTGCCCAGTCAACAGCAAGTGGCAAGCTTTGCAGCGGCTGCCGCGGCCGCTACCGCGTCGCCTGCCGCCGCCGAGGAGTTCCCAGCGTTGCCGCCTGCAGCACCGGCACGAACGCCTGCCTGGGGCGGTCGGCCCATGACCGTCCGCGAGGCGCCGGCGCTGGTGGTCGCGCCGCCAGCGCCAGCGGAGAGCGAGGCGGCCGCGCGCCGCCGTGCCATGGCAGAGGCGTTTGGCCGCGGTCCCGGCGGGAGCTCGAGCTCGAGCTTTGCGCCAAGCGTCTTCACGCCGGAGGCGCTTGCCTTTGCGCGCGCAAACCCCGCCTTCGTTCACCAGCTTGAGACGGCGTTCGATGCCTTTGTCGAGAGCGGCAAGCGCAGTTTCGAGCTGCAGCCAATGCACAGGACGCAGCGTAAGGCGGTCCACGAGCTCGCTGAGCTCTACGGCATTTCGACCATCTCAAAGAACAACGAGCCTCGAAGGTACGTCAATCTGTACCGCACCGTGCGCACGTCGTTCCCCGCCATCCGCATCTCGGAGGCGTGCAGCGCAACGGCCGTGCCGCCGACTGTCACACCCACGCCAGCGCGTGGGTGGGAAGTGCCCCTCGTCGACGTCGAGTGCTCAAAGCGCACCCTCGAGCAGGCGCTCGCCTTCCTCGACGTCGCCCACACCAGCATCAGCCTGCACCAGAGCGCGAGTGGCGGGTGCGTCGCGGCCCACGCCCTTTGCCACTGGAGGCCTGCGCTCGGTCCTATGACACGGCGCCATGTGCATGCCGCCGCTCCCACGCGGTCGACCCGACACGCCTCCTTGCCCTATGGCCGTGGGCCGTGGAGCGCCTCATCCAAGAGGCCGCCCTAGCCCCTCCCAGACAATGCGGCAGCAAGGCCGGGTCTTGCTCGTCAAGGCCGATCCTATTCTTCTCCCACATCCCGGCGCTAGCCGGCCCAAACTCCTCTCGTCCCACCGTCCGCAGGCTCCCCTCGGCGACATTGGAGTTCCCCGACGAGTCGACTGCGCGGCTCGCCCTCTCGCTTTTGGGTGGAGGCCGCCGTGGGCAATTCAGGGTGGTCATTCCTCAGTGGACCAAGATGCCACCCGCACCCGCGCAAACCCGTACCACACAACCGATTGCGCGCAGGCATGACTGGGCGCATAGTGAAAATGGGAGCTGGCAAGCTCACGCTGCCCGCAGCCCTTCTGCGGCATGCGAAAATGGCGCATCCAACTCGAGGCTTGCGGCGTCCTCGCATTGGCGGGACCAAGGTGAGGCAGCGGATTTGCCGGCTGCCTGTCTGCCGGCCAAGGACCTACATTGGGACCTGGAAGAGGACATGGCGATGGCTCAGCAGGAATGTGGTCGTGCGGGCACTGCGACTGCTTCTCAGAGCAGCCGGCCCGCCGATAATATTGCTCAGCCGGGCTCTACCCTGCCAATTCGCATTGGATACACAGACATGACCGAGGACCCTCCAGATGATTGGGAGGCGGATGCATAACACTTGCCGCCTCCCGTGAGCGGTGAGCAGTGCGGAGCCTTGGCTGGCTCTGACCTCGTTGTCGTGTCCATTGGTCATCGTCAACTCTGCTCTCGTATGAACTCCGTCTCTCGAACACGGTACAACGCAAGGGGAAACCTATCCTTGTGTGCGAGGCATGTTAGTCTAATGAGGTCTAGGCGATGGTGCTGCACACATTGCACAAGTAGAGGGGAGTCACAGGACGTTGTGATACGTGAGCCGGCAGAGCGTGCGTGATCGGGGATGGGGACCATGCTGCTGGTGCACCACGCCCGTAGCGCACGAGGGAGGGGCCTCCGCCATCGGGCTTGCCTAGAGCAGCGTTGCCCTTCGTGGTTTGGTAAGGAGCTGAAAGGGTGTGCAACTAGCTGCCATGAGTGTGTGCATGGATATCACAGGCCGTGTAGTGCAGCGAGGCTCGTACACACCGAGTCGAGCTCTAGATTGGGTGCGAGAAGGTGCATTCTGAGGACAAAAAAAGCAACTTTGAACATTCTCGCCTCGCGCGTGGCTATGGGAATCACCACTGTCAACTATCAGTAAACGTAATAGGGTCATGGAGCGCACGCCGCCCCCCTCCCTCGCTACCACTGCCCTCGCCGAGATCGACGATCTGCTGATGGACACGCCGCTGTTGCCTAAGCGACCGCGCCCAGACGACACGCCCAGCCAGGTGGGCACTGGAGCCACCGCACCACACCCTGCATCACCGCGAACACCGCACGAACAGCCGCGCATGGAGGCAGCGCCATGCTAGACCACTGGACCCACCTCGCCCTCCACAGCCACACCCACCACAATTCACCAGCTGGACGCTCCATTAAGGAAGGCCTCCGGGCCTGGCCCCTACAATGCCGCGGTACCGCCCTCGTGCTCGTGCACGAGGGGCCGGCCCGGCGCCATCAAAAGCCCAACCCCCTTGAGGACTGGCACCTCATCTGCCTTCTGCAATACGTATTGCACAGCGCACAGCCCAGTGCTGGACCCAGAGAAGAGGGTGCAGCTTGAGGTTCCCCTTTTTTACCCCCCCCATTGCCATTCTCTACACCTTAAACAATTCTACCCCAAACCTTCACCACCCCCAAAAATGTGTCCCTAGATGCAAACGCCTATGGCCTATGGGTCCAATTGTTGCGCAGATGGGTCGCTGCTTGTCACGGGACGGGGGGGGGCGGCCGCGCGGGTTGATTTCAAATAATAAAGGAGTCATCTTGATGTTCATCATCGTGATATTATCTACGCTATTTCTAGGCACGGAACGCTTCCTTTTCCTATCAGACCATGAATGGCATCTTGGGGATTCCATGGGGAAATGCTTCCGGGAGGTGATGGCGATTGAACGCTTTTACGCTTTTCCATGTGTAAGCTGATGGTGATTGAAGGCTTTTCCATGTGGTGGGGGTGATGGCGATTGAACGCGTTCCAGCGTGTAGGCTGATGGTGATTGAACGCTTTTCTATGCTGTGGGTGATGGTGATTGAGCGCTTCTCGCCTACTCGGTCCTGCTAAAACTGAACTGAACAAACATCGCGGATGGAGCGGATTAGCCAATGACAATGAAGCTCTTCGTTGTCGTATGGGCGTTGCTGTTCCAGATCCTGACACGAAAGGTAGAAGTGGGGTTGTAGTCGAGGATGAATTTCGCCAGATTACCAAAGGAGAGTGGATGGATTGTGTTCGATGACCGATGACAGCAAAGAACAAAGAACATATTGGATATTGGCGTGAACGATACTGACGAGAATAGAGTCGTTTTGCTTCTTGACCTAGAAAGAACATGGTGGGTGAAGAAAGGAGAAAGTAAAATACAAGATACTCCGGAGTTGTTAGATTTTGTCGCCAAATTTACTAGAGTCTAAGAGCTGTGAGCTGTTTACGTGATTCAATATAATTAATATGCATACTGTGAGGGAAGGGCCGCGGCTCGCCGCGGCCACTCGCTTCGGCGAGAGAGATTAGCGCTTCTGGGCTCCTATTCACGAGTGCCCCCCCCCCCCCCCCCCTGCGTTGTTTTTACCCGAACGGGGTTTTCCCCCAGCGCGGGGACTCGAGGAGAGGACGTGCTGGAGTGCGCGGGGTCGGTGCGTGCACTGTGCACTGGGGGGAGGACAAATATCGAGGGGAGGGGGCAGTGCCCCCTCCCCCCGGTAGCACTCGGACACCTGGCTCGTCAGGCATGGCGGAACTCCGGGACGGAAAAGTTGTGTCCAATTAGCTAGTGGGGTTGGCTAGGATATAACATTTATTATTTTATTTTATTACTAACCAATCCTAAGCGCCCCCCCCCGGTATTCCTTCCTCTCCCTCGCGCCGATGGCGATGGCGCAGTCCGTCCGTCGCTCCGCCGCTCCCCACTGCTCCGCCGCTCCCCACGACCGCCCAGGGCCCCGCGAGCGCGCAGCATCTCGCGCCCGTCCGAGCCTCTCTCACCGCACCGCCCTCTCCGCCCTTCCTCTCCTCTGCGCGCTCGCACACGCTGCGCAGCCTCCAAAGGGCTGGGATGTCACGAGGCCTTCGCAGAGAGAGGCACCGCTGGAGATCCTCTTCGCCATCAAGCAGACCAACGTGAGCGCACGAGGCAGGGCGCGCTTATACTTCATAGGGCCCTTCTCTACAGTTCAACTCACCCTCCTTTTCTCCATCTATCCTTCCCTTCCTTCTCCACATCTCCTTCCCCCCTCCATCTCCTCCCTCATTGACCCCCCCCCGCCCCCAGCACCCTCTGTCCTTCTAGCCCTCCTGTCTGCCCCTCCCATGCGCACACTTTCCGAGGCTGTTCCCCAGTGTCCGCTCCCGAGCTGTTCGTCGTCGTGTCGCCCCGAGCCCGCTCGCCCCCTTGCCTCCCCCCCCCCATCGAGCTTTGCAATCCATGTCTTCTCACGCACCAGCCTCCTCACCCACGCTTCTCGGTCCCACCCTTGTGCGCACGACCCATTCACTGCCCGTTATCATTGCACGCACCACACAGCGCGTTGGCCCATGCATGATGCTTGCGCACTCGCTACACACACCCTTCTTTCCCTGCCCATTCCCAGCTCGCCGCGCTCGAGGCTGCCCTCCTCGCCTCGTCTGACCCGGGCTCACCTGAGTATGGACGGCACATGAGCTCAGACATGGTGCACGCACTCGTCGCACCGACCGCGGCTTCCATCGGCGCAGTTGAGCGCTTTCTCGCAGCTCACGGCCTACATGCCGAGCACGCGACACCCAATGGTGACTTTCTCCGGGTCGTCCTCCCTGTGTGGAAGGTCCGTCTACCGCCCGCCAGCAGCCACTGGGCGGTTGCGTCACATTCCCCTTTTCGCCAACCTCTGACCTCAACTCGCGCAGGCGGAGCAGCTGCTCGACACGCGCTATTATGAGTACGTGCACAACGCATCGGGCGCCGTTGCGCACCGTGCTCCACACGGCTACTTGCTGCCAGCCGATGTTGCGGCAGCCGTCGACTTTGTCTCGCCCACGACGCACTGGCCAGCGGTTGGAAGGAGCGTGAAGGCGCTCCGTGCGCGCTCGGGTGCCCCTTCGCATGGTGGGCCCGGCCCGGATAAGTCGCCGCCTCCAGTCGGGCCCAGTGCAGTAAATACGCGCCTTTCGCACCACAACACGCCCAAGACACTCCGCCAGCTCTACTCAGTAGGCGACACCCTGGTAAGCGCGTGCCGCAACGACCACGCGCTGCCTCGGCGCACCGCCCCAAACCGTTCTTCCGTGCTAGCACCGTAGGGCTCGACTGACGCCAACCGGCAGGCCGTGACCGCCTTTCTCGGGCAGGAGTACTCATCGCTGGCGCTCCATGCCTTTTGGGCCAAATATTGCGAGGGTATCACGTGCGGGAAGGGCGAGCCAAACCTGGTGGGCGACTTGACGCGCGGCATGCCAGGTGAGCTCGCACGCCGCCAGTGGTATGCACCGCGTCGCACCGCGAAAGGCTGCCCCATGCCTCATCGTCCACGCCCATCCACCCCGTGCCGTAGGCGTCGAGGCTATGCTAGACATAGAAACCATTACGGGTATCGCCGGTACGCCTTACGCTCGACGCTCGCCGCTCGCATTGAACTCTAGCTACTCACAGAGCGCGCTGCCGCCGCAGGCAATATCTCCTCAGAGTTCTGGGGCTTCAGCGGGCACTCCAAGGACGACCCGCACAATGAACCATTCCTCAAATGGCTCACGACCGTCGCGAGCACGCCGGACGCTGAGGTGCCCAAAGTCTTCTCGACCTCGTATGGCGAGGACGAAGGATCATGGTCGCCTGCGGCTGCAACTCGACTTAACGTCGAATTTCAGAAGGCTGGCATGCGCGGGATCACGCTACTTTTTGCCGCGGGAGATGAAGGTGCGTCTCTCGAACCCGCCACCCGGACATGAGTGCACATGCCGATCTCACCCTAACCTTTTCCACGAATGTACAGGCGCGAATTGTAAGGGCGGCGTTTTCGTGCCTGAGGGCCCAGCGTCGTCGCCCTTCGTCACGGCGGTGGGCGGCACGACGCCCGCCACCGGCTTTCCTGAGCCGGGCTCCGAGACGGCAGTTGGGCTCTCGTCAGGCGGCTTTTCGGACTATTGGCCGATGCCGGGCTGGCAGACTTCGGCCGTCACCACCTACTTGCGCTCAGCAACTGGACTCCCGCCGAGCACGCGGAAATACAACACGAGCGGCCGCGCCTATCCCGACATTGCAGCACAGGTACGCGTGCAAACACTCAGCGGTCAGAGGGCGCGGTGCACGTGCGATGGCTCTTGATTCGTGTTCTTGCGCGCTTGCTCTCACCACAACACACCGCGACGCCTCGCTTTGTCCCCACCACTTGCCGGAGTACGCAGGCGACATCTTTCTGCGTTGTCCCCGCTGGCTGTGACGTGGCGGGCACGTCATGCTCCTCCCCCACGGCCGCGGGCATCTTTGCCTTGCTGAATGACCTGCGCTTGAAGCTGGGCAAGTCAACGCTCGGCTTTATCAACCCTCTCATCTATGCGAATACGGTGAGAGCTCCCATGCATTGAAGCCACAAATATCGCCTACAAACGATGGCCCTCGGGTGTTGGATGTGGGCGGAATTATTGGCTGCCGAGGACCCACGCCGTGCTGCCCAAGCTGTGACCTGACACCCACTCGGCTCGATCGGAATATCACACAGGAAGCATTCAACGACGTGACGACTGGCGCTTCTTCAGGTTGCTTCTTAGGTCCAGGGTGGCCGGCGGCACCCGGCTGGGATGCCGTGACCGGGGTGGGGACACCCAACTATGCCAAGTTGGCAAAGGTGGTCGCTGCCCTGCCGTGATGATGTCAAATGGTGGCCGCGCACTTTCCCCTCGTGCACATGAAACGAAATGACATCGTCTCTAAATTTGAATCTTGAGGCTACATCATGGTGGAGGCTGTGAGTGCATGATACCAACGTCTCTATCCGCATCTCACCACCCTAAGACGCTCTTCACCTCTTGGGGGGTTGCGCGCACTGTGGTATACGTAAAGAGGGCCGCAGCACGCAGCACCCGCGTGACTGTGCATCTCCTCGGTGATACGTAAGTCAAGGCCGTGATGCCCTGTTGTTGTGCGCTTAGCGTGTCGCCTTCGCACGCGCTTCCAATTGCGCCCCCTCCCCCCCCCCAGCCTTAGCCATCAGCAATACAAAGTGCAGCAAATATTTGTTATACTAGGAGGTATATAGGCCGAGATGTTATAAAGTTTTAATGGGCCGGGGGCCGGCCCCCCGCGCGCTGTATATCTAAGTGTCGGGCCCCTTAGGTACATTTCTTATGAGAGTTCAGAGTAGTCGCGTAGCGGTACGGATCCAAATTCTTGCATGCGACACTGGCACGCACTGGACACTGGACGCTAGGATCTTGGGCATTTATACTCCTTGTGTGAAGATACCGATGGGGACGAGCGAGCGGATGGTCGGCCGGACTTGGTCCAAGCCGACCGACTGGGCTAGGGGGTGATCCCAATTAGTTAGGGTCGAATCCTCAATATTACAGTATCGGTGTCAGTATGAAATTCGAGGCTTGTCACCCAAAGGTACGGGCCATCAAAAGTCCCAGTCGCCCAGTGAACCACCCGAACACGGGAGAAATTTTACCTCCACATACATACATGTTATATTTACTAGAATATTCGACCCCCCTCTCCGACCCCTCCCCCCCCCCCTCCCCCCCCCCACACACACACACATTCAATTGCATCGTGATCACAACAGAGTAACCTGCACCTTGAGCTTCCTCAGCTGTGAGAGCATTGGCTGGCTCTCCGCGCCAATCGGGTTGCACGAGAGGTCCACCGACGACAGCCGAAAGCTCCGCGCGAGCTCGCACAATCGCTGTACACCCGCCGGACCAATCCGGTTGCGGTCGAGGATGAGCGTATGGGTAAGAACGGCGATTCGCGAGACCCGAGAAACTATAGACCCATTACACTCCTACAAACGGACTATAAAATCCTAGCTAAGGTTCTAGCAAATAGACTAAAAACTACGATACACACCATAGTATCTAAGGAACAAGTAGGTTTCGTGCCTAGACGCATGATAGGGGAGGCCACCCACCTGCTTAAACTCGTCCAAGCGTTCCTAGACGACACGGGAGAGGAGGGCCTCGCCCTAGCCATAGACTGGGAAAAAGCTTTTGACCGAGTCAGCTGGGAGTATTATCACAAAGCGGCCGGGGCACTAGGTTTTGGCCCGGGATACTCGAAATGGCTCCGGATTCTTACAGATACCGACGCACTGCCGACAAGATGGATTAAAGCTAACGGCAAGCGGAGCCACCCGTTCACGATACACTGTGGCATGCCGCAAGGATGCCCGCTATCCCCTCTCGCCTTTCTACTTGTGGCCGAAGGCCTCACGAGGCTGGTGAACACGGACACTCAAATGACGGGGATAAGCCTAGGACGAAGCGAAGTTAGACTTACTCAATTTGCGGACGACACGCAACTCCTAGCCAACTCCTACGAATCGGTCACGCGAGCGATGCGCTTGCTAGAGAACTATGGGAGAGCCACAGGTGCTCGAGTAAACAAAGCAAAGAGCGTAATAATACGAATGGGAGCGCTGAGAAAGGTAGCTATTCCGGAACATCTCTCGACACTGAAGACGCTAGGCGAGGGCGAATACGCCACCATCTTGGGAGTCCCCTTTTGGGAGAGCCGGGAATCCGAAGTTTTTTGGGAGAAACTCTACGCGAAACTAAAACGGAAAATTGCCTCGTGGCAGGGAATCCAAAACCTATCCATACACGGGAGGGTGCTCCTTGCCAACTTCGTAATCTACGGCACGCCTCGATACTGGCTATCCACAAGCACTCCTCCCAGCTGGTTCATGGAAGCCATCGACTCGGATGTCCACGCCCTTCTGTGGGATAGGACACCCTCGATGAACAAAGACGAACTAGGTTCGACGCAAGAAGGCAGGAGGTGGATAACCCATCCGACTTACCCGAGGGTGGGTCATTTCGAAGGAGCTCCGACGCTAGGGATCGGTTTGATGCCGATGAAGGAACACATCAAGGCCCTACAGGCGATTTGGATTATCCGATACCTTACGCCCTCAAAGGCGGACTGGAAAATAGCGCTCGACCAATGGTTCAATAGGACCCCGCTCGGGAGGGGCGCCGTTCTTTCAACAATCAATGTACATCGACTTACAGATAGCATCGGAGGGAACAACTCCTTGCCAAACTTTTGGAAAGCGGCGCTAACAAACTTTCGCAACCTAAAGCTAGACAAGAACGTCGTGACACACGAAGGAGCGCGGGGCGCCCCCATATGGCACGATCCGTACCTCAAACCCCCGGTTCTTCATCATTCACACAAGGCAAAGTGGGAGGCCTTACAAACGGTGGTGATGCACAACACGCTGAACCCGGCAACGGGAAACTTCTATACTAAAGACGAATGCGCTGCCTATTTGCCCCCTGACTCAGCATGGATCCGTCACAGGAGGAACTATTTGGCGGTTACACCTTTCCTGAGATCATGGGACAAAATCGTACAATGGGCGGCCGGAGCGCTCACGAAACCCACCACCACATACATAGAGCTGTTAAAGGGGACAGCTAAGGGGCCCCGACCTGTGAGGGAAGAGGAAGGCCTCGAGCCGCCGGAAGACCCGGACGCACATAGCCTGGGGGACATACAAGCGAACGATACGGGTAGACACTACCTTCTTAAAAGGGGCGTATACTACGAAGTGCGTCTAAATGTAATGGGGGAGCCCCATATCTATGATATAGCTTATCCTCAGCCTTCGTCCTCCGAATTGCGGATCCCGCTCAAATGGGGCAGCGCATATGACGGACCGGCCGACACAGCCTACCCTCTACCCCAAGAATACACGCTGAAAGGTACGCGAAAGACGCTAGAGGAATGCGATGTCAAAGCGCTAACTAACGCCTACCTCGCGGGCAAGAAAAGCAAACGACAAAAAGCGACCGTCCGATGGGAGGAGAGACTCCCCGTCTTAAAAGAGAAGTGGAAGCAGATATCTCAACTATACAAATACAACTTCTTAACACCTCGGGACTCATACTTACACTTTAAGCATATACTTCATAGACGGATCGCAACGGCCAACAGATTCGCTGATGACCCGACCTGCCGCTTCTGTGGGGAAGCCCCCGAGTCGTCCACACACCTAGCGCGATGTCGCGCGACGGAACAAATCTTCACGTACATCGAGCAACTCTTCAAAACGCAAAACACATTGCAACACGTGACGGCACAACGGTTGTTCTGCTATCAGGTCGACAGACCGCACCCCTCCTCGGGATATATAGGAATCTTAGCATGGAGATACATATTGACGGACTTCTACAACGTGCACTACGGCAACGCCGAGGCGAGATCGACGAAAGCCATCCTAAGGGCCGTATTCTCGAGATTCCACTGGCTGGTCAAGGCGAAGGTAGGCTTCTTCCAACGCCTTAAAGCCCAGAGAGAAAGACTTGGACTTCACGCCCCGAGCAACAAACACCTGCGCAGAATGATTTCCCCGCTATACTCAGTAGATAAAGATTTTAACCTGGAGATCTCTATCGATATGGCGCAAATAGCGACCGAACTAGGCATTAAAAGTATTACATGAACCCCCCGAACTAAGGAGAAGGTTTCTTCAGAGGGCCGACCCCTTGGGGGGCGGTA
The DNA here is from genome assembly GCA_018136815.1 of Isochrysis galbana. Taxonomy (NCBI): domain Eukaryota; phylum Haptophyta; order Isochrysidales; family Isochrysidaceae; genus Isochrysis; species Isochrysis galbana. The sequence goes on along the minus strand of CM030938.1, from coordinate 4,323,897 downwards.
AAACACACCCAAACAAAGACTCCACTCACTCTTACCCCCTCTATCTCACGCCCCTGGTCGAAGCAGCGCGCGCGGCCTCCCCCCCCTCCATTTGCTAGGAAAGACAACGGGGGGGGGGGGAAAGGGGTGTGATAGGAAAGGGAGGGTAGTTAGGAGTAGCACTAGCAATCTGCCTCACGCCGTGCATGTAGCGGCTAGTTTTTTAAGATTTTTTTTTACAACATATGAAAGAAAGGGAGAGGGGGGAGCAGAAGCCACGCCCGCGAGAAAAGAAAACCTCTCGCCCGCCGTTACGCGTTCCTCGAGAGTTTTTTTGTTGTCCGCCGCCGGTTGCCGGAAAGAAGTGAAGAAGTGGGGGTTGGGGAGAGAGAGAGAGAGAGAGAGAGAGAGAGAGAGAGAGAGAGAGGCGGGGGGGGGGGGGGAGGGGGGGGGGGGAGAAGAGAGAAAGAGACGAGAAAGACAGATAGAGAGAGAGAGAGGGAGGGAGGGAGGGAGGGAGAGAGAGAGAGAGAGAGAGGGAGAGAGCGAGAGAGGGAGGGAGGGAGAGGTGAATGGAGTGGGAGAGAAGGGCCCCTTGAGACTGACGCCGTGGAGAAGGGAGAGCACACGACGCGACCAACACCCCCCCCTCTCCTCCCCTCCCTGTATTTCTCTCGCAGGCGATGGTGCGCACCGTCTTCATCCACAACGCAGGAGCCTTCATCGGCTCTCACCTTGTCGAGAGATTCGCCTCACTCAACAAAGCTTTAGCAGACGAGGAGGGAGAGGCTGCGGAGCGATGGGAGCTGATTGGCACACTGCGGGACGGGGAGAGAAAGCCAAGAGCTCTTGATCGCGTCGTGGGCCGGGACCCTGAGGCTCTCTCTCGCGCGTTTGAGCAGGCGGAGCTGACGGTGCTCGACTGCCTCAATGAGCCAGAGCTGGCGGAAGCACAGCTTGCGGCCATACCGGCGTCCATCGAAGCGCCAAAGACGCTGATTGGACTATCGTCCGTGCTGAGCTGGAGCCGCACTTCGGTCGAAGAGGGAGAGGAAGGAGTGCCGCCGGCTCCTCTCACCGAGGACGAGTACAAGCGACGGCGGCCACAGGTCAATTTCAAGGAGCTGCTGGTGCTAGAGAAGCTGGTCACCAAGAGCAACCGTGAAGGCTTGCTACGCACTCACGTCGTCGCGGCCGGCGTGACGTACGGTGGGGAGGAGGATGTGCTCCACCCGCTATTCAAGAGCGCGTGGCTTGCGAACCCGCTGCCGCTGCTCTCGCTTTCAGACGGCTCCAATGTGCTGCCTACGATCCATGTGGAGGACCTGTGCTCAGTCGTGGAGAAGCTTCTCGACAACGAGAGCAAACCCTACCTGCTCGCGGTCGACGCCGGTCAGCAGCAAGAGGAGCCGCAGACGCTCCGGGCGATCACCGCCAAGCTTTCGGCCGAGCTCGGTGTGGGCGAGGTGACGCAGCCAGACCAGGAGGAAGTCTTCACAACAAAGGACCACGAGTTCTTGCAGCTGGGCATCCGCCTCGAGCCGGCCGCCATCGACGAGCTTGGCTTCGAGTGGCATATGAAGGAGGGGCTGCTTGCCAATATGGGCAAAGTCGTGCAGGAGTACCGCGATGCTCGCAAGCTCAACGCGCTCCGCGTGATCGTGCACGGCAACGACGACCTGGCGATCCACGCGCTCACACAGGCAGTGGCGGCCGAATATAAGCTGCCCCACCTGCAGGCTTCTGTGGCCGTCGCGTCCGCCGCCGAGGGCGACGACGAGCTCGCCGCCGAGATCCGGGCGGCGGGCGCCACCGTCTCGGACGAGCTCACCGCCAGGGTGCTGGCGCGTGAGCTTACCTCAACTGCGTGCCGCAACCAAGGCTATGTGCTTGAGGGCTTTCCGCAGAACTTGGAGCAGGCGCGACTTCTCTTCAAGGGCGGCGTTGATGGCGACGACGACGCCGAGCCGCCGGCCGAGGAAGAGGAGAACGGCGCCGGACCTACTCCGAGTGCGCCAGAGTTTGTAGTCGTGCTCGAGGCGAGCGATGACGAGATCAGGCAAAAGCAGCTAGCGCAGCCGGACACGACAGTGACTGAGGCCGACCTGGCCTCACGGCTGACCGCCTACGCCCAGCACAACGCCGAGGATAGCCCCACTTCGCTGCTTGCGCTTCCCGCCTTGGCGTCCGTCGAGGCGCTTGCCCTCTCCTCAGGCGCGGAGGTCACTGCCGACGCCTTCCTCAGCAAAGTGCGCATCTATCTGGGGCTGCCACGCAACTATGGGCCGAGCGATGAGGAAATTGCCGCAGCCAAGGCGCTGGCGGAGCAGGAGGCTGCCAAGGCCGCCGCAGAGGCGGAAGCTCAGCAGCGCGCAATCGAGGCCGCGGAGAAGGCGGAGCGTGAGAGGCGGAAGGTGCAAGAGGCGCGCCGGCTGGCCGAGCTACAGATGCAGGAGCGCGAGCTCCTAGAGGTGCGGTCGCAGCCGCTACGCAATTACCTCATGGCCAACGTTATCCCCACGCTGACCGAGGGGCTGATCGAAGTGTGCAAAGTGAAGCCAGAAGACCCGATTGATCATTTGGCAGAATGGCTCTTCAAGAATAGCCCCGTCGACGACGACCACTTTGAGTGATTCCGTCTTCCGATTCGCTCACGCGTTTGAGGCGGCTGTGTGTTGAGGAGCGCCCAAACTTTTGTGGGCACGGGCCCAGCGGAGTGCATACATGGATGTTGCCTGTCTTTGCATCCGCGGAAATTATCATGAGCGTGCGTTAAGCGGTTGCTTGTGTCGCATCACAGCTAAAGGGGTACACTCTAACTCTAGCTTCCAAGCTCTACGTTGAGGCTTTGAACGGGGAAACCTTGAGAAAAAAAACCTTTTAATATTCTCGCCTCACACGTGGCACTGGAGCGTTTCCTCGTAGCCACGCCCTCTTCCCTTCCCCACCCTCATTCCCCGCCTTGCGGCAACTCCCCTCGTGCTCTACTTAGGGGCTCGGGTCTTAATAGGTAAGAGAACCGCCTGTCTACGGTATATCAACGGGAGGACACCCCGCGCGGCAAGCAAACACCGCGAAAGTGCGGCAGCGGACGAAGAAAGGCCGAAGGGCGGGGGCCGAGACCCCCCGGGGACAATATAAGATAGTTCAGAAGGCGTTTTACGTTTGTCTGCCACAGGAACACCCAACAACAGGTCTGCCCCAGCCCGCCCCTTGCGCTTGACCCGTCGTAGTGCACGCGGCCCCCCCCCCCGATACCAAAGACAAAGGAATGAAGGGGGTAGTGTAAAGGGAGTGAGTGTTCTGGGGTATAGGCGATGGCGTGAGTCGGTACCGTGAGTGCGTGGTCCTTATAGCTAGCGGTAGTAGGTGAACATCAAGGAAAGATGGTACGAGGCGGAACTCTCATACCTAGGAACACCCATAATCGGAAAAAGATTACCCGCCGCACCCTCGAACTTAGACCCGTCCCCACCGGCGCAATGGGGGGGAGGATACAAATCCAACAAGAGACTAGAGTACCCGCTAGCGGACGAATACACACTAGACGGCAAGACGCCGCTGGACGGCACCGGAGTAGAACATTTAACCGAGGCCCTCCAGCGGAAAGAACGCAAACGTAAACGCCTCACAGGGCCGACCAAATGGGAGGAAAAAATCCAAATCCCTGGCGATACATGGACACACCTCGCGAAGATTTACACCTCGCCAATGATAACGGCGCGAGACATGCACCTACATTTCAAACATATCACACATAGGCGAGTGGGCACTTATAACCGCTTTCCAGACAGAGACAACACGTGCCGCATATGTGGGGAAGCGGATGAATCCTCGACCCACCTAGGCGAGTGCACCAGGATAACCAACATCCTAGGCGAACTGAATAAAGTCGCACGCTTCTCACCCAAGGCGGAAAGAAACAGAGAGGAAATCATTGTAGACAACCTATTCGTCTTCCCGAAAGGAGACGCCCCAAAAGCGATATGTATACTATACCTGTTAGCGTGGAGATATATAATCATGGACTTCTATAGGATACATTACGACGGCTTAAAGTTTTCGGAGGAATCCATACTGATAAGAACCATAGAGAGATACACCAAACTACGCAAAGCACTCCTATTCGCACAAGAAACTGATTCGGCGAGAACTGCCCAAGCGGGCATGGGTAGGCAACCCAAGAAAAGGACAGGCATGAATGACCTGAGACCCGTTTTCAGTAGGAACGACAAAGGCGGACTTAGGCCTAGTGCGGAGTTAGTGGAACTAACTACCAAGCTAGGGATCATGCACGTAGTCGAGGAGATCAAATAACAAGACAACCAAAGCAACTGAAGCTCCGGCACGCCACTCATATCGACACCAGAGACACTAAAACCCGGACTCAACTAAAACAAATAGAACATAGACCGACGGACTCACACGGCAATATCGACACACTCAAAAGGCCTGCCCGGACCCCCACACTCCGAACCAGGCCTCAGGTAGCGCACCGAGGCCGGACCCCGGAAACCGAAGAAAAAGGAAAGAAGGGGGGCAGGGGAAGAGAGGTGGAGGGAGGGAAGTTAAGGGCGATGTAGATAGCAGAGGCAAAGGAGGGTCCCGTAGCTAGTAGGCGAGTAGCCCCGAATCTTCAGAAGTTTTTTTTTATGCATCATCACACCACATGTATTGTATTGGTGTTAGATTAGGAATATTAAGGATAGTGTGAGAAGGAGCAACCAAGGCCTAGATTTTAGGTTTTTAGTGGACACGGTGGCATGCGCATGTGTGGCGATGCGCGCGGGGATGCGGTGCAATAGACGCGAAAGCGAGAGATATCTATGGATATTTCTTGAGATATTTGGGCTGAACTTTGAGATATATCGGAGATATCCCCCATGGATATTTGGGCGAAAAATCGTGGATATTTTGGCCTACCCCTAGAACGAAGAGAACGACGAGAAACGAGCCTCAGCCTCAGCCGGAGATCATAAACCCCAGCCGGAGACCACAAACAGCCTACATCTTGTAGGCTAGTAACCGCGTCGGGCAGTCGGAGAATGCCTTGCCACGATCCTACATTCATTCATCTGCTTTGTGCTTTGCCTCTCGCCTCCTTTGTCGCCTACCTTGTCGCCTGCCTTGCCCCGCGCCTGGGCTACCTCGCTTGTGGTGCTGGCGTCGTCTTTGTTGTTCTTAGCCGCGCCGTTTTCCGCCGCCTGCAGGGCCGAGGGCACGTGATGGGTGATGGCAGCCAACTCGCGCTGGTGGGGTGCGAGGGGCCGGGGCACATGTGCGTCTACTCACGTGCAATTCTTCCTCGCTGAGAGCCTTGTGTGCGGCCCGAGCCGCGGCGTCTTGCGCGGTGCCGGCCGCGCGGTCGGCTTCCTTGAGCATTTTGACACGTGCCGCCTCGTCGTTTGCCATCCTGTAGATCTCCGCCACTTGCACGATGAGCTGTTCGTACTCTGTGAATTTCTCCGACTTGGTGTCCTCCACTTGCGTTGGATGGTCGACTTGTACGGGCTCTCGCTGCTCCTTGCCCTGGGTGTACAAGTGAGCCCCTTCCTGCAATACGATCGCGAACGAAGTGGAGACGGTGAGCAGTGGAACTGAAGCGCATGCACCCTGCCCACGCGTAGCGCGCGCTACGCCGGCGCCGGCGCGTGCTTTCTTCGACCTGGGAACCCAGCCAAGCCCAGCATGCGCGCACACACCTTCAGCCACCTCTTCAGGGAGCTCAGCACTGACGTGTAGGGGCTGGGGAAAACGTCCCCAAACTCCCTGAAGCTCTCGTCCAGCAAGGTGAGCGTCAGGATGCCGTCGGTCTTGTTCGTCCACGCGTGCGCCTGGGTGTGCTTCTCGCCGTCCCTTGACTTGCCCTCCTTGAAGGTCATGAAGGCCTTCGGGCCGCAGTCGATCACCTGCTTCAGCAGAGCGATCTTCCGCGGCTCGGTCCAATCCATGCGCCACTTCTTGTTCGCGTCGTCCGCCTCGGCCTGCGTTCACGGCGTGCCGGGAGAGGGCGAGAGTGAGGTGATGATAGGTGAGGTTGGTGTGCGCGCGCGGGCTCGCGTGGCCCCGGTGCCGCCGCACCCCCACCCTTTCGCTCCCAGGGTGGCGGGCGCAAGCGCACCGCCATCGCTCGTGGAGAAGCAAAAAACTGGTAGTGAAACCCGCCAGAGTTGTTCTTCGCGCCCACTGGGCGGAGTTAGACAAACATGGTTTCACCGAGGTTTCACTCCGCGTTTGAAGTCAAACGCGGAGTGAAACCTTGGTGAAATCGGAGTGAAACCCCTGCAAAAACCCCCGAATTGCATAATTTTAATTTTCTATTACATGGGCCATGGGCCCGCCCTCAATCGTTGCGCCCCCGCATTCCTGGGCGCCTGGCATATACGCATGAAGCGTAGATAGACGATAGAGAGAAAGACATAGGGCAAATTCACGGGCGCAGAAATACGACGCGTAGCGACTAGCAGCAACAGCTGAACACAGATACAACCACAAACCACGCTCATATGCGTTGACTACCTCGTGAGATGAGAAATTGTACAGCCCAACAAGAGGTCACGCGCCACCCGTTGTAGAAGCGGAGCGCGAAACTTCTCGTCCTGCCGTCGGCTGCCCGAGGAGTGTGCGGCCATTGCATCACGATCCAGCAACTGATGAGTAGTGATGCACACCAGTTGCTGCTTAAGACCAGCTAGTGAGAGCAGGGAGGGCACCCTCTGCACAATCGTCTGAGTATATCGATCCATGAGCCTATTGTCTCACTCCCTCTGGCCCCTTGCCTCCACTCTCTCTCACGCATACTCACTCTCGCTCGGTCACTCACTCACTCTCTCTGTCTCTCCTGCCTCTCAGTCAAACGGTGAGTCTTTGCTCCTGAAGATCAAGATGTTCAGGTTTCCCGCCTTCATTAGGCATGCGAAGTGTGTCTCGTGGGTGACGGAGCAGGCAAAGTTGGTGCCGACAATGCAGTGGAACACGCCACTCGTCGCCTTGTTGTCCGGCGGGGGATGCTTGATGTCATACTGCGCCTTGACAGCCGAAGCGATGTCTTTGTGTGCTTTGACGCCCTTGGAGAGCACGTCAAGGACGGTGGCCTTGAGGTCGGCGACCATCTCCTCCGACATGTCGGTGCTCACCACCTTGAGCTCGGCCGGCTCGCCCATCGCGCACGTGAGCCAGAGAAGGGGGAGACGGAGAGAGAAGGCGGGGGGGGGGCGGAGCGGGAGAGAGAGGGAGAGTGCAACTGCTTCGCCCCGCCTCCTCTCTCTTCTTTACCTTCTAGAGCTAGTCCAATATTCTCTCTTCTTTACCTTCTAGGGCTAGTCCAATGTTCTCTCTTCTTTACCTTCTAGAGCTAGTCCAATATTCTCTCTTCTTTACCTTCTAGGGCTAGTCCAATGTTCTCTCTTCTTTACCTTCTAGAGCTAGTCCAATATTCTCTCTTCTTTACCTTCTAGGGCTAGTCCAATGTTCTCTCTTCTTTACCTTCTAGGGCTAGTCCAATATTCTCTCTTCTTTACCTTCTAGGGCTAGTCCAATGTTCTCTCTTCTTTACCTTCTAGGGCTAGTCCAATATTCTCTCTTCTTTACCTTCTAGGGCTAGTCCAATGTTCTCTCTTCTTTACCTTCTAGGGCTAGTCCAATATTCTCTCTTCTTTACCTTCTAGGGCTAGTCCAATATTCTCTCTTCTTTACCTTCTAGAACTAATCCAATATTCTCTCTTCTTTACCTCTTAGAGCTAGCAGTCCAATATTCTCTCTTCTTTACCTTCTAGGGCTAGTCCAATATTCTCTCTTCTTTAAGCTTCTTTACCTTCTAGGGCTAGTCCAATATTCTCTCTTCTTTACCTTCTAGGGCTAGTCCAATATTCTCTCTTCTTTACCTTCTAGGAGAGCATAGATGCTCCATTAGGCTGATATTAGGTCCTGATATCATATGATATTAGGTCCTCTAGACCTGATGACCTGATGGCTTGATATATAAGGACATGCCGAGGTCAGGCGACTATAAATATAATTGACAATTGAATTCTCTTGTAGTAGTAAGTAGTAGTCGTACACTTAGCGCGAAAAAACAGCGGGGGAAAGGGGGGATGGGTGGTTCTCGTTCTCGCCCCTCACGGCGAGGGCATGAGGGGAGTCAAGACAGTGAGGAGGGGCGCCCCCCCCCCCCCTGGCGGCCCAGCACTGTATTAGCTAGATAATAGATAAGTGTCTGAGGGTAATTTATAATCAATGATCAGCAATACAGAAGTATAAGTATAAGTAGTATAAGCTATTCTTTTGATAATCACTACTATACTTATAATATTGCGTAACAACCTGATAACCTGATATTAGGCTGAGAATAGGGCTTGATATCATGCTAAGGGAGCCGTGCGTAACAACCTGATAACCTGATATTAGGCTGAGAATACGGCCTGATATCATGCTAAGGGAGCCGAAACCTGACGACCTGATACCTAACGGAGCATCTATGTAGGAGAGCTAGTCAAATATTCTCTCTTCTTTACCTTCTAGAGCTAATCAACCCTCTCCTTGAATACACCATTTAGTTGAGTATTGACTATGGCTACATGAGATTTGCTGTAATTATGCATTATGCCTTGATTAATGGCCAAAGGCTGCTAATCAAGGCATAATTAATGGTGGCGAGCCCATGACGACTAAAATAATCATAATACTCGACTACGGCTGGCGCCGGCGCAGCACACACAGCACACGCGAATGCCCGCTCGCCTGGTCACCGACACGCACCAGCACTTACCGACCTACCACACTTACTACTCATACTCGGCTACATCCACCAACTCATCGACAAACGCTTGCCAGGCTTGCCCAGCCTTGCGAAACTTCTTAAAATACCTCTCTCGGATCTCCTACTCGGATCGTAGCCATCGTGGGCATCGAGGTCTTCTTATTGAAGTGGATGCGCGTCAGCACGGCCCGCCTCTCGGGCATCATGTTGGGGGCGGAGATGCGACCTGCTAGCGAGAAGATTTGCTCCATATTGGCCTCGTGCCTCGTGGTGCAGGTGAGAGGCACATTGCTTAAACACACAAAAATGCAAGGGGAATCGGTCGCGCACTGACCACATGAGCGCAAACTCGTTGATGATGCCCTCTTCGTCCTTGAACTTTTGGATGATGTCGTGCGCCAGGGTCTTCCACTCGTCGACCTCTTCGCACACAGCGTCGACATCGATCGTGCGTGCCCGTTGAGAACTCTGAGCCAATGCGCTCGTTGCCTGAGTCCTCGGAGTCGTTGCACATGAGCTTGCGCTTCTTCTTCAGCCGGGGCAGAGTGGCAGAGTGTTTTAGTTGACTATAGTCAAGTTTTATGACTATTGAAAAAAACGATTAATTATGCCATGATTAATTCCAAGGTTGTTGTTGTTGTACTCATAGTCAGACTAAAGGAAAAATGAATGTAGTCATCGTAGTCATTTTAATCAAGGCGAGGGTTGGAGCTAAAATCCAATATTCTCTCTTCTTTACCTCTTAGAGCTAGTCCAATATTCTCTGTTCTTTACCTTCTAGGGCTAGTCCAATATTCTCTCTCCTTTACCTCCTAGAGCTAGTCCAATATTCTCCTACAGTCGGCTCGCTCGGGCAGTTGCACTTGTCGGGGGGTCCCCGCTTTCGCCTGTTGAAAGTCTTGAAAAGAGACTTTGAATTCTGGAAAGAGTATCCCTGATAGCTCCCCGGGGCATGAGAAATCCCCCGATATAGGCGATCGGGGGATTTTCTCGGTCCCCCGATAGCTCTCGAGGGGGGGGGCATGCCGGCGGTAGGCGCGGCGGAGGAGACGACTTCAGAGGGGCTGACGGGCTGAAGCCCGTCAGCAGAGGAAAGCGGGCAGGCGGGCTTGGGCGAGGGCGAGGACGGCGGCGAGAGAGACATCGAACGAGCGGACGAGCGGCGAGAGGCGAGGGCGAGTGAGAGGAGGGCTGTGATGGCAGCAGGGGCTGGCGAGGCGAGGCGAGACTGTAGGGTATGAGTGTTACGAGAGCGAGAGCGACGAGAGCGAGAGCGACGGATGACGACTGACGACAGGACGACGGACAGAGACACCCAGGAAAACACCCCGACTCTCGCCCCAGGTCTTTCTCATCACATAACTCGACTGAAATCAAACCCAAACACTCCGATCAGACACGACGGACGACGATGAAAGGGCGATCTGTCGGCGATCTTGTCTCGAACGGGAATCGCACCATAACGAAAACGAGGGGCAATCTTGCTACGCAGGATTCCAAGGGACCTACCGAATAAGACGAGAGAAGAGAGAAGTGCGATGCGCCTAAGGGGGAGATACGAAGAGGTCGCAAATTAAACCTGATTGCCCCCAGAAGCAGATAAAGAAACGCAGGGGAGATAGCAAATTAAAATTATTTATTTGCGAGGCGCCTGGGAGGAAGAAAGGTGGGGACACTTCCCTTCTCTTTCGAGAGAAAGAGAGAGAGAGCGCTCCACAACCCACGATCCCATGCATCCAACATCCAAGCGAAGCTTTTGACCGAGAACGAGAGAAAGCAGAGAATTATAACGATAAATGCCGAACGACGAAGAGAAGAGCGAAGCCTAACGAGTGTCGATTCGCGAATGCGACACCCCCCTGCTAGGATCGAGCGTCCCGCGAGGAAAGAAGAGAACCTAACGGACATCGGAGAGCTCCGGATAAGCCACAGAAAAGGTGGAAGAGCAATCCTTAACGAGACCGAAGAGCGAAGAGCGAATGAACGATGAATTCGAGTGGAGAGCCGCGCGCCAACCGCCGAACGAAGACGGAAGACGTGATGAGCGACGCACCAAGAAGATACGAACTACAATCGAGGATCGATAAGAACGCGGAACGACGAGAATCGAGAATCGAGAACGAGAAACGAAGAACGGTAAGAACGCGGAACGACGAGAATCGAGAATCGAGAAACGAAGAACGAACGACGAACGACCAACGACGAACGACGAACTATAAGAATAGTGCGTGACTATCGAAAAGACAAGGGGTACCACACCCATCCGGACGATAAGGTGTAGAAACGGCGGCCGGCGCGGCAGACCGCAGGACTCAACGCTGCAACCCATCCTCTTCTCTCTTTTACGAGAGTTTTACCTGGATGTTTGGGCGGTGTGGCGGTACCCAAGTTACAACGCGGCGTCCCCTGTGCTCCAAGATATCAAAAGTCGAGCGACCAACGGCGAAAGGCGGCGAGATAGTACGATAGCATCGAGCACACACAAATCAACACTCTGCACTCAAACATAAACAGCAAAAGAGTAACAGGCCAAAACCATACGTTAAACGGGCCCCCTCTAATTAGCAGAAGGAGGAGTGCCCGGAGCTTGTTTGTGGGGATCGTCGATATAAGACCGCTCCTCTTCCCAAGTTCGTGTTTCGCGCCAAAGCGCGAGGGCGGTACCACGGCTGTGTGGGGTCCCGGCCCGGAAGCCTACCCTAGTGGAGCGTCCGTTTGGTGTGGTGTGGCTGGTGTGGCTGTGGGGTGTGGTGTGGGTGTGCTGCATGCTGGCTGTTGCCAGCATGCAGGCTGTGGACTTGATGTTCTCGGTGTTGCGCGGGCGCGGCCCGTTGGCTCCTGTGCCCACCTGGCTAGGGGGGTCATCTTGGCGCGGTCGCTTCGGCGACAACGGCGTGTCCATCTTTGGCTTCGTCCATCGCGGCGAGCGGCGAGGGCCGCGGCAGCGAGGGAGGGGGGCGGCAGCGAGGGAGGGGGGCGGCGCGCGCTCCATGACCCTATCAGTTTACTGATAGTTGTGAAGTGCCCTCCCATGTTGGGTGCACTGATGGTAGAGGTTTCCACCATGAGGATGAGGAGGGCATCTGAGCCATGGTGGCAACCTGTTCGGTGCCAGTGCTCGCCACCCCGCGCGCTCGCGCGCGTTTGGTGTGGATGAGCTGGATGGGCTTTGAGCTTTGAGTTTGAGAGGGCTTGTCTAACGAGCCGTCTCGGTCTCGGGCGGCGTCGGGCGTCCCAGGTGGGGCGTAGAGGCGAGGATCGCCTGAGGCTCGGGAGTGGTCGCGGCACGGCTCCATAGTTCAAACGATAACAAAAGTTTCTTTTGTCCTATACCCCCAAGTAGTGCACGAGGGGAGTCGCGCCTGATGGCTAGGGAGGAGAGGAGCCCACGCCCAGGGAAGTGGGGGTGTAGGTGTAGAACCTTTGCTGCGTGAAAGTAGTGGGTTTTAAATTCCGTAGTAGTTGTAATTACATTCTAATAGAGAACTGACAAAATATGAGCTGACTTTTCTCCCATGTGAGCCTCACAGGCCTCACAATCATCTATGTTACATTTCGCCTATGTGGCCTGAAAGGGAAGTTGAAAATTCAGCTTGATGTTCGATGGGCTGTCCCACGGCTATGCTCTAGTTGCGACAGCGTGGTGATGGACACACGCCTGTGCGCCAGATGCTAGGCTCATACAATTGAAATCGCCAACTTCAATCCGTGGTCACGCTGATTTTTATTGGGATGCATAGGGTTGGCAGCATCAAAGGACATGGCTGAGTTCAGCTGAAGTGCCGACGCTCACGGACGGTGGGCTCTAGAAATTCGTGTCCGCAGCGCGGCCTGCGCTCTCTTCAAGGTCGCGCTCTCGCTCCGCGACCAACCGATCTTCCTCTTTAAGACGCTGAAACTCGCGGCACACAGCTTGCCTACGTGTGGCAGCGACATCAAGGGGGGCATCAGTGACATGGCGCCTTATGTAGCCTCGGAGATGTCGTGTGTACCCTCGGGGCCATGGGAGCATGCGGGACCGCCGCACTAAAGATCCCGGTAGCGAATCATCCTGCATCACTATTCGGCAAGCGCAAGTTCGTGGGAGCCAGTTGCGTCGCTCGTTGAGAGACAGAGTGGCTAGAGGCGCGTGGCCCACCTCTGCTCGTTGTTGCCTTTGCGGAGCACTGACATGACGGTGTGTAGTTGCTGCCCGACTTCGCCGTCGACGGGTAATCCATAAGTCTCCTGCAAGTGATGGGCAGCAAGGGTTCGGGCGAGGCGGCGCGGTGAGCGATGACGAATCAGCAGAGGACACCAAGAAAGGGTGATTGCCAAGGTGGAGCCGGTGCTGACCAGGGCGTAGTTGAAGGTACGCAGCCCCGCGCACACTTGTAACGGCGCGGCTAATATCAGCGCCCCGCCGTAAAACCGCCGATCGCCCCATCGCAGCAATGCCTTCAAGGAGGCCACTCAACATCATGGTGAGGAGACTAGGATTAGGTGGCAAGTAGTTACACACGGTTCAAGACCGCCCACCTGGAAGAGAGTGATTGCCGCACGCGTGCGTGGGCCGTATACGCCATCCACCACCACGCCGACATCCCGAGGTAACACCTTCGAGGTAATGGGGGAGGCGTTACTTGGAGTATAGGAAATGAAGACGAGATGGACGAGGATATAAGATCCGGATTTATCGCTATCCGTATAGACGAGCGACCAACAACGCGCAAGTAGCAATGGAAGTGTGGCCGACGCCCGCACAGGCAAGGGAGTGCAGGTGGTAGAACAAAAAGGGCGCGACCCATCTGCCTGCTTAGCGTTCGAGGGTAAAGCGAGAGTGAGAGGTTTCCTGGATCGCACCTGTCGGAGCGATAGCTGCAGGACCTTGATATTTGCATTAGCAACAGTCTCGGCGGCAGACGATGCGGCCGCGAGCGACTCGGCCTCGAGTTTCGACAAGTGAAGCTCGCGCAGGGTAGCCTACACCAGGAAGGTGCACGGATATGGGCGACGGGATTCGGATGAAACAGGAGTGAGGTTATGCGAGTGCATTGTGGTAGAGCTCGGCAGTGGTGTCTAATCGCATACATGTAAGTGAAGCGGCTGGCCTCGCTTACCTGCGCTGCGTCGTCAAGCACGTCAGGCTCAAGCTCGAGCTCGGAGTCGCCGAGTTCGGCATCCGCTACTTCCTCGCCGCTTCCGCCACCACGCGCATGCCGGAGGAATCGCTGAACAGCACGCCTAGTACGCGGCCCGTATACGCCGTCGGCGGCGACGACGTCGGGACCTAGGACGGCCTGGTGGGAGCAAACGGATGAACCTCAGGGCTAAGCGAGTTTTCTCACCAAGGAGGTGCGTCAACGCCATGAGGTCGCGGCTCGGCCTGCTCAAGCAGAGCGGAATGGAGCTTCATCGGCTCGCGTTAGCGCGTTGGAAGCTCGGGCTGCCTTAGCACCTGCAAGCGCCGCTGGAGCATGGCGACGTCGAGTTCGACGTAGCGGTCCTCAAAGCTGCGAACCACGTTGAGAAGCTGCTCGGACTCCAATTTGGAGCGGTGCTGCATGATGCAGGATCGGTGTGGGGACCAGGCCCGTCAAACAGAGAGGTGATCGGACGGCCCCGACCGAAGCAACAGCTATTGTGAGGACGTGCATGCTCACTTGCTGACGCAGCGCGGACCAGGTTGACGGACCGACGCGGCCGCAGACGCGCAAGCCGCATTGGGCCTGAAAAAGCTCCACCGCTTGCTGTGTAAGAGGACCGAATTCTCCGTCGACCGAGAGTGCCTGCCGAGCAAGCGGGCCACAGGAGGAGGTGGTCACACTGGACTTGGGCATTGCCATAATTGTATCTGGCATCATGAAACCGAAAGCGGTATGACAACAAGCCATCGGCCCCACGGGCGGCATCTGTCCGCGAGGCCTCCAAACCACTGGCGTCACTGCTGCCTCCCTCACCCTAACCCAAACCTTCACGCGCCGCCTACAGGTGATCTGTGTACGTGGTACCTGTGTTCCGAAAAAGATGTTGAGTCGCTCTTGCACCGCGGCTACCTTCTCCTTGCGACCATCCCACATGGTGAGCGGCTCGTCGTCTTGGCTCCAAGCGCCGATGGAGGTGTGCCGCTTGAGCCGGGCCAATGCAGAGGAGGCGGCGGTCGAGGCGGTTGAGGCAGCCGAGGCGGCAGTCGAAGCGGCCGCATCGCGCACGGACTGTCGCCTCTGAGCATGCGTGATGCGCGAGTTGTGACGAACTCCGCCCACAGTACAAGCGCCCGCCCCGCTTGAGCTATGCTCGCCGCTAGTGATTACGTTGCCGTCGCGCGTGTGACCATTGGGGCTGTTGCCCGCAGTACCAGCCTCGCTCTCGCCAAAGACACCACCGAT
Organism: Isochrysis galbana; assembly: GCA_018136815.1. NCBI lineage: Eukaryota > Haptophyta > Isochrysidales > Isochrysidaceae > Isochrysis > Isochrysis galbana. The sequence goes on along the minus strand of CM030938.1, from coordinate 4,308,792 downwards.
AGTCCCCAAGGTGGACTCCTCCTTCGTGTGCACTGCCCCCTCTAGCTGATCAGTCCGCTGCTGAGCAGAGGCCGCGCTCGTAACTAAGCGCTGTGCCGGTGGGCTCATGCTGCGGTAGCCAGCGTTGAAGTCGGCAACGGACCAGCCGAGCTCTTTGAGCGCCTGCACGGCGCAATACAGCAGATGTGAAGAAAGGGCTGTCGTAAGCTCGGTAGCCAAGACTGCGGCGTCAAACGTGCGTCGGCAACCAGTGCGGCTACACTTCTAGGCGGCACAGTAGCCGCAGCGCGTCCGTTCCGCCCTGGTGGGCACCGGCGAACGCCACCGTGGTCACGGGCTGTGGTGGCGAGCACCTCCTGGTGCGCCGAGTCGCGGATATTATATAGACGCCGGTATGACCGCAGCTGGTCCTGCCAAACGCGTGGAGCGTGCGCCATCAAGAGCAGGTTTGTGGGCGCGAACGTGAGGTGAAGACATCGTGCGTTCATAGCTGAAGGCATAGCCCGTCCGGCCATCGTCTCCAGCCGCAAGAGGTCGAAACCCACCCCGTGCCCCGCGTCCCCTTCCCTGCTCTCGTGCCCAATCCTCCACAGTGTGTTGAGGATACTGCCGCCACCGCCATGATCCGCCAGTGGTGGTCGGTCCTCGACGCACCTTGTCGTCATCGCCGACGTGGGATGCGCCTGATAGCATGGCCTGGAGAATCGAGGCATACCTGTTGCAGTTCGCATGACGTGTGGGGAAGCTTGGTGGGGGACATAGAAAGGCGGTGCTCGAGCCGAAGTACGAGGCTTCATACCTTGCATTCATGAGCTGGTCAACCTGCAAAGCATGGAGTGCGGCGCCCTTCCCCTTCGCACCCTCCCGATCCTGTGCTTTACGCACGACGTCAGCAGTCAGCGCGGCAGTAAAGGCGCGACAGAGTTCATTGTTGTCGAGCATTGCGTCCGAGAGTAGCTGCAAAGTGAGGAGAGGGCAAAGAGCAGCAGAGAGGGAGTGTGAGCCGCACAGCAATGGCGGTGTCTGACCGGGCTCTACTGGAGCACGCACCTGCCGCCTCCACACCAACACCGTGGTCTGCTGGTTAGTCTCAACATGTGCCACGCCCATCACCGGGTTGCGCAGGTGGATGCCGTTGGACAGGCCCATGTCTCCAATAAACTGGAGGGCGAGCAACGCGAGAGAAGGGTGGTGCTCAATCGCCTAGTGGCCCGAGCAAATGGCTGGGCGCGGGCAAACGGCAGGGCGCGGGCAAACGGCAGGGCGCGGGCAAACGGCAAGGCACGAGCTGAGATGGGCGGCGGCGCGCCTGGCCTTCGCCGAGAGAATGGATGCGATCGCCCCGAACCGAGACGTCGACGCCACCGTGCACAATGAGGAAGAGCGAGTTGGAGGGCTTTCCCTCCTCCTGGAGCACCGCGCCTTGCCGGAGCGTCGTCCACGTGCCCAGCTGGAGCAGCCGCGCAAACTCAACCTTGGCAAGTCCATGTGGTGCGAATGTGGTCTCCCACAGCTCGAGCGCCTGGCGTGGCAGGCGCTCCGCGCTCTCGCGCTCCGAGAGGATGCGGTAGATGTAGATCGAATTGATAAGCATGAAGACAATATTCCATCGAAATGGGAGCCAGAGCGGTGAGCCAATGGGGTGGAAGTAGGTAAAGAGAAGAGTGGCCGCGCCCGCAAAGACAGAGAGCACGCGCAGCTGGAGGATCTCCGGCTCGAGGAAGGCCGTGCCAGAGAGAAAGAAGGCTGCATGGCCGCACGCTTCTGACGGCGAGAGGCGTCCAAGAAGCGGAATCTGCCGGCGTCGGCGCATCCACTCTCCGAGCGATGAGGAAGAGAGAGAAGGCTCCACGCGGGTACTGAGCGCACGGCGGCCGGCGCTCAAGTATGAGGCCCGAGGAAAATAGCTATCGAGCAGGAGACCGGCGTGATGTAGGCGCGCTTGGCTGGCAAGGGTCGATCCAAACGCAGGAAAGGGTGGCTGAACTCGGGCGCTGCGGCTCACATCGCAGCCGCTAGGAACTCGAAGACAACGGAGTGGGCCGACCGAGCCCATGGGCCTTAGCGAATGGCGCAAGCACAATGCGGCAAGAGCGCCGAGCGGGCTCACGGCGCTCATGGGCGCAATGGACCGCATCGAACGGCTGAGGATTGGCGGCACGCACACTGAGTCCAGTGAGCCAATCAAGCCGAGTGGTGCGCCCACCTGCCGTGCAGCACTGGCACGCCGCACAGAGCGCATCAAGCCCAGGGTCCCAGCCCCGCCTGCAGCACCCGGGGAGCTGAGGGAGATCAGCGAGTCCAGGGAGCCGAGGGAAGCCAAGGGAAGCCTAGCGGGATGAAGAGAGAGAGAGGCGCCGGCTCACTCGAAGTGAGGGAAGTAGTGCTGGAGCGCGAGGGAGCGCAAGGGGGGAGCGCAGAGAGGGGGGAGGGAGGGAGAGAGAGAGAGAGGGAGAGAGAGGGAGAGAGGGAGAGAGAGGGAGAGAGGGAGAGGGGGGGGAGGGGGGGGGAGAGAGAGAGAGAGAGAT
>CM030938.1:4101565-4306164 GCA_018136815.1 Isochrysis galbana | reverse complement strand
CGAAGGCAGATCAGAGGAGTACGACTTGTCTCTTGAATTCGACGTGGAATAACTTGATTGGATTGGGAACTTGAGCTTGGACTTGAAGAGGAGTCTACAGCGGAGTGAGCTTGGGGTTGAACCGGACGGCGGTCGAAAGTGGTGTCGTACGACTCAACTAGATCAGCACAACGCCGAAGCAACTCAATTCGAGACTCCCAAGTAGCTTCAGAACGAGGATAGCCGCGCCATTTGACGAGATACTTGAATGAAACTCCATCGCCCTTGCGATCGAGTAACTCTTCGACCAAGTACTCATCTTCAGCGAGCGGAGACGAATCGGTGACGGTGAAGTACGGACGAAGATTGGAAATGTGAACTTCATCCTTGACTTGACGATTTTCGAGATCGCGTAGACGGTAGCGAGTGGCCGAGATGGCTTCTTCTACTCGGTAAGGACCGGAGTAGAGATATTGAAGTTTGTTGGCGTGGCCAGGGATTCGACGACAAACTCTGTCTCCTGTTTGAAGGTGACACCGAGTTTAGACTTTTGAGAGGCGGAGCGCATCGATTCGCGTTGGGCTTCTTGAGTACTTTCGAGGGCGGAACGCCACGACTCGAGAAGCTTCTTATTGAGCTCGGTGGCGTAAGTGACGGCATCGGACGGAGGCCTAGATGGAAGCAACTCAAGAACAGGAGCAGGGTCAGCAAGTTGAGCTGGAAGACGAAGCTCCCGACCAAACAAGATAGCCGCGGGTGACTTGGGTACGACGCGACCGGCGGTCGCTCGCATAGACATGAGAAGAAACGGAAGGTGTCGACCCAATGGGCGCCGCCTTCATTGGAGACTCGAGTCATCGTGAGGAGAGTTTGTTGAGCTCTTTCACTAGCCCTACGCCTTCGTGGCGATAGGCTTCAGTAGTGCTCAAGTCCGTGCCGGTCGCTTTGAGAATTAGGTCCACTAATCGAGAGCAAAGATTCGAGCCGGCGTCGGTTCGAAGTTGGCGAGGGACTCCATAACGAGATACGATGAGACGCATGAAGACGTCAGACATTTGCGGACGAGGGGTTACCGTTGCAAGGCTCAGCTTCAATCCAACGAGAGAGAGAATCGACGAAAACAATCAGCTTGTCAAAACCGGAGCGGCCGGATACGAAATCGTGGTGGGCGCCATCGAAAGAATATCGCAATAGACGACGTCGAAAGGATAGATCCGATGGAAAGACCGGATGGATGGGCGAGCGGTCGCGGTAACGGTTTGCCAAGAGTGCATTCATGGCACTCTCGAACGTATTCCGATACAGAGGCGGACATGCCAGGCCAGTAACTCGAGAACGAAGTAGGGTAGTCATCCTTGTCGCACCTGGGTGACCAAGGTGGTCATGGTAGGCGCGGAGGTACGTGTCACGAAGGGACTCCGGAATGTATAAACGAAGAGGAGCCTCTTCCGCTTCTGAGGAGCGGTAGTAGAGTAGGCCATCGCGAAGGAGGAATCGGGAACTTTTCTTCGACGACGAGCTAGAGTCAATCGAAGAGGAAGCTTTCGGAAGGATCGACTCGACTTCAGAAAGGATCGAGCTGGCGAGATCGTCGGTAGAGAGCGCTTGACGTAATTCGTCGGCATGAGGCACGCCCACATCGAGATACGAGGAGGTAATCGACTCCGAAGATTCCGATGCTTGACGAGCGAGCCTATCGCTTGCTTGTTGGCGGCGAGCGGTGAGGGTGGATGAAGTAACCGCGGCGGCGACTATGTCGTGAATTTCAGAAGAATCGAAAGAATGGGCGTCACTCTCCTCGAGATGGAGAGGATCGTGATCAGGCTCGAGAGCAACTAAGCGGGATAAGCCGTCGGCGTCCCAGTGAGTGACTCCAGGTTTGTGCACGACGTCGAATCTATATTCGGCTAGCTTTAGGACCCATCGCATGAGGCGCGAGGCTGGACCACCGGTGACTTGATCTTTCATCGTGTGAAGCCAGCGCAAAGCTGAATGGTCTACGACGAGGGTGAAGTGGCGACCCCAAAGATAAGGCCTCCAATTTCGGATCGATTCTAGCGCTGCTAGAAGTTCGATTTCAGTGACTGTCCAATGGCGCTCAGCCGGACTCAAGCTACGACCGTAGTATGCAACGACGCGCTCTCTCCCTTCGTCGTCTTTTTGGGCGAGGACGCCGGCGATGCCGAGCTTGCTAGCACCGTCGGTTTTAACGAGGAAAGGACGGTCGTCTCGAGGAGGTGCAAGTACGGGTTCTTCACAGATAGCTTGCTTGAGATCTTCGATAGCCTGTCGACAGGCTTCTGTTTGCGACTCGACCGGGACGTCGCACCCTTTCCGCGTGAGAGCGGTTAACGGCGCCGCACGGATCGCAAAACGACGGATGAAACGGCGGTAGTAGGAGCACAATCCAAGGAACGAACGGACGGCTTCGATCGAGTTGATTTGGGTTGGGTCGATTTTCGAGACAGCTTCCACTTTCTTGGGATCCATCCGAAGACCTTCACGCGAAACAACGTGGCCGAGATATTCAGCCGAGGTGGCAAAGAAAACGCATTTCGACATCTTGCAAGTGAGGCCCGCCCAGATGAGACGTTCCAAGACAAGATCAAGACGGTGTAACATTGTTGGAATGACGACTCTTCCCTGGCCTGCAGCGAGTCACCTACACCTGTCGACCAGGCGCCGACATCATCCAAGTATGGCATACAAATCTCCCATGCCAGCCACCGAGAACGGCGTCCATGAGGCGGCACATATACGAGGGACCGGATTGAACACCGAAAGGCAAGTAATTGAACTCGTACTTGCCGCGATGAGTAGTGAACGCGGTGATATGTTTATCGGATTCTTTGATCGGTATACCCCAGAAACCAGATGCCAGGTCCATGGTGCAAAGGAATAGAGAATCGAGGTTGCCTTGACCGGACGACAATCGGTCGATGGCTTCTACCGTGAGGGGAAGAGGGCTGTCCTCTAGACGAAGCTTGGAGTTGACGTCGCGATAATCTACGCAGAAACGTACGGAGCCATCCTTCTTAGTGACTAACACGACTCGAGAGGCCCACGACGAATTTGATTTCCTAATGATGCCCGCGGACTCCATCTTGCAAACTTCGTCCTCTATGATCTTCTCACCCTCTCGTCCAACTCTAGACGGTGCGTGACGGTGAGCTTCGGCTCCGGGGTTGAGCGGTAGCTCTACCTCCATCACGTGAGTGTGATTCGGGTTAGTCGGGTCAATTGCGAAAGCAGCGATACGTCGGGCCAGTAGACGACGAACTTGTTCACGTTGGGGCATCGAGAGACGGCCCTCGGGGTCGATCTTGGCTGCCTCGAGGAGCTTGCGTTGGTCCTCGTTGAGCGACTCAATCACATCCGGCGAGTTATTGTCACCGACGCGGTGATAAGTTCCAGCGTGAATCTTGAATCGAACCTGTAGCGAAGCTACAGGATGGAACGACGGAAGGTGTAGTGGTTTGGGGTCAGTATTGGCCACCGTAACCGCGATGGTGTGGTCGGATTTCGGCCTCTCTACTTGAGGGATGACGAGCGGAGAGCTGTCAATAGTCTCGCGTGTAGGGAGTCGGTCCACGAGCATGGCGCAGTCTTCGTGTTCTCGAAGAGCTAGCGGAATTCGGACGTGAAACGTCGCCCGATGATAGGCCGGGATCGTGATAGGTTCATGGGTATATAGGAGGTACTCGGAGCCACAAGACGCCGGCGCTTTGGCGGCAAACTCATCGGCCGTGTTGAAGAGCGGCTCGGAGACTAGCTGGTTGTCGTTTTCGGCGGCTTGCGGCCCTCGGAAGAAGTCAGTCGTGATTGGGTTCGCGGAGGTCGGACAGACCTGTGCACAAGTCATGCTGACAGGGACCACCGCTATCGGTGACGTCGAGACGCGAAAGATCGGCGGAGCGTCGGGGCTTGGACTGCCATTAACCTCAAGAGGAGCCACCGTGGATGGGGCACCGAGGGTGATAGAGCCGTCCGCGCTGTCGGAGGCGAGCTGAATCGAAGCGGCGTGCGTAGCTAAGAAGTCGTTCCCGAGCAGTAGCATCGGGTTGCCTTCAATCACCATGAACGTATGACGAAAGAGAAATCCACCGACGGAGAAAACGATTCGAGCCTTGCCTCGCGTGATAAGAGGTAGGCCGTCTGGGCCATGGAGCGGTGTCACTACGGCTTGCGGCAGCCGCTCGACGCATGCGTCGTTGGGTAGGCTGGACAAGAGGGAAGTGGTCACGACCGACGGGCCAGCTCCGGTGTCAGCGAGTGTGCTGTTGACCGTGAGGGCGGAGTCGGCTAAGATTACTCCTTCTTTGCCGGCAGCCTCGCCGGAGCGGCAGACCATTAGATCTCGAACATATAGACAATGCCTTGGGTAGGCAGATGGTAGGGTATCCACGACGCTCTCCGGCCGGTGCGCGGTCACGTGTGCAATGGTGTCGGACAGGGACGGGGTTGGTCGCCAGCGTCGTTGCTCGGGTGAATTCGTCGTCAAACTGGTCGTCGTCTCTTCGGGTACTCCGACTGCCGCTATCGTGGCAGGGGGCCTAGAGGGGTCGTCCTCGTTGGTAGCGGTACAGGGTGATAGCTTGGGACTAGTGTAGCCCAGGCCTCTCTTGTCGGTGGGGTGCCTCGGGTGGTCGGACATCTTTTCCCAATCTTTCTCGAGACGGGCTTGGGCTTCTGTCTTGGGTCTTCGAACTAATGAGGCTAGCTCTTCGGCGCGGATGCCTTTGGCTTCCACGAACTCGATCGGCGCTCGGACGGCAGCGGCGAGGTCGGATTCCTCGTCGGCGTTTCGTCCGGCTAGAGCTTGCGCTCTTATTTCGTCAGCGGTTTCGAGCGTGACGTTGGACCATTTCTGGTCCCCGTTCACTCCGAATGATTGCCATTGTTGGCGCCGCTTCCGGAGAGTCGTCGGCGTCGTCGGACGCGGCGAGCTCGCGCGTGCCGGAGGCGGGGCGGTCCATGGAGAGAATGGGTCGTGGAGTGTAGACTCGGAGGCGTGGAGTGGCGTGTCGTTGTCGTGGTTATCGTGGGTTTCTTTTTGGTCTTCGTGGTTGTCTGACTCGGGAGTAGCTGGACGGGAAACAACGGGGTCGGAAGAAACTTCACTCGTTTCCCTCCCCTCTCATAACGATGAAGAGCCGACCACGGCTCGTAGGCGGTAGCCTCGGTCGAGCTAAGTGAAGGCCGGTCCAATAGGCTGCACCGCGCGCAAGCGAGTAGCTCTAACGCGGACAATTTCTCCGTCGACGTCTGGTCTCGCTGTTGGCTCAAATGTCGAAGAAGAACAGGCATCCAATGGATCGCCATCGCTCCAGCTACACCGACGTAGGTGCGGCTGCGAAGAGCGCCACGGTGCGGTGAAGGAGAGAGGTTAGCCATGGCCGACTCACGGCCATCCACGACGCAAGTTGGCTGGAGGGGCGGCAGCCCTTTGGTGAGGTACAACCCGGTGGCTTTCTGGTGTCCAGTGCCGTGCTCCCAGGGTTGGACGAATTGGGTCGGGGTCAACCCCCCGACTAAACGGCGAGCTTCCGCATGCATCCGAGGGTTCTCGACCGCTACAAACGGAGCAGTGGCGGAGGCCATTGACTTGAAGACGCGAGCGGCCGACTCAAGAGCGGCACGACGTCCGGGTTCTTGGGAGAGCCATTGACTGCTGACAGCGGAGAGGTACGTGCAGGGCGGGTGGGCGATGACTAGGTCCCAACCTAGGTTTTGGACATGAAGCGCGTCGCCTTGGAAGTGGGGCACGTAATCGATCTCGGAAGGATACAAATCGCACGTAGCTACATCAGCACCGGCGAGTAGGAACATGGAGGAGACGACGCCGCTCGTCTCGCCAACGACGAGAACGCGTGGTGCGTGACAGCCAGACGTCAGCCCGTCTTGGACTCGTTGATTCATCTTCGTGAGCTCAGCGCAAAGCTCATCGAAGTGCTTGGGTAGCGCGGCGGCAGGCGAGGCTAGGGTGCCATTGCGAGGCCGGCGAAGCTCTTGGGCTGCCTCCGTGAGGTGCCGAGGTAATACCACCGCAGAGCCGCTCGCTCGTGCACGAAGAGAGGCGAGAGCGTGGAGAGCGGGTGACGGGGTATCATCACGGGTGCCGACATCGGAGTTGTTTTGAGAGGAATCGAAGGACTGGATCGCGGACGCATTGATCGCTGCCACGCGCATGATGGTGGTGGCAGTGGTATCGAGAGGCAGGCAGTGCTCGGAGGCGGCGACCGGTGGCCGCAGCGACGTAGGACGAATGGAAGAAGACTCGGATATCGACGACGTAGAGACGGGCTCGGAGGACGGGATTGACGAAGAAACTCGGAGAAGTGGGGTGTCGGACGGCGGCGACGGACGCCGCGGCCGCGAGACCACCGGTGAGAGACATGAAGGACATGGCTCAGGGACTCGGTTGGGCTGGCTCAATGGGCGTAGAAGCTCGGTTTGGGAGGCCGCCGTTCCTCGACGTGCAGAGGAGTTGTGGTCACTCTCCATGGTCACGTCGGAAGAGGAAACAGGCCAGGGATCGACGTCGTTGCATTCTGTCGTCGGCGGGGTCGGCGCCGGCGAAAGAAGGGACGTGGCTGTCGTAGAAGCCGGCTGCGGGGAAGGCTGGGGCCAGGGTGGTGGCTCTGCGGCAGCGGCTGGCGTGGGTAGTGGCCGAAGAGGTTCTGCAATGCGAAGCATTCTTCGGAGGACTTGGCTCGGGCTAGCGGGTGGATGGACCGCTGAAATTACGGTGGATTCAGACTCGAATTCGGAAGACTCGGCGACTTGAGAGGGGCTAGGAGACGGCTGTTCAAGCTCCTCCAGGGCTCTCGGTTGATGGGGTGGCGTGGGAACGCCGGTGGTCGACCGCGGACTCCGCGGTGACGTTAATTTGTACTCGGACTCGGACTCGTCGTTTCTGGCGTGCTGGACGCCAATAACAGGGCTAACTTTCGAAATGGGAACGGACGGGGCCGGCTCAAAGGTGAAGCCCCTGGCGTCGCAACCGTCGGTGAGGACGAAGCTGAAGCTTGTGATGACAATAGGGGCACGGTGGCCAGCACCGGTTGGCTCGGTGCGGCCGAAATCTCGGACTCGGTGACGGGCTTGATTACGCGGGCTCGGGATGCACTGTCTTGTGCGATTGGACTCGGACTCGGAACGGAAACGGAAGGGATCGGCTCGGCGGCGTGCAGCCTGCTGGAGTGGCAGGCCGGCTGCGGCGAGACTCGGAACGGTGGCTCGGACAAGGACACAGTGGCTGTCGTCGAGGGCTTCGGCGTCAGCTTGTGTTTGGACTCGATACGCGGTGGCTCGTGAAACGGGGCTCGGTTGTGGTTGGAATTCTGGAAGTGACCGGAGATTCCAAATGACTCAGACTCGGGGCGCGGAGGACCGAAGGTGAACACTCCCGCGGAAGGAGTGGTCGTCGGAGGCTCAGTGAGTGGCTGGAGCTCCGTTAATCCTGCGGTCGACCGCGTGGTAGGACTCGGTGACGTTGTAAACTCGGACTCGGACTCGGACTCGGATGGCTCAGAACGGGGTTTGCTCAAAACAGGCTTGGACTCGGACTCGAAAGAAAGTGGGGAAGAACCGGAGAACTGCGCCTCCATCGTCGTAGTAATGGAGACTGGTGATACCGGTGATGACTGGACTGGGCTCAGACTCGTAGATGGGCTCGCGGTGGCGTAAGACGAAGAGGGTAATTCTGAACGTGACTTGGACTCGGACTCGTACTCGGGAGACGTTTTGTGGCTCGGACATGCGAAATTTGATTTGAAGGATTGAAGGTTGGATTGGGCCTGCGGCGGCTGGATTTTCGCAGACCGTGAGGTCTTGGACTGGGGATGCTTGAGGAGTGGCGGGGGGTAGCGGTTGAGCGGCTTGAGTTGATAGAGAGGCGGTGACGGTTGACTTGGTTTTGAGGACTCGTGCGTGATATCGAGAATCAGGATGGAATCATCGGCATTGGGAGAAATAGGGGCAATCGGCGAGGAGGCAGGAGAAAGAGGGGGATGGAGGTGGCAGGGCTTGTCTGGAACTTGGGGAATCTTGGGGTACCGGTTGGAGGCCGTAGAAGTACTCGGCCGTAGCGTAATACGATCTTTTGGTGGGTGGCGTTCAGGCCCACTACCCTGGACTGGTAGCGGGGTAACAGCGCGGACGTGGGCCCCGCCGGCGACCTACTGGGCCGGACGGAGAACAACCATCGTGCGGAGGCGGCGGTGGACTTCTGGGTCGTTACCACACTCGCCACTGCCGCCTTCGCAGAGAAAACGAATGTATGGTTGGCAAACGACGGGGTTATGAGCTCCGTCGCCCGTGCCATACTTCCACAAGTCTGCCTCGGGCGTACCAGATGGAGCCCGGGGACGAAAGGCGCAGTACGCGCAGCCGTTGGCGTCGGTCCACTCCTTGACGTCGCGGTCTAAGTCGTCGAGACGCGGCGCCGTCATGGTGGCATCCGAGGGACGGCAGCGCGTGAGCGCAGCGCGAAGGGCCGGGTGACCCGCGTAACGAGAGATTTGCCAGAAGCGGGCTCGCGCTCGAGACCAGCTACCTGGATCCCATTCCGAGAGGCCCGAATCGGCCGGAAGCCCAAGGCCGTTCGGAGGGGGATCACATTGGCGACGGGAAGACGTGCTTTTGCCGAGGGGACGGTCAAGAAGTGCGTCCGGTAACGGAGACGATGCGGGGTAATTCGTAGGCGGAGGCGGAGCCCGACGATTGTCAGCGCCAGTCGCCTTGCGGTTCGAGTTGTTGTTTTGCGATTTTAATGCCTCGGCCACCGCCGCTTGGACGGCGGCGACCATCGAAGCCGTAGTGTCTGCGGGGTTAGAGGCAGTCTTAGCAACCTTGGCGGTCTTGGTGGACTTGGAAGTAGTCGCCGGCGGCGTCACGGCGGCGACCGTGACCGACGTTTGTTGGCCAGCGCGGGCTTGTTCGTACGGGCTCAGGTAGCGCTGGCAGAGGTTGACGCACGAAAGGGCCGAACGAGGGAGCTCGTGGTTCTCGACGCGGAAGCGAGTCTTCGCAAGACACTCGCCGAACTTGGTCGCGTTATCCACGCCGCGAGCCGCGTCGACCTTGTCGTTCCGAATGATGGACTCGAATCGTTGATTGATATCGTGCGACGTGTTTGGGTGGTCCCAGACCGTCGTGGCATCCACCTTCGCGTCACCCATCTTGCGGACGTACGCGCGCACCAAATTCTTGGATAACTCTAAGAGATCGGAGCCGGCTTCACGGGCTACGAGGCGGTCCCACTCCATGGAGGCGGAGTCTTTGGCGAAGCCGGGCACGTTGGCCGCGAAGGTGGCGTCGCACTTGCGGAGAAGCACGTCGCAGGCCAGCGCGGGATTGAGAGAGAGAACCGGATCTTCGGCGAGATCGAGGAGGAAGGCGTAAATCCTTTGGTTGCCGGTGGTGCACAAGTTGGCGGCCGCTAGCAAGGATGTAAAGATTTCACGGTGGTCGCAGCCGAGCGAGAGGGCGCGCTCGAGTGGCTTGATGAAGGACAGACGAAAATCATTCCAGGAGGTGGCCGCTGTCTGGACGTTGTCCGAGGCCAGGCCCTTGGGGAACTTGATCTCGGAAAGCTCTTTGCCCATTCGGACTTGGTGATGGAGGGTGCGGTCGAGGAAGAAGCGGCTCCGAGCCCACTTGGTCACGTGCTCCTTCTCGAAAAACACACGGTAGTGCCAAACATTGCCGGCCCGAGAGAGGCCGCCGTTGAGAATGGCGTGGATTAGCTCGAAATCGTCGGAGTTCTTGTAGAGAGAAGCTACCTCATAGGGGGACATGTTAAACAGTTGGTCCCATGAGGCTAGGATGACCTCTCGCTCAGAAACATCCCCGGCGAGGCTTGGATCGACGGGATGCCGCCGAGTCGCCGGATTTGGAAGCGAGCGGAGGCCCGCGACGGTGGGTGGAGGTTGGGGATCAGAAACAGGCTTGACAGACGGGACAGGAACGGGTGTATTGGGTACGGGATCGGAAATCGGATTTGGCGGAACGGAGAACGGCGCGGCGGGCAAAGGTTGAGAAGGGAACTTGGCCGAGGCAGGGGGAGCACCGATGGAGTTGTCTCCTTCTTCCACAAGCGGTGGCGAAGTTTCGACTCGAGACGAAGTCGTAGTGCCCGCTTGGCCCTGTAGAATGTTGAGTATCGTGTTGAAGGTAGACCCCACCTCTCGCTGAAATTCTTCGTGGCGCTGGGCGGCTTGGAGGGTAGAGGACTCGAGGCGGTCGACAGCGCCGCGGAGAGCCTCGATCTGGACTTGTTGGTCCATGATTTGGGCGGCGCCGACGGTGGCGGTCGGAGGTGGAACGACGTTACGTTTGGGGTACGAATACGTCGACGGGGGTGGAACAAACTCTTCATATGGTGGGGGCTCGAAAGGAGGGAGGGACCGGACGGAACCCACATCATCTTCAGCACCAACCACAGAGGGATTGAGAGAGGAAGGAACACTTGGCAAAGGATCAGCGAAAGAAAGGAGAGGAAAGGCCACCGGTGGAGCAACGGACGAGGCTAGAGGACCCATTCCAGCTCCAGTTGACGGGGTGTGAGTAGAGGCCCGCGGAGGCGGCGGAACTTCGACCGTCGGCGCGGAGAGGCGAGAGGGGGGGAGAACTGGCTCGGAAAGGCTCTCCTTTGAAGAAGGGAGGGGTCCCACGAGGCTCTCTTCCCCAGGAGACTTCGACCCGAACAGTTCGGGAAGAGAAGAAGAAGAGACGGGCTCATGACGCGGGGACGATGAAGATTTCTCAAGGGAAGAACTCGACGTGACGACCGGAGCCGAAGGCGCGAGCGAAGATTTTGTGCTTGTCAGAGCAAGGCTGCTCTCACTCTTGGAGACTGCCTGCGAGGGCGCGCCGGCAGCTAGCGCGGAATACAGTTCTTGCGGGGAGCTCATGGAGCTTTCCTCGGGGATGACTACGGGCATGGTGATCGACGCACGACGCACGACGCACGGAGGGCGCGGAAGTGCGGAAGGAGGCTTGAGGGAGGTGGTGGCAGGCGACTGGGGGTGGCTCAGGCGCGTGCTTGGCTTGTATTGACTCGTTGACTCGGGGTATAGACTCGGGAACTCGGGGGGACTCGCTTGGGAACACGGTGGGACTCGACGAAGTTGCTACAAAAACACTCACAAGAAACCCAAACCCCAACGACCTTGGGCTCAGAAAACTAACGTAAACACTCCGGAATCATACGATAAACAAACCCTCCCCGTGCGACAAAGGCTGAGGTCGCGATCGCTCGTCATGCGCGAAGAAATACGGAAAGAGAGCGCAAAACTACGCAAACGAAGGGTTCAAACTATCGTTAAAGTGAAAACTCGTCCGCTGAAGCCAACGCGGAGGGTCGAGGAGAGGTCCAAACTCGCGCGGGGGGAAGAAGGCGATGTGCAGAGAGACCTTCTAGACAAGCGACGAGTAAGGGGCGACGAAACAAGACGCGAGACGCGGGGCGCGTGCCATTCGTTCTTCCTTTCTTTCACCGAAAACGCGGCGAAACTAACGTTAAACATCGGTACCCCCTCCGCGAGAATCGCGAAGAAGAACGGACGAGATGGAGGCAATCATCGAAGGAATCGCGAGAGGAATCGAAGCGAGGGGGGGGAAACAGCGCGCGCGGGGGGGGAACGAACGACGGCCGGAGGAAACGAACCGCGCGCGGAGGAGAAGAACCTCGCGCGGGGGGGGGGGGAATAATATAACGGCCGGAGGCGACGGATGGCACGCCGAGAGGAAGAACCTGCCGCGGGGGGCGAGGGACCGAGGGCACGGCGGGGCAGCGTGGGAGGGCGCGAGGGTGATCTCGGAGCGAGATCGCGTCCTTTCCCTCGCGGAGCGCAGAGAGACCCCCAGGGAACATCCTGGGACCGGAGAATGTTTTGGACGAAACTTCCCTCCGTCGGCCGAGGAGAGGAGGACGGAGAGAGAGAGAGAGAGAGTCTCGCAGAGCAACTGCGGAACGAGAAGTCGAAGTCATGCCGGTTTATTACCTTAAACGAGCCAACAATTATAGTAACAGCAAAAACAAAATTCGAATCGCAAATTTCGAGACCAAAATCTGCAAACCTGGACTTGAGACCATGGGGAATCCGAATCTGTGTGTCTTGTGCGTCAGTGGCAACACGGGGAACTGTTCAATTGTAATTGTGAGCGCGTACCTTACACGAATATTCATGCCTACAGCCTTCAGATGGGCAGGAATACAACAGCCCACCACCCAGCGGCAGAAGATGATTTCTGCTTTGGGTGGTGGGTTCCCGCCAGATGCGCTGTGAGGCGCTCTGGCAAGATCTTGGGCTTTTTTGCTCGCCGCGGCGTAGAGAGCTACGACGTGGCCCGTCCTGAGGCCACCCACGGGTCTTGCCTCATCGATCAGCGCCGAATCTGGCACTGTCAGAGAGAGGAGGGCCGCGAGGGCAGCCTCAACGCGGAGGCTTGTCAGCCACGCGTGGACGGCCGCGTCGGTGAGCTGGTCCTGGTTCTCGATGCCGAGTTCGAGTGAGGGCAAATCCTGCGAGGGGCGGGTCGGGATGCTCAGGGCGGGGTCTGCGGCAGCCAGGGTAGCCGCGTGCGCGCGCTGTGAGGAGCTGGGTGGGCTGCGCGGGCCATGATGCCAGAGGGTCAGGGGGCCTGCTGAGACGGCGTATCCGATCCCGCAAGAATATACCTTCAAAGGCACGAGCAAAACGCTAGAAGATATAAATGTCAAGACGCTGACTAAAGCGTTCCTCGCAATGAGGAAAACAAAGAGACAGAAGTCCACACTGAGATGGGAGAAAAGATTACCGGTTCTCTCGGGAAAATGGAAACAGATATCGCAGTTATACAAATACAACTTTCTGACTCCAAGGGACTCGTACATGCACTTCAAGCACATCCTACATAGGAGGATAGCTACGGCGAATCGATTCGCGGACGATCCGACGTGCCGTTTTTGCGGCATAGCTCCCGAAAGCTCCACTTATTTGGGCCCTTATGCATCGCGACGGAGCCCATTTTCGAATTCATAGAGGGACTTCTAGGGATCGATCTTAAACCGGGCTTCGAGGTGGCCCAACGCCTTTTCTGCTACCAAGTGGATAGGCCTCACCCCTCCTCGGGATACCTAGGCATCCTGGCGTGGAGATATATTCTAACGGACTTTGACAACATCCAGTACGGCAACGCGGACGGTAGGTCCGCTAGGACCATATCAAGAGTGATATTGACGAGATACCACCTATTAGTAACGGCGAAGGTCGGTTTCTTTCAGAGGCTAAAAAAACAACGGGAGAACATGGGGCTACACGCCCCGAGCAACAAACATATTCGGAAGATGATACGCCCTCTTTACACGGTGGATAGACAGTTCAACCTAGAAACATCGGAGGACCTCTTGCAGGCGGCGAGAGGTCTGAATATACGAAACATCAATTAGGGTAGCTAAACCTTTCTAGAAGGAAATTCAACGGATATTATGAGGAGATCTTACGTGATATAAGACCTAAGGGGAGGAGATGCAAGCCGACGTTAGAACGAAGGAGGAGCCATGGTCTCCCGCCCCCTTCTCTCCCGGAACCAGCTTCTCCGCCAAAGAGGGAACTGGGGAAGGGGAAGGGGGAGGGGGTTGATAGGGGTAAAGGGGGGTAGTAGGGAGGTACACAAGCACACTGCCTCATGTCGCGTATGTAGCGGGGATTTTTAAGAAGATTTTTTTTTGTTCTTCCACCTGCGCGAAGGTCGAAGGTCTATTTGACCGCCCTATGCCTATGCTTTTGCTTTTGGGTTGCGCTTCTTTGTGAGGCTCCGGGGGGGGGGGGGGGGGGGGGTTGGGGAACAAAGGGCATCAGACATCTGCTAGATGGGTGTTTTCCGGGCTTTCTACCACTTTACTTTGGTGTATTTCCTCAATCCTCACTTTTTCATTTTTACAACCTTTGAAGTTAAAATAGTGTTTGACCGCCCTATATGTAAGTATGTAAGGAACCTCGTCAAGCTCAAGTTGCTTGCACCTTCTTACTGGTACGGCTGTGTCCATAAGCCATGCACACTACGACACTCTCGCCTATCACCTATCACCACCGCCCCCATACGCACGATCCAACTCTTGCGGCGTCACACAACCTCGATCGATAACTCGCTGAGGACGCGACGCCGTGCACACCCCATGCCGCATGCATGGCACGGCTGACACTAAAACGCCTACGCAAACACGGCACATCCAACAGACATCACGATTCTTGACATAAGCACAGGTATGTTAACACGCGCCAACGGTCTCCAATCACCAAGGCTTACGTGGGCCGAGACTTGGCCACACTCCGCGCGAGAGCGGCGATGTCGAGCCGGCACCGCTTCTTACGTCGAGGCGCGTGGTACGGACCTCTGTTGGAAAGCGTCCCGCTCTCAAAATTACAGAAGAAGAGCGTCCGAATCAACAAGGAGTCTGACAGGCCGCTGTCGGCCAAACGAGACGGATGGTGCTCGCGACGACGTGCACGCGCCCCGGTGGTTGACCGCGGCGTCCCGCTAACCCTCACACGAAGCACTCGACGAGACTTGCGCGTGTGGCTCGATGCCCACTTGACGAGTCCTTACACTGTTTGCCTCATCGTCCTCTGACGCCGCGACCTTGACGATGGAAAGCCTCACATCCTCTGGCGCAGCCGTCGTGTCCTCGGTGCTAGAAACGGACACAGCCGGCGGAGACACGTCGGACTGGCTGACCGAAAAGGCAGCGCTGTCGCTGGTGATGGCGGTCCCGTCGCAAGGCAGCTTCTCGGCGTTCGCAAACGTCTGGGGCGGGGAGCAGTGGCATGTTAGCGGATGATCTTGCGCGTCGCGTATCGGAGCGGCCGGGTGGCGGGGTGGCCGGGACAGCAGCTGGAAGGTGTCGCACCTCGAACGAGGACATGTGCATGAGTGAAGGCATCGCCGCAAGCGGCGGAACGGCAGGCGTCGCCGACATCTGCTTGCTAATGTTGACGGGTACCGGAATGCTGGTCGCCGCCTCGGCCTGCGCGGCGAGCTGCAGGGTGGCGGCCGCGGCTAGTGCCTGCAATGGCGGAGTGGAAGCGATGGGTGGGAGGGCGGGGACATGTGGCCGCGTGGCGTGGCGTGTGGTCGCGCCTCACCTCAAAACCGAGCTCAGAACAGATGCGGTGCTCGCTCCGCATCCGTCCCAGAATGGGCACCGGCTCGTCGGCGTCCCTTGAAGTGGGCGAGAGGCCAAAGTGCATGCCGCCGTAGCCGCCCGGCAGCTCTGCCGCACCATAGCTGACCGAGCGCGAGGGCGAGAGCATGCCCGTCACGGCAAGTGTGGCGGACGGGCTGGCGCAGGCCGCAGCGATGGCGGCGGCCGGAAATTGCGTCATGTCGGATGAGGCGCGCCGCACGAGTGGGAGCTCAATCTCGTTGGGGATGACCTCAGCAGGGAGTGGCGGCCCGCCCAGAGCCGCGCTGACGATGCTGCCGCCAAGCAGGCCCGGTGCGAGCTCCGTGCGCATCTTGAGTTTGGCGGTGCAGACGTGGCCACGCTTCGGGTGGCCGCACCGCTGGCACCTGTTCTTTGACTCGTGCCCTGCCTCGCGCAGCTTGCGCCCCTTCTCTATCCGCTGCCACCGGTTGCGCACCGATGAGACTGAGCGGCCCGGCAGCTGCTGCACGATGCGCGACCACTTGGGCCCCATCTCTGCGAGCAGGCGCAGGATGGTATTGTCCTCTTCCGGCTCCCACGCCCGCATGTGCTCGTGCACACCGCCCGTCATCGTGGCGGTGAGGGTTTGGGATACAGGGTGGGGCTACGCCTTGACGAGAGGCCGGGCGGCGAGGAAGAGAAAACGAGGGTGTGGGGCGCGGAAGAAGAAGCTGCGGGCGGTGGGAGGCAGGGAGAACGAGAGGGAGAGGGAGAGGCGGGTAGGGAGAGTGGGTGGGGGGGAGGGAGGGAGAGCGGGGGGCGAGAGGGATTCGAGAAGGGTTCAAGAGTGGGGGGCGGGTGGGGAGAGAGAGCGAGAGAAGAGAGAGAGGAGAGGGAGTGAGTGAAAGCGAATGCGACTCGAGAGGGGGGATTCAAGGAGGTGTGTGGCACGAGTGGGCGCTGGCGACCGCTTGGGCTCGCGCTCCCTCCGCCGTTCCCTCAGCCGAGAGAGAGAGGGGGAGGGCGGGAAGAAGGGGAGAAGGGAGGCAGAGAAGAGGGGAGGGACAAGAGGGAGAAGGGAGGCAGGGACGAGGGAGCAGACGGAAGGCGGAGGCCCTCGCGTGGGCTCTCCGGGTAACGTGAGAAACGGACCTTGTTTACGTGATAGAATCGTTGGGTGCGCGGCGGGAGCCCGTGAGGCTCGCGCGGAGAGAGGCGAGCTCGCTCTCTCTCTCAGCGAAAAAACGAATCGAAAAGTCGGAGCGTAGAGAGAGAGAGAGAGAGAGAGAGAGAGAGAGCGGGGGGGGCCTAAGAAGAGAAAGGAGGCACGTGGAGGGGTTAGAATGGCGCACGGAAGGAGAAGGGGGGAGAGGCGGCGGGGGAGGGCGCGGGGGGCGTGTGGAGGAGAGAGAGAGAGGGGGGGGTAGGGGGGGAGGGGGAGATTGGGGGGGGGAGGAGAGGAGAGAGAAGGAGAGAGAGAGAAGAGAGAGGGAAGGGGAAGAAGCCGAGCGCGTGCGGAGGAGAGAGAGAGAGGGGCCGGGGGGGGAAAGGCGAGCGGGTGTCCCACGGGAGGGCGGTGTGGGGGCTTGGAGGGGGGTGTGGGGAGAGGAATAAACCGTCGTGGATAGAGGAATGAAGTGGAGGGGAGAGGGGAGAGAGAAGTGGTGCGGGAGGAGAGAGAGGGGCAGAGGAGACTGAGTTGTCGCGGGGCGGCTACGTGAAGAGAGAGAGAGAGAAGAGGTGGGGGGAGGAGGGGGGGAAGAGGGGGATGAGGGAAGAGATATGGGGAACGGGGGGAAGAAAGGTGAGAGAGAGAAGGGGAGACAACGAGGCGACCCGAGAGGAAAGGAGTAGTCCGGCGAGGAGGCGAGAAGAGGTACAGGAGAAGGAGTGAAAAGAAAGGAGGTTGCAAGAGAGAAGAAACGGGAGAGAGGGGAGGGAAGGAGGCCGACGAGACGTGAGACGGGCGCGGTGGGGAGAGGAGAGAGAGAGAAGAGGGGAGGGAGAGAGAGAAGCGGCGCACAGGATCGATCGGGGAGAAGGAGAGAGAGAGAGAGAAGAGAGAGGGAGGAGAGAGGGCAGAGAGAGAGAGAGAGAGGGGGCAGAGAGAGAGAGAGAGAGAGGGCAGAGAGAGAGAGAGAGAGAGGGCAGAGAGAGAGAGAGAGGGAGAGAGAGAGAAGAGAGAGAGAAGAGAGAGAGAAGAGAGAGAGAGAGAGGGAGAAGGAGAGAGAGAGAGGGGGAGGAGAGGGGGAGAGAGAGAGGGATTGAAACGGAGGGCCGTCGCGTGGCGATACCGTTTGGGGGGGGGATGGATCCGCCGTCGGTGTGCCAGGGGAGGCCGCGCGCGCGCGGGGGGGGGGAGGGAGATCTGCCTGCGGGGGGGGCGGGCGGGGGGGGCCGGGGGCGGGGGGGCGTTGGCCTACATGGTAAACACGGGTTCACCCTGTTTGTACAGAGGCGCCAAAAACAGCCCGTTTTCACCGTGTTTCAAACGCCCTCCCTAGCAGCACGCCGTGTTTGCGAGGTTCCCGTGTTTCTAGAAAAGCCAAAAACAGGCCGTATTTGCTGTGTTTGGAGGCCCCCCCTGCCCCCCTGCCGTGTTTCACATCTAGGGGCGTTGGGCCCGGGTAGGGGTAGAAATATGCAGCATGTGCAATATGCAAGTGCATATTTGATAGTTGGGTAGATTTGTCGGATCTGGAGATGTCGACACACGTTTGCATATTTTCTGCATATTTGGGTAGAAGTGGAGCGGGAGAGAGGGGAGCCCCCCTCCCCTTGCTATTGGGAGAGTGGAGCCCCGCACTTTGGTATTGAACATCATCCCAGGTCCCAGAATCCCCCCCTTGTAGCCCGGTCACTCACTCTTTTTAACCACTATTTTCCACCTCCCCTGGGTGTCTGTCGCATTCATCCTAGATGATGCGATTTCCAGGCTCTTATTTCCAGGTCCTTCGCCGTGCGGCCACACGGTGGAGCTCAGGTACATCTAGGTTGGTAGCAGGGTTCGTCCCTAGCGGCCTAGAATTCGGGTTCTCGTTTCGTTCCTTCTAGCCTGTTTGTCAGGTCTAGATTCCAGGTTTCCTCCTCTCGGGTAATCTTGACCCAAAGGAGCCTAGTCGCCTGTCGCTCGCTGCGCGCTTGTCTCAGGCTCTCGGGGTACCTTGAGGAGGCTTATTTAGCTTTTGCAAGGCTTAAGGCTTGTGGCTTGTTGTTTCTCGTTGGGTTCCGGTTCTTTCTTGGGACTTGCTAACCCTCGTTGTCGTCCAGGCCTGCTCTTCGTAGGTTCTGCTTAGCCCGGTTAGGGTCAGGGTTTCGTTGTCTTCCGGCGTTTGGCGTTCGCGTTGGCGTTCGGAAATTTCCTCTCACATTCTAAGACCCGTAACCGGTTTACCAGATATCTAGATACTAGGTATCTTTGCCTATTAAGTAGCCGGATCCAGGTATCCAGATAGGGATCGTGCGCCGCGCTACCAGGCAGCCGGATATCCAGATAGTAAATCCTGACATTCCAGATACTTCCAGGTACCCGGGTATCCGTCAGATATCCAGATACCGTTAACCGTTGCAGAGAATCGTCTCAATTCGATCTCTCTCGCTCCGTTCCCCTTCATTTGGTATTCTTCAATAAAACTCCTGTTTTCGTATGACAACGGACATCTGTCTCCGCGCGCTGTGGTGTTTGCTTGTATTATGGATCGAGAGGGCGAGTAGCTACTAACGTCATGTAATTTCATAAAACATCATACTTATTTATGTAATCACAAGGGAGTGAGCGGAGAGCCGAGGGCCGAGAGTTGTGCAAACAGAAGAGAGGAAGGGGCGCGGGAGCGGGAGAGAGGAAGGAGCGCGGGCGCGGGAGCGGGAGAGATGGCTCGTCCGAGGGCGCTGTGCTCGATCGTAAAGACGCTCAGCAGCGATGATGGAGTGCTCCTGCGCGCGTCGATGAAGGCCGCGGGTGACGAGCGCTCCATCGCCATCGTGACCATCGCGCAGAGCAAGCACCGAATGCTTGCATGCGGCATTGCTGCAGCGATCGCGGCGACCGAGGTCGGCTTGCTTTCCGGCTTGTTGCCAGAGTGCATGGGGAGGAAGCGTCGGAAGAGCAATGAGGAGGGGGATGAGGATGACGGAATGTATGAGGTGGACTTCATAGTGGCTCGACGACTGGTGCGGGGGAAGCCTGAGTATCTGATTCGATGGGAGGGCTTCTCGGAGAGCGCCGACACCTGGGAGCCCATGGAGAACCTCGCCGGCATGGAGCCTCATATCTCCGCGTTCGAGGCAGCGAAGAAGGAGGAGGAAGCGCAGTATGCCAAGCAACTGCGTGAGAACAAGGAGGCGCGTGAAAGGCAGAAAGCGACCGAGAAGGGGCCGAGGAGTGCCATCACGCCATTCGGACCAGTACCTGCAGCTGGCCACGCCACAATTCCTCCGAATCACGTGGCACGGCAGGTATGCTCACCACTGCTCCATATCCGCGCCCTCGCAAAACGACGAGCTTCTCAGCTTGTTCGCGAGCACGTGCCTGCGTGTGCAGGCATGGCAAAGGCGCGAGGCAACTTGGGCAGGAGCCTCCCGTGCACGAAAGCAGGTGAGAGTTGGGCAGAAGGTCCACATCGGGTCCTTTGCCATGCTAGGTACTGTGTCCAGGGTGGAGGGTTGCCGGGTGTATGTGCGGTGCGCTGCGTGGGAGTACGAGTGTGGTGCAGACGAAGTGCACGGCATTGTGTGAGCATTGGTGCTGCCAACACTTGCGTTGTCTAAGGTGCGCCCAAGTCCTTGGCGAGTTTGAAGGTCGTGCAGCACTCCGGTCCGCGGCTAGGAATTGCGGCGCCAACTTCTGCGCGTTCATCCTCGACGACTGCGGTGATGATGCACACCCGCACGCCAGACGATGCCACCTCAACCCGAATAAGGGAAACAACTCGACTCGGTGAGCGAGGTGACGTGGGCGCCCGTCGTCACTGGGAAAAGGCGCCGGAAGCTCCCAGAGAACTCGGTTACGCTCGAGTCCGAATTGAAGGAGGTCATGGCCGTCAATGGTAGCGTTGCGAGACCTCAGGGCTCGATCGAGACATCGGCGCTCTGCGCTCTAGCCTTCACAACGGAGATGGCACAGCTGTGAGGCATGGAAATGGAAGTCACGGACGACGGACGAGCCGGCCCTGGACGAGGCGGACGGCGATGTGGCGGCTGCGCTGGAGCGTTTGGTGTGATTGCGTCATCCTCTCTCTCGTGCGCTTTGTCTGAGAAGCAGATGGTGCGGGAGCTCGCCGTCGTCGTCGTTACAGCCGTGTCTCGCAACTATGTTTCAAACATCGCAACTATGTTTCAAACATCGCAACTATATATATCACATATCATCTACTACGTAGTAGATTATCTCGCTGCAGGTCAACACTCCACCTCTCAGTAGATTCTCTGTGGAGAGAGAGAGAGAGGGCCGAAATTGCTTATTCACACCGCTCCCTGTTTGTTTTCTTGACTTGCGCCCACCCCCTCTGCAAGTAGTGAGAGAGAGGAGAGGAGAGAGTTGTTAGAGAGAGAACATGAGACCCACGGGGAGAGAGTAGAGAGTAGTAGTAGAGAGAGAGAACTGGAGAGAGAGAGAGAGAAGAGGGAGAGAGAGAATGTCGTCGGCGCGCGCTGACCTCTACTCGAAGAAGATGGGCGAGCTGCTGCTCAAAGGGTGGCGGATGCTGGGCGAGGATTGTCCTCTGACGGGCGAGGTGCCTCTCATGCAGCATCCCACCACCGGCCGCAAGTTTTCCATCGCAGCAGGCCAGTACACAGACGAGATGGAGTGTTCTGAATCCGACGGCAGCGCCGCTCGGCAGCCGCCTGGCCGATCCGAGGAAGCAGAGGGCGAGGCGAGGGCGGAGGTGCGGCGATTGACGGCCCGGAGGATACGCGTCCACCTTACTACCACGCGCGCCCGCAGGTGCCCGCCGTCCTCTAGCTGGCATCGATGTCCTGTCCCCCTTTTGGTTTAGGTCGCTGGACTGCCCGCCACCGCAAAACTGGAAGAGGCCTCGCAGGTGTGCGGCATCCCCGCGTGGTGGGACCGGTGATCTCTCTTCTCGACCGGCACGATGCACCCATTGTAGGTGGCATCGCCCTTCCAGCCGTCGTCACAGCCCGAAAAGCCAAAGGCCGAAAAGCCCAAGAGCCAGTCCGACCGGTGGAGCGAGGAGATCTCCGTGCTCATGCTCAAGGGGTAGCGGGCGCTCCCTACGCCCCAAGGCCAGCACCAGACGCACGGCGCACGTTTGCAACCGCACGAGTGCTCACCTGGATCACTGAACACACATCGCGCCTTTTGCACAGATGGAAGATGCTGGGCGAGAACTGTCCGGTGACGGGCAAGGTTCGGCACACACTGCGTATGAGATCGATTGGCAGGGCACGAGCGGCAGGCGCCTCACCTGAGCGCCAGTGCACCCGTTCCTGGCGTTCAGGTTCCTTTGATGCAGCATCCTACTAACTGTCGAAAGTTTTCGGTTGCTGCAAACCGGTGAACTTGCCATATGACGTCAATAGCTCTCTATACCGACGCCTTTGCACAAGAAGTGTGCGGGCCCACTCGTGCGCACGCACTCTCAACCAGGCTCCCCGATGCGCAGATACGTGGATGAGATGGTTGTGCAAGCCGATGGGGATCATGAGACGACCACCCGAACACCCAACTCTTCGGCTATTGCTCAGACGCCAGCACCAGCGCCTGCATCTGCAAATTCGCCTGTGCCCGCACCGGCTCCAGCGCCGGCGTCAATGCGCTCACTAGCCATGGCACCGACACCGACGTCGTCCGCTGCGCTCGCGCCTGCGCCTACAAGAGCCCCAGCGTCGAATTTGTCGCCATCACCAGCACTACCCACCAGCGGCATGTTCGCGTCGAGCGCGTACACTTCTGCGCCCCCAGCGAGCAACAGGTGAGCCATTTCCGGGGACTTGTGCTCATGGCGCGCGCCCGCTGCCCGCCTTGAAGCACGTAGAATCCTTTGTTCCACAGTCGCTGCTGTCTCTGCTGACCTCTGACTGCATTTGACTGCCTTTCAAGCACGAGGAACACGCTCGACTCGGCCGCAGATGCGCTATGCCTTCAGCTATCGGAATGCACTGCCATTCTTTCTCGTTCCGAAGCTCCCGCCTCTCAGGCGCGTGCTTGCACCGACATAGGGCCATGGGCGAGAGCAGGCGCTGGAACGTTTCAGGCTGCTTACACACCGCCTAATCACGCCCTTGCGCAGACCGTCATCGAGACGATGGCAAAGTGTGCCGAGGCAATCGCAGCCGTCGAACGAGCACGCTCGTTGATGGGCCGAACCTGAATGTGTAGAAAACGCAACTTTGCGCCGCACCGATGGGCGCACGTTGCCCCGTCCCATGACTGTGTTTGTCGTTGGAACCATTCAATGGCCGTGGGGCCTGCAAGGATTCAGTTGCTCGAATCTAGGAGGCGGTTGTGTATGGTCATCCCTTGTCGCTGGTGCAGCCTAGGAAGCCACGGAGCTCGCGCGCTGCTGGCGTTTCTCGCGCCATGATGAGCGCAACCAAGCCACGCCATCATTGCCATGAGGTTCGACGAGATGTTTGGTAAGGTTTCACTCATTTTAGCCTACAAGTTTCAGGTTTTTAGAGAAACACAACGCTTGAGCGTGGTGGCCGTTGTTGAAGTGTTCTACAAGCAAGGCACTACAAGCCACAAGTGTAGCCCGGCCCCTTGCGCCCGCCGGTGGTGCGGCAGCAAAAATTAACTTCTTGATTCTTGAGGGCGTTCGCTAAGCTGCTAGAGACACTCCCTTCACGGGACTGTATCCCCACTGCCATCGTCTTAGCAACTACCTTTACTCCCCTTTCTCGCTACCAACAAGCCACAAGCCTCAGCCGGAGATCATAAGCAACAGCTTTTATGAGCTCTCAAAACGACAGCACGCAGCACGCTCGAGCGCAGCGTCCGGCGAATCTTGCGAGGGGCGGGTCGGGATGTCGGGATGGTCGGGGTGGGGTCTTTGGCAGCCAGGGTAGCCGCGTGCGTGCGCTCTGCGGGAGCTGGGTGGGCTGCGCCGGCAATGACCCGAGTGTCAAGGGGCGGTCGCGGATCGCGGACTGTCGGCAGCCCGACACGGCGCTGCATCGGGCGGGAATCGAATGCCAAATGTAGCTAAGTTATAAACGAACCGATCGCCCCGCGGGCGCGACAGCAAATTCTTTACGGGTAGTGCGTGATGCGTGAGCGCGCGTGACGGAAGGGGAGAGAGGGGGGGGGCGAATCGCACCATTTCGTGGCGAAGATTTTCGTTGTGGCAGGTGCAGGTGGCCCCCCCGGAGGTGCTTTTATTGGGCATCGCCCCACGGTCAAAAAATGCAGCCCAACCCTTACTAGTAGTTGAAAAGCCCCTGTTTGACCGCCCTACAATGATTGAAAAACTAAATCGGATGATCGGATGACATAAACATGAAACATGGTCCTCTTTCTCTTTCGACAGAACGCGACCTACGCCACACCACACACCGTCTAGTTCACGCCTCCCTAACATTTTCATAAGCCAGACCGTAGCAAAATACAAGAAGGAAAAGGGGTGCGGGGTGCTCTCGACGTGTGGCGGCGCGCCTGCCGTTGGTCTTCTCCTGTGTGTACAGGTCATTTACTTTTCATTGGATGCGATAGGAGGGGCGCCTCTGGGGCCCAAAACTGCCCTCTGTTGGCCGTTGGGGTCTCTCTTGAAGCGAGGGGGAGGTGGTGGGCGGTCGTTGGGGTGTGAGGGTCGTTAGGGGAGGGGGGGGGGGGGGGGGGGGGGGGGGGGGGCGGGGACGCGTTCAAAGGGTGTGTCTGCCCCTCGTCGCGGCTGACTACGCGAGAGAGGAGCCGAAGAGAAAGAGGAAGAAGAGGAGAGAAGGGAGGAGAGGGGGGGGCGGGAGAGAGAGAGAAGGGAAAGAGAGGGGAAGAAAAGAGAAAGAGAGAAGGGGCCATCAATAGCAAGAGAAGGAGGAGAGAGGGGGCTGGCTGCAAGCGAGGGGCAGGCAGTAGTTCACCCCTCCCCCCCCCCCCCCCCCCCCGATGGATTCGGCTGGCTCGACGCAGAAGGGAGCAGCGAGCGCCGTGCGGCCAGAGTGGGTGCGTAGCACGAAGACGGATGTGCCAAGCACTAGGCCAGTGCAGCGGCGCTCACCGGCACCGGCCTGGACATCCGTCACGCCTGCCAAACCCAAGCCAGTCCCTTCGAGGCAGGACAGTGAGTCGGAGGGCACGGAACGCAGAGCCGAGGCAGCTGAGGAGGCGGCGCGGGATCAGTCGGAGTATGCGGCACTGCTGGGCGTGCTACATATTCTGAGAGACCCGGGTGTAGCCGCCTACACTGGTCTGACCTTCCCGTTCAGCGGCCCAGGTACACCCGAGCCCCAAAGGGGTTGCACGACCTCGGGGATCATCCTGGACCTCTCCAGAGGCCCGTCACAACGCCTCATTACACGATGGGGCGTGATGCCTCTTTCGTACGCCCTAACGTTCGAGGGCTATCAGAGCGCAGAAGCGACACACGATCCCTTACCATCGGAGAACGAGGCGGACATCGCGAACGAGATATATGTCCGCCGTGAGCGCACGTCCCTCTTCTTCACCCTTTGCGATTCGCCGGCGCCAGCGCTGCTCAAGCTTGTCAAGCTGAAGGGCGCTCGCTTTCGAGTTGAAAGCTCATACTTGATGCAAGATAGCGCCGACGAGGTCAAGATGATCTCGCCTTCCGCGCAACAAGTCGCTGTGCTTCGGGAGCGCTGGACCGGACTGGCTAACTCGGCCTTACAACCGAAGGCTGCAGAGCGACTGCAGACGGTCTTGCCCACAAAGATGACTCCGGTGCTCAATGTATTGCTCGGCCGGGTGGAGGCGGTCAGATGTGAACTGCTACCCGCGTTGAAACGGCAAAAGGTGGTAGCGGCCGCTCGCATCCCGCCATCCGAGGGGGACCTGCTTCGAGCGATGCGAGTAGCAAATAATGAGATAGAGGCGGCAGCAACCGTCCTGCGTGACATGCGACGCGCTGAGGATGCTCTCGTGTCGCATCGTGGAGGCCACTCGACCCGCTCCATGGTGCGTGCGGCCTTGGTTGCATGCGATTACGATGAGGAGGGCGCCAAATTTCTTCTCGATCAGAAGCGTGCAGTGGCGCGCAACGCCGACGCCATTCTGAAGCTTCAAGGCCTCGAAACCGGAATTGGATGGCCGACCCGCGAGGAGGTGGAGGCCAGGCTCGCAATGGCGCGCAACGACGAGTCACGTGTGCTCTCGGCCCTCAAGCAGGCGCGACAAGCTGAGCTTCAGATGATGGCCGAAATTGTGCACACAGCGATGGTGGATGAGCTCTTTTCGTCGGACAATGCTGAGCTATACGGCCTCTCAACGCCTCCGTCTGATGCAGAGCGATTGCATATCGAGGACCTCTTTGTGCGGAAATTCAACAAGGACATGAGCAAGACGCATGCCTTCCTCGCTTCGATTGGTGCGTTGCTTGCACGTTTTGATGAGTTGACCGCGGAGGCCTGGCAGCCATCGAGGGCCGAGCTGGAGACTTTGGTGAGCGAGTTCGGCGCGGCTCGCGCAGAAGCGTACCTTGTGGCTGTCAAGCGTTTACTTCACGAGGCACCCAAGTGTGGCTTGCCAGATGTCGCCACGTGCCATCGTTACGCGCGCTTGCTCGATTGCGACGACGACGCAGCAGTAGCCTTTGCGCAGGCGGTCTGGAAGCTCATTGACACTAAGCCCAAGAAGGTGCCGCGTGCTAGCGCGAAGTCGGCAAGTGTTACACGGCAGGGTAAGCCCAACCAATCGGCCGCACGCCCAGCCACTACCAGCGGCAGCAGGCCGGCACCAGCAATCAAGGGAAAGGCAGGTGCAAGAGATGTACTAGCGGAGACCGATCAAGCCGCAACGCTTGCTGCAACATGCGGGTTTCCTTCTCGTACCCTTGCAGAGACGGCGCTCCTCATCGCAGAGCCGGCCCATGACGCAGAAGCGGCTGCTAAAGTGCTGCAGCGCGCCAATACCACGCTCCGAGCGGTAATGGAGGCACATCCGACCTTGAGCTGTGCAGACGCGCTGTGGGCAATAACTCCATCGCGCGAGGCTGCGTATCTTATCGCCTACCCGCTCAGCCAGGAGCAGCGCGCCGCAGGAGACTCGGGACCAAAGATGTTGTTGCGATCTCTCGGCGAGTTGTGTGCTCAAATCTCCGATCTGCTCGCCTTTGAAGCAGAGGAAGCATCTACCGTGCCATTAGTTGGAGCAGCCCCTGTTAAAATTGCCGAGAGGACCTATAAAGCTGTGCCAAGTGCCGGTATTTCGCGACTTATGGTCCGTGAGGCGCTCGACACCCACCGATTCGATTCCGATCAGGCTGCTTTGTGGATCCGCGGAGTGGGGGCCATGCTGTCGCGTCAATCAGAACTTAACCTCGAATCTCGTGAGGAGGCGGAGGCCATCTTTGCTGCTGTCGGCCGCGACCCTAATCGTGCAGTGACGCTCGTGGAAGAGCTGTCCACGATGGTGGCTGATGGAGCCGACGCGCTCCCTCGTGTAGGCCGTTCAGATGCAAAAGCCTTCCTTCTTCTCATAGCCCAAGCTAACGAGATCAAGGATTCAGAGGGGCGCTTGGCGCTTGCAGGCACCTGCTTGCGTGGCTTATCTGAGCTGTTGGGGGATAGCACAGCACTCTTGAGCATAGGCATCGTAGCTTCACCACCAACCGCCGAGGATCGCACGTACATCTGCGAGCATCTGCATCGCTTTTGCGGAAGGTCAATCGAGCCCTTGCGACCGTCCACGGCAAGCCTATCGCGCTCATCATCTGGGGTCTCTTCCGTGCATGTGCTCGACACCACTAGTGAGAAGCGCTCTGGCCTCGCGGCGCTGGACATTAACAATCACGTTGAGCCCGCAAAGACTGATGCGGCCATTCAGCCGGCGATGATCTACATGCGCAAGGTGAACGAGGTGCTCAGGCACATCGCCACATTCCCTGAGCTGGAGCCGCCGTCGCGCGAGCAAGCTGCACGCGCACTTGACGAGTGCCACTTCGATGAGCGAGCGGCGGGTCGTGCTCTCCGCGAGGAGCTTCGCAAGGCACGAGATGCTGAGCTGCGACTACAATACAAGGTAAGGCGTAACTCGGAAGCCTACAAAAAAGGGTTGACAGTTGAGGTTAAAGACTTGATCGCAATAGCCGCAGCGAATCAAAGGAGCGAGTCGAAGTCGACCCTCGATTGCGCTGAGGCAGGCTCGCCGAACGCGCGACGCACATGGGCCGACAATGCTGCGCCGGCCATCGTCCGCAGCCCCGGGAAGGGAGCGCGAGCGATCGTACGCTCTTGAGGTTGGGGAGAATCTTGTTTTGTATTGGCCTGGCGATCTATTTCTTGCCGTGACTCAATACTCAATACTTTTACTTTACTCGACACCCGGTGCTGCGCGGGATCATCCTAGCACATTGCATGTTGGCGTGCTCGTTGTGAGGAGGTTTCATGCGAGCCTTGGAAACGGCAAAGCAGTGGAGTTTTCAGGCTACTCAGCTCCTATCGCTGAGAAGCTAGGACGAAACAACTTCGCCAAGCGCAACGCAATAACACAATATGTCGCAAGCGGCAGTCGTAGAAGTCCCAAGCCCAAGCAGCATGAGCATGATAGCTTTATCTTCTAGCATGAGAGTTAGTTATTTTATCTGAGTGTTCGTGTCTCCTCGCTCGTCGGCTCGCGTTTGCGTTAAGGCTAGCTTTTTCCTCGGCCGCACCCCCCTCGCTCCCACTGCCCGTCCACTCTGCGCCCCCTCATCCAATCAACGTTGGTATCGAATGAAGGCGGCAAACGCAAGCGCGAAGCAAGCCTCAACAGCATTCTACGGCGGGGCGGGCCGTCGCGTAAATGTCGTGCCCGCTTTGTGACTTTGTGCCCGGGTGCTCTTAATAATACTACGCCCACAATACTCACTGCCGCCCAACATACTCACGCCGCGCCTACGTCCCAATCTAGCCCTACGGCGAACAACGCCAGGCAACCACAGATGCACAAGACACAAGCACAAGCAAGTAGTGCCATGATTTTACGTCAGCGGACGCAAATCTGTGCAAACCTTGAAATGATGTTGCACAGCGCTTTGGGTGCTGCTAATATTCTGCGCATAGATCGACCCGGTCTATGTCGACGGAGACATGAACAGAATCTAGTGCACTTTTACGCTCGCGCAAATCGCTCAAGCTGAGGCGGATCTCATTGGGTACAGTCAACGTGGCTCCAACATCCAGCTTAAAATGTCCTTGGTCGCCATCTAATGGCATCGAATGAATCATGCTCAATCCCTTTCGGCTGAAGCTTCGCCACAGGCCAAGCCTACAATAGGAGGTGGGGGTGTTGCATACCACAAAATAGCTGCGGCAAATGCTAGAAGGGAATTGCTCCTCTGCTTGTGGGCTGTACAAACGCGATTTCGCAGTGCAACGATAGCACCTCACCTGAGTTCGGCATCCGCCCGGCCGGAGAGGCGATGGAAGCTGGATCGGAGCTCGACGCGAGTCGCCGCGTCGAAGAGGCCGGGATAGATCCACACCTTGCTCCACTCAACGGTGGTCAGATTGGTCAGACTAAGACTTCCTCCAAAGAGGCGCTCGCTCAACTTGGCCTCGAAGGCCGTCGCGCGGGACGAGAGGTCTGAGGTGGTGGAGCAAGGTGTGGGTGGATTCAGGGCAAGAGGAACGGCGCCGGGCTGCAGAGAAGCGCGAGAAGCTCTACTCACCGTAGCTGCAGCTGGCGACGACGTCGGCCCCAAACAGCCGCAGCCTCTTCTTGAGCCGAAGTTTGGGGCTGGCGCTAGCAAGGCAGCGGAAGGAAGGAGTGCGCTCCACCTCCCCACGCGCCGCGCCGACTCGCGCCGCCTCGGCACCAAGCACGCACAGCGCGGCGGCGGCGGAGAGCAGAGCGAGCGAGGCGCCGCCCATCGCTCCCGGCGAGCAATGACGGGGGGGGGAGAGGCCGAGGGAGAGGAGGGGGAAGGACTCTCTCGTTCACACGTGCCAGCTTGGAGCTCAGGTGTGAAAAATTCGCTTCTTCCCCGGATAGTGAGATGTTACGATGTTACTAGCTTGGTCAAACACTCATTTCAACTCCTAACCCTGGCCTCCCCTGAGGGCACCAGCCCCCCCCCCCCCCCCCCCGGCCCCCAACGCCCACTACCTGCCGTCGTCTCCCGCGAAGCCCCCCCCTCTCCTCGCGAAAAGATGGCGTCGGTGAGGCCTTTCCCCCCATCACTTGCCCGGCCCCTGGAGGGCTATTTTGAGCCATCGAGACCGGCTCCCGCGGGGAAGATCGATCGGGGCTATTCTTGGCTCCCCCCCGCGCGAGGCGCCGCGCCATCTCGCGTCCCTGCGGCGTCTCTGCACTCCTCATACCAAGATGAGGTGCCCCCAGCCACCAAGGCTGTCCACCCTTTCGCACCGGGCTTGTTGACGTCTGCACCGGCCGCGATCAGCGCACGAAGGCACAGCTCATGGCCATTCCGACAAGCATACATCAAGGCAGTGAAGCCACCATCGTTCTGTTGATCGACGTTCGCGTGCGCCTCAATCAACGCGCGAAGGCACAGCTCGCGGCTATCCTCGTTCTGTCTACTTTCATGGCGACAAACGAGAATTAAGGCAGTCGAGCCCCTTCCGTTCTGCTCATCGACGGTCGCGCCGGCCTTGATGAGCGCCCGCACGCACGGCTCATAACCATCATCAGGGCGGTCCACCCGTGCACATCGGGCCGGTTGACGTCTGCACCAGCCGCGATGAGCGCTCGCACGCACCGCTCATCTCCATTCACACAAGCACACGCCAAGGCGGTGGTGCCAGCGTAGTTCTGATGATCGACGTCCGCGCGCGCATCGAGCAGCGCTTGGGCAGCCCGTGCGGCTGAACCAGCCGTTCCTCCGAAACGCCTGAGACTGTGGGTCAGCAGTGTCACAGTTCCTATATCCTGCGCGTTGGAGCCAGTCGATGACACGCCTGTCCTTCGGCTTGTCGTGACCGTCAAGCTCGATACAGAATGTGTCGATGCGCACACGGCTAAAGTCGAGGGTACGTACCACCGAGAACTCGGCGCCTTCCACATCCAGGGAGAAGAAGTCGACGTGCCGGATGTCGCCAAGAAGCTCGTGCATTGGGGCGCAGGGTACCTGCAGCGTCCGCTCGGGGTGATTCGTGTGCGCCCACGCCTGCTTGAAGCTCTGGGAGACGCGCATCGTGTCGGTGGCCACGGCACCACCCTCTACGGTGAAGCTCGTCCACTGCTGCGGCGGCTCACAAACGGCCGAGTGGCGCGCCGTGACGTTCGTGCGGTCCATGCGCATCAACAGGTGGTTGTAGTTCTGAAGGTTGGCTTCCACCAGCAGACCACGCCATCCGTGGCATTTGCTCAGCACTCGCGTGTTCGAAAAACGATGCCCATCGAGTGCGCCAATCTCGACGTAGGTGCCACCATTGGCGCCCTTGGGCATGAAACGATCCATGTACACCAGCTCCTCCCCCGACTGACTCGCCGAGCGCACAGTGCAGTTGATCGCAGCAGCAACCATCGCGACGCGGGGGCGCCTGAAAGGCAGAACGTTGGGCCTCTCTTTCGAAATCTGACCCCGTTCCGCGTGAGGGGGGAGGGGGGGACCCAAACAATTTTCTGGTGGAGTCGGCTCGCTCGCGCAGCGCTCCCCGCCGAGTGGCGCAGCGTCCCCAGGAAGTTGTTGGTCCCCCACCGTCGGAGATCGACTACATTCCCCACTTCTGCGGAGATGCTCTTCACATTCAAAACCTCGGTTGGGACCTCGTGGTTGCGCATCCGCCGTGCACGTATTTGTCGGCGGTGAGTTGCCAGTGGCTCGATCGGGAGCCGGGACGACGCCAGGCTCTCGAATCCGCCGCTAGAGTCTTCCTCGCCATGGCAAGCGCCGACGCGCCTTTCGTTGCCGTCGAAAATCCTCGAATGCACGCGGAAGCCTCTGCCTTAGTCGGGGGGTTGCGACCGCGGCAGTTTGTGCAGCCGTGGCAGCACGGCACGGGCCATCAAAAAGCAACTGGCCTGTACCTGACGGCTTCACTCCCGCCCCTGCAGCCTTCGAAGATTGTCGAGGGACGTCTATCCGCGATGGCGGATCTATCGCCGTCGCCCCACCGTGGCGCCCTTCGCAGCCGCACCTATGTGGGCATTGCCGGTGCAATGGCGGCCCAGTGGATGCCGGTCTTGCGCCGTTATGCGCGCGAAGCCAAGGCGTCGCGTTCGCTCGACTTCACGGTGGACTGGGCAATTTCCCAAGCAGCTGCCAGCTTGAGAGAACGCCCTTCGCTTTGCTCGACCGGTTTCGAGCTGGCTGAGCCGAGGACGGCTCTGGCTCGTTTCATGGAGGGGAGAGGCGAAGCAGCTTCTAGCTCTCACCTCACGCCTCCCAGCGGTTCGCCAGTGTCTGATTCGGTTGTCGTGATCCCGGACGCAGGCCCCGTTGCCGATGCTTCTCGCCTGCTTCATCAGGAGGACTCGGAAACAAACGTATCGCAAGACGAGGCCGAGGCGGAAGGAGACCGCTTCCTGCCGTGGGAGTGGCCCATAGAGGACCGCTCTACAACGCCAGGCCCTCCAAACACGGTGAAGAAGCGCCGCAGCAAGTGGCAGGTCTTCGACCGTGATGTAATTTCGGGGGTCCATCGGTGGCAGGATGTCACGCCTTCCATCGCCCAAGAAATCGCTGAGCAAGCGGCAGCTGCGGAGCCGTCGGAACCTCCCATCTTGTCTCGACTGGGCTCTCAAGGCATCAATGCACTATCTCCGAGCGCCTCCTTCACGGCTGGCGACGAGGGAGTGGCCGAACTGACCAATTCGTTCGTAGCCGAAAGGCCACTCGAAACCTGGGATGTCGGGCCCGACTCGGGAGAAGATAGCTGTTACTGATACTGAGAGCTTATAACAGTACTGTTACCCCAACCCTGATCATGGCGAGGGCAGCGGCAGCGAGAGCGGGCGGCGGCGCGCGCTCCATGACCCTATCGTTTTAACGATAGTTGAGGAGGAAGAGGAAAGAGGGAGGGGAGGGGGGAGTGGCAGCTCCCCCCTCCGGCGTTTACGTGTCTTCTCGCCCCGTTTGGGTAAGAGAAGACGGGGGCACCAGAACCAGGAGGGAAGGGCCGCGGCTCGCCGCAGCCACTCGCCTCGGCGAGAGAGATTAGCGCTTCTGGGCTCCCATTCACGAGTGCCCCCCCCCCTGCGTTGTTTTCCCCCAGCGTGGACTCGAGGAGAGGACGTGCTGCTGGGGTGCGCGGGGTCGGTGCGTGCACTGGGGGGAGGACAAATATCGAGGGGAGGGGGCAGTGCCCCCTCCCCCCGGTAGCACTCGGACACCTGGCTCGTCAGGCATGGCGGGATTCCGGGACGGAAAAGTTGTGTCCAATTGGCTAGTGGGGTTGGCTAGGATATAACATTAATTATTTTATTAGTTCTATCCTGCCGATATGCAGCCCGCCCAGCCCAAAATTTGGTTCATATATGACCCCCTTGCCCTACTAACGCACTCACCCATAAATCCATTTTTAGGTATATACTAGGGTTAACGATAGGAGAGAAAGAGAGAGAGAGAGAGAGAGAGAGAGAGAGAGAGAGAGAGAGAGAGAGAGAGAGAGAGAGAGAGAGAGAGAGAGAGAGAGAGAGAAGAGAGAGAAGAGAGAGAGAGAGAAGAGAGAGAGAGAGAGAGAGAGAGAGAGAGGAGAGAGAGAGAGAGAGAGAGAGAGAGAGAGAGAGAGAGAGAGAGAGAGAGAGAGAGAGAGAGAGAGAGAGAGAGAAGAGAGAGAAGAGAGAGAGAGAGAAGAGAGAGAGAGAGAGAGAGAGAGAGAGAGAGAGAGAGAGAGAGCGGGAAGAGAGCGGGAGGACGCCGCACAGCTGGCGCTGTGACGCCCCTCCCCCCCCCCCCCCCTTCCCGCCCCTCCCCCGCTCTAATCCCTCCCTTCCCCTCTCCCTTTTCTTCCCCTCTCGCTTCAAACTTCGCAGCCACTTCGCACGATGATCCCATGGGAGTCGACGGCTACGGAGCGCTTGCTCTCTGCTCGGCCTTCCGTCCGCTGGGCTCTGGCAAGCCAACCTTCCCCTTCTCCTTCCCCTTCCACTTCTCCTTCCCGTTCCCCTTCGCCTCCCCCTTCCGTTTCCCTTTCTCCTTCCCACTCCCCTTCCCCTTCTCTGTCCCCTTTGCCTGCATCGCCGTTGAGAGGAACTTTTCTCGGCGTCTTTGTCCCATGTACTGGCACTGTGCTTGGGGTGGCGCTGTTCCGGCTGCTCAGCTTTGTCATAGGCGAAGCGGGATTGCGCCTCACGCTTGTGCTGACCGCGCTCGGCTTCATACTCTCGCTGTTCACCGTTCTCGCACTCTGCGCGCTAATCACTGATGCGGGTGAGAGAGCGGCAGGATATCCAGCTAGGTGGCCCCAATGCGAGCGTGCTCGGGGCTGGCCAGGTGCTTTCCGCCTTTGTCTCCTTGCCTACACGCCTTGCTGCCTGCATCGTTGCAGCTTGAGTGACGTTATCCTTGCTCGCAGGCCTCGTGGATGGTGGCGGCCTATCCAACAGCAATGCGGGCTACGGGCGAAAAAAGCCAGGCTTGTATGCTGCTCTACGCTCATCACTTGGAGGGGAGCTGGGCCAGGCGATAGGGATGGCCTTTTATCTCGCCTTTACTATAGACGCCGCATTCAACACTTTGGGCTTCGCGCAGATGACGAGTCACTGGCTTGATATACGGCTGAAAGATTGGTTGCTCTCGTGGATATTCACAGAGCAACAGCTCGACCAATTGCTTGCATCAATTTTCCTGGCCATTTGCACATGGGCATGCGCATATGGGGTGCAGCTCTCAAGCCGCGTCTCACTGGTCGTCTTACTCGTGCTGTTGAGCTCTCTCATCGCTTCGCTCGTGTGCTTGGCTTGGCCAACGTCCGATGATGTCATTGGACATACCGAGGCATCAAGCGCCACCTTGGCCTCAAACGTTGAAGCTGAACTTTCCTCGCCACGTGCCGCGGCGCTCGGCTTTGCTATGATCTTCCCCGGCTTCACTGGCGTCATCGCAGGTCAGCTCGCCCATGGGGTGCCAGCAGATGGTTGGACAGTGTTGAGGCGACGACCTACACATGCTGCGTGGATTTGCCGTTCACTCCGGCTTGTATCGGTGCTCAGGGTCCAACCTCTCGACCGAACTCGCTACACCTACCCGCTCGATCGCGTACGGCACGCTTGCATCGTTGGTCTTCGTCGGTTGTACGTGCGTCCGCCTTGTACCCACAAGCATGCTTTTTCATTGCACCGATTTCCAGCAGGGCTCACGCGCGAGGGAATTGGGTGCTCCGTGACGAGAAGTGGATGTGGTGGATGAGTCGCGGTCGCGGCCTCTCTCCTGCCTCTTCCAGGTATTTCTTGACGGCAATAATCATCGCGGCATCCGTCCAGCGGTCCGTGCTGAAAATGGACACGCATGTACTCGAAGACGCAATCTTTCAGGCCTCGGGGCTTCCTGTTGGACAGCTGGGCGTCGGTGCGGCATGCCTGTCGTCAGCGCTCTCCTACCTTCTTGGGGCCCAGAGCGTTCTCCATGCGTGTGCCCAAGAATCCGGCTTCCGACTTCTTAACGCTTTCGCGCCGTGTGACACCCGCGATGACTCTGTCGCAAGTCACCGAGGTAGCCCTCGGGCTTCGGCTCGCGTGAGCGAGATGACAAAAGGCATGCGGCCTTTGAGGGCGTTGGGTTTGACGTGGGCTCTTGCCCAATTGGCGTTGCTGCAGGGGAACCTGAAGGCGATGGCACCGCTAGTTACCGCCTGCTTCTTGGTCGCCGCGTGCTTGATCAATCTGGTGAGCCGAGCAACCCCTGTCCTTCGCCCAATCACCGCGGCATCCTCAGAATTACGTCCCATGGGCCCTGCCTCCCGCGCCCTGACAGGTTTGCTTCATTGCCGCAATCTCGCGGCCGCACTTTGCCGCCGGCTTTAACCTTCACTCGCGGTGGTCATCCCTTGCGGGTTTCCTGATCGCCGTGATACTCATAGCCGATGCCATTTCGGCGCCAATGCTCACCGCCCTCGCGCTCGCCACAACTGCTCTGCTACTCGGTTTGCTATTGTGGCAACGAAACGCTCTTGCTCGACTCTTCACACTGGGCGAACGGCCGTCAGATGGTTTCCCACGCATCTCGTCAATGTTAAGGCTCACCTCGGCTGACGGCCAGCACGAAAGGATTGAGCGCGCCGCGGCGTACGTGCACGATGGGCTTCGCGGGCGCTACCGCAAGCTAGAATGGTCCCTGCTACCCGGCGATGAGGCGGCGAGACTGAATGCGCAACGATTGCTCACGTCGATCAGGCTCCTTCGACATGTCAATGCTGGCATCTTCATGAGCCTCGCTCTTTTTGAGGCACCGGTGTGGTGTTATAGCCCGCCATGCTCCATGGTTGGGGTGCCGCGCACGTCGCTGCCCATCCTGCCCGAGTGGGCGACGCTGCTCCTTGAATCGAGCTGTCTTTGCGTCTTCCTGTGCGAGATGTGGCTCAAGATGCGCTTCATCTCCTCGCGCTCTTTCTTTTCCTCGGGCTGGCACCTGCTCCAGCTTCTTCTCATTGTAGTAGATGCCTCTTTCATCGCGATCTCGGCCGCGCTGCCTGACTATGAGCTAGCCTTCCTCAATCCTCTCCTTCGCCCTCTATTGTTTGTGGCTTTGTACGAGCGCACTCGCTCTGTCATCGGCCAGGTCGCCTCCGTTGTACCGGCGGTAGCGGGCTGGGTACTCCTCATGTTGTTTCTCCTCTTCTTCACGGCCATCCTTTTCCTTCTGCTCTTTGGTGGAGGTGAGCCCCTTCTAGCCGCAGGTGGTGGCGATTTCAACGAGCTCGGGGGCGCTCTACTGGCCCTTTTTGTGCTTCTCACCACCTCGAATTTTCCGGACGTTATGCTTCCTGCGTATCGTGAAGCGCGCGCCTCGTCGCTCGTGTTCATCTTCTTCATCGTGCTCGGCCTTTTCCTCTTGATGAACCTCATTCTCGCCTCAGTCGTCACGCGCTTTCGCCTACACGCCGAGGAGGCAGCGAGGAAGGCAGCTGTAGCGATGCGCGCGTCCTTTGCGTCCGCCTTCAAGGAGCTGGACTTCAGCGGAGACGGCTATGTCGAGCTCCAGGACTTTGACCGATTGCTCGGCCGGGTGCAGAAGCCTGTCTTCTCTCTCTTCGAGGGTGAAACCCACGCGGCACTGGACACGGCTCTCTCGCGCGAACTTTTAAACAGGAGAGCGGAAGCACTAGACGCGATGCGACACGGCCAACCACAGGGGCACGGGCCGATCGACCGTAACGCCCTCGATCAAGAGGTGTTTGAGGAGTGCCTCCTATTGCTGAGCCAGAGGCGCGATTCGAACTCGGGACTTGAATGTGGGGGCCAACAAGCGAGGGAGGGCCAT
The DNA here is from genome assembly GCA_018136815.1 of Isochrysis galbana. Taxonomy (NCBI): domain Eukaryota; phylum Haptophyta; order Isochrysidales; family Isochrysidaceae; genus Isochrysis; species Isochrysis galbana. The sequence goes on along the minus strand of CM030938.1, from coordinate 4,269,555 downwards.
GCGATCTCTCCCGAGCTCAGCGTGGAATCCTCCACGTCCGCATTGCCGTCTTGCCTATCATGGCTAGAACGGCGCCGCCGACAACTACGCAAGCTCCTCGAAAGACACGGGGTCGTAATCGAACGCACCATCGGCGCCATCATTGCCATCAACGGTCTCATACTCGCTGTCGAGGTAGAGCTGGAAATTCTACGGCGGCGGTTCGTAGAGCAGGCGATCTACGGCGCCAGCGCACCAGTTTTTGCGATGATTTACACGAGCGAGTTGCTCGCTAAGGCATGGGCGTTGGGTGCTGACTTCAATCGCTCCGAGAGCAACCTTATTGATGCTACTGTAACAGTGCCCTCGGTGATGGGCGACATGGTGCTCTGGGCATCGCCTGCTGCGTTGCACACTCCACGACTTGTCCGCTTCGTTTTCGGCTTGCGTGCGTTGCGGCTCCTCCGCCTCCTCCGCCTAACAATTGCGGACGCCTTTGCTCATCAGCTCTTGCAGTTGTTGCCAAAGTTTTTAGGCCTTCTAGCATGTTTCCTTGCGCTCTTTACCTTCTACGCTCAACTAGGCGTCTTGCTTTTTGGCGGCAGGATCAACGAGGAGGCCTGGGCCGCAATGGTTGGCGACGACGTGCCCGCCAGCTACATCCTCATGAATTTCAACGACTTTGCGGCTGCTCTCGTGACTCTCTTCGCCCTCCTTATTGTGAACAACTGGCAGACGATGATGGATGCGACTGTCGCCATTTGTGGACCAGCGGCGCGGATCTTCTTCATCTCGTGGTTCATCTTAGGCCACACGTTGATGCTCAATCTAGTCGTCGCATATGTGCTCGATGTTAACAAGGCCAGTAGCACTACCTCGTCCACGTCGTCCGTCCCGCCATCGATTTTGAGCCGTTTGGACTTGCACCGCCGCCCCTCGACCCATCATTCCTACTCCCGACCTGAGTGCGTTGCCGAACATTCCAAGGTGGTTGGCCACGCCACTGCAGGACTTAGGAGAGATGACGCAAAAATCTCGGCAGCAAGCGAGCGAATTGGTACTGAATTGGACTCGCGCGGCTGGTTTCTTAGGAATATAAATCTTCCATGAAGCGGCCATTATGCGAGTGTAGCGAGTGAGCCGTAATTTGTACTCTGTTTCCTCCGCCTTCTTAAGGCGTAGCTGTGGGCTTGCAAATAAGCCACGCGAGTCCGGCATCGCGCGTTGCATATTCGAAACCCAAGATTTAAACTTGGCACAAAGTAGTCCCCTTTGGTTGGTCAGGCTCTCATCCTCAACGTGTGAATTGTGAATTGAGATGGTCGAAGGGCTGTATTGTGTAGCTTGTATATGTTACCCCCCAGGAGCCAACGCCCCCCAGGAGCTATCGGGGGGAAATTTTTACCCGATCGCCAACAGCCCTACCGAGAGCTACCGGGGGACTAGGGCCAGGCCAGGATTTCGGAATTTTTTTTCGAAATTTGGGCAACTATTTCTTGTGGTCATTTCGTTCAAAATTTCGCGAAATATAGGTACTTTGGGAGGGGGCGAGGAGAATACCGAGGGGGGGTAATACATGGGGGGGGGGGGGGCGTGGGAGCGGGAAGTGGGAGGCGGGAAGCGGAGAAAGGGGGGCACGAGCCAGCGAGCCAGCGCTCATGCCCCAACCAAGGTCCGGCCCATGCTGGTGGCAACACGCAGGCCAGGGTGACGATAGAGAGTGAGAGTGAGGGCGACAGCCGAAGGTTCATCTCAGCGACGGCCACGAGCTCGTCGTCGACGTCCACGTCCGCCACTGCCACTGCAACGGCGTGCATGCGATGGCGAGAGCTGTTCGCCTCTGCACGCGCGGAACGAGGCGAGCAGGAGCAGGAGCCAGAGCAAGAACGGTAAGAAACCCCTAGTGGAGGCTGGGGCTCAGCCCCTCCCTCGCCCCCCCTGCCTATCCCACGCTAGCCTCGCTGGCCCTAGGAGCCGCCCGAATGAAGCCCTCTGTCTGACGATCCATACCATTATTTCCAAGGAGCAAGTAGGCTTTGTACCCAGGCGCATGATAGGCGAAGCCACCCATCTTCTGAAGCTAGTACAAGCGTATCTTGACGACACGGACGAGGAGGGCCTAGCATTGGCCATAGATTGGGAAAAAGCTTTCGATAGAGTCAGCTGGGAGTATTATCATAAAGCGATACAAGCATTGGGCTTCGGCCCCGGCTACTCTAGGTGGCTAACGCTATTAACGAACACGGACTCACTTCCGACCCGGTGGATCAAGGCCAATGGAAGGCGTAGCAACCCCTTCACGATACATTGTGGTATGCCTCAAGGGTGCCCGCTATCTCCCCTCGCCTTTCTCTTAGTGGCCGAGGGCCTGACGCGCTTAATCAACGCCGATCCCGAGATGAGGGGAATCACGATAGGGCCTAGAGAGCTGAGACTTTCGCAATTCGCGGACGATACGCAAATTCTAGCGAACTCTTTCGAGTCATTAGGAAAGGCGATGCAGATTCTAGACATCTACGGAGCCGCCACCGGGGCTAGAGTGAACAAAAGGAAGAGTATACTAATACGCATGGGATCTCTTACAGGAGCGCGAGTCCCCGTGGCGCTAGATTACCTTAAAACACTAGGTGAAGGAGAATACGCAACCATACTAGGAGTACCATTCTGGGAGGGACCCGACAATGATTCCTTTTGGGAGAAGCTTTACGCCAAGCTAAAGAAAAAAGTCGCGGCGTGGAAAGGGATTCAGAGCCTCTCCATTCATGGGAGGACGCTACTCGTAAACTTCATAATATACGGAACGCCAAGATATTGGCTGTCCACGTCCACCCCCCCGGCCTGGTTCATGGAGGCTATAGATTCTGATGTTCAAACCATACTATGGGATAGGTCCCCCCGACTACGGGCGGACGAACTGGGCTCCTCGCAAGAGGGTCGAAGATGGATAACCTTTCCGGCTTACCCGAGAGTGGGGGCTAATGAGAACGGGCCCCTACTAGGGGTCGGACTACTTCCTATGGTCGAACATACACGCGCACTTCAAGCGATATCCAAGCGATATGGATAGTCCGATATCTTAACCCGTCAATGGCGGAGTGGAAGATAGTCTTGGATCAATGGTTCAGCCGCACCCCCTTAGGGCGAGCGGCGGTCTTTTCGAAGGTCGACTCGAAGAGCCTCACGGCTAGCATTCGCGGCAATAACACGCTCCCGGCCTTCTGGAAGCACGCGCTGGAAAACTTTAGAAGGATCAACTTCCTTAGGGGAGAAATCACACGAGAAGGCACTCAGGGCTCCCCGATATGGCACAATCTTTTCCACAAGCCTCCGGCTATTCATCACTCACATAGGTCGAAATGGGAGTCTCTACAGACAGTTATTGTTCACAACACCATAAACCCGGATACGGGGGACGTCTACACTATGGAAGAATGCGCGGCTTACTTGCCGGACGGAGAACGTTGGATACGCCATAGGGGAAATTACATATCGGTAGGCCCCTTTCTTAAGTCGTGGGAAAAGATTTCTGAGTGGACGAGATCAAGACTAATACATACCACTTTCGATTATATGAACCTTCTTAGAAAACAAGCGAAGACTCCGCCCCCGGCTCCAGAGGAGCAAGAGATAGTCCCTCAGGAAGATCCGGACGCACACGATCTAGGCGAGATCCTAGTTGACATAGACCATAACTTTTATCTGCGCCGAAGAGGCGACTACCACAAAGTCCAGCTCAATGTCATGGGAGAGCCCCACATCCACGAGCGGATTAGCCCGCAACTACTGCCCGACGAACTATACACCCCGCTGAAGTGGGGACGTGCGTACGACGGCCCGGCGGAAACGGCGTACCCGTTACCTCAAGAATACATGCTAAACGGCACGCGTACAACACTAGAGGATGTAAGTGTCAGGGACTTGACTAAAGCGTTCCTCGCTTTGAGGAAAACCAAAACACAAAAATCCACACTAAGATGGGAAAAAAGGTTACCGGTCCTCTCGGGAAAGTGGAAACAAATATCGCAACTATACAAATATAACTTTTTGACGCCTAGAGACTCTTATTTGCATTTCAAACATGTCCTACATAGGAGGTTAGCTACAGCGAACCGCTTTGCTGACGATCCAACATGCCGCTTTTGCGGCATAGCCCCTGAAAGCTCCACCCACCTGGCCTCATGTATCGCGACGGAGCCCATCTTTGAATTCATAGAAGGACTTCTGGGGATTAGCCTTAGGCCGGGATCCGAGACAGCCCAACGACTTTTCTGCTATCAAGTGGACAGACCGCACCCCTCCTCGGGATACTTAGGCATCCTGGCGTGGAGGTACATCCTAACTGACTTTTATAACATCCAATATGGCAACGCGGACGGAAGGTCCGTTAGGTCGATCTTAAGAGCGATCCTTGCGAGATACCACCTATTAGTAACGGCGAAAGTCGGGTTCTTTCAGAGGCTGAAAAAACAACGAGAGAATATGGGGCTACACGCCCCGAGTAACAAACACATTAAGAAATTGATAAGTCCGCTCTACACGGTGGACAAGGAGTTCAACCTAGGAACATCGGAAGACCTCCTGCAGGCGGCGAGAGGTCTAGACATCCGTAACATCACCTAAGGCACTTAATACCGCGTCTTAGAAGAAACCGCGGAGGATATCAATGAGGATCCCACGATATACAATAGAAGGCAACCCGAATTAACACTAGCATAAAGGACGAATCACAGTCTCCAGCCCCCTTCTCTCCAACTCCCGGCCGAAGCAGCGCGCGCGGCCTCCCCGGAACCAGCTTCTCCGATAAAGAGGGAACTGGGAAAGGGGGAGGGGGTTGTCAGGGGTTAAGGTTGGGTAGTAGGGAGGTACACTAGCACACTGCCTCACGCCGCACGCGTAGCGGGGAATTTTAAGAAGATTTTTTTTTCCTTCCCCACAGCTCCTCTCTGAGGAGTTGCTCCTCACCCTCCCATTAGGCCCCCTTGCCTGCGAGACCAAAACAGGATCCTGGCGTGGGGGGCTGCTTGAGTGTGGAGGGAGGGGTGCTCCGGCTAGCGCAGGTAGTAAGCTAGTGAAGAGCTGGGTGGCACAAGGGGGAAGGGTGCTTGCGCTCGCCGCGGCAGGGAGTCCTGTCTTGTGTGCGCGCTAGTCCCGTTCCTTTGCCGCGCCGCGACCCATAAAAATTTGTTAAAAATTTAAAGTTTTATTTGGATATAAACGTTATTTGAATTATGAAGAGTCATGAGTATATGGATATGAGCATAAGCATACATCGCTTGTCTCTTAGTGTCCTATGCGACATCAATACAACTAGTTCGGATTACTTCGTCGAGGTGCGCTCCAACCACCAAGGCTCCAAGGTAGCGGCAGGTGTGCAGATGGCTACGTGACCGATCAAGGCAATCATATGCGCGGCAACGACGACAGGAGGAATAAGAGGCAGCAAAGCCGAGATGGTGGGAAGTTGGGCGTCACTCGGACGAGTGGCGGGAGGCCAAGAAAGTGCCCTGCTGCATACAGTTGCACACACACAAATACTCCGCAGTACAACGAAATGCGTACGCAACATGGTAATCAACGCGGCCGTATAGCTCCAGAATTGCCCCGGGCGATACCTGCACATGGCACACGCGATCCTCTCGCTTACCTCACTATCAGAAGCCAGACGCCGGAGTTTTCAAAGGGAGTTGCGTAGCCTGTGAGCGCTTTCAGATATCATAGCCTAACCGAGGCGGTGGTCTTCCTTGGTTTTCACGCGCACGCAGAGACAAGCTCAATCGGTATCGTCCTTTCGGACAAACCATCACCACGAAACCCACTCAGGACGCTTGGAACGCCCACTCGGGCTAGGCCTGGATCCATTGCCGATCGAGGCGAGCGCACGGCGCTCGCCACGCGGATCTTGCTTGTTGCCCACCCTCCCTCGGGTGCCCGTGGCGGCGCCGTCGTTGCGCACACTGACTCGACTGCCTCGTGCTATGTGAGGGTCCCGCGGCGCATCCCCGTAGGCCGAATGGTGCCCCTGTGCAACATGCAGACTGTCAACACCAGAAATGATGTCCAGCAACTCGTCCATCTCATCTGCCTCCCCTACGCTGTGTGTAGCAATACTGCTCGAGGTGATCGAAGTGCGCACTGAGCCAAAGCTTCCTGCTGTTGCTGTTCCCACAGAGACGGGAAGAGCAGGACGAGGCCGGGCATGCGTCATCCAAGAGTCTTCTACGAGGCTCGCTGGGGACATGCCGCCGAATGGCGAGTAAATCCCCTCTATGTCCTTGGGACGCCGAGGACGTGCGGTGTGCTCCATGTCGACCGTCGAGCGCAAGCGCTGCCCTTGTGCACGGGACGGTGGGAGTGGCGCGACTCCATGCGGAAGCACGCTCGAAAGGCTTGCTTGTGGAATGCCCGCCATAGGGCACACGCCTGCCGAGGTCACCGGCGGCATCACGGAAGCCAATGATAAGTTGGTCTGAGGTTGCGTTCGGACAGCGGCACGTGTAGCCAGTGAAGGCGGCTGCTCGATCGACCATGAGGGTGAGTGCGGCGGCGCCGCATCCGCACGTGCATCGCCGTGCAGTGGCGGCACTGGCGATGGCGGCGGCTGTGGCACCCTGGGCCCCCGTCGTGGTGGGAGCGGCACGCGGCTGGAGCTGGGCTCGGAGAGAGTCAGGCCAGCTCCGAGCCGATCTACCGCCTCGTGCACAGGGGCGCCGCTCGTCGTGCTCCGATCCTGGCTGGTCTGTCCGCTCGCGGCCGCGAATGTAGAAAGCGATGGCCGGGCGGGCGCTACAACATGACCAGCAGGTGGTGGTTGAGCAGCTGGTCGAGCGCGCGTCTCGACTTCTGGTGTTGGCGGAGCCACGCTAGGTGCGCGAGGAGCGGCAGTAGCTGTCACACCCTCAGAAGCGCCTCGGCTCGCCGCCGGGCTGATTGAAGCACTGCACGTGCTCGTCAATTTTGGGCCGGCGTCATCGAGGTGCGGCGTACCACCCGCTGGCTTTGTATCGGGTAGCTGCCGCCGCGTGGGCTGGTCGGTCAGCATAGGTGAAGGCTCGGCAGCTGATGGCTCCGATTCAGCCGGGTGGTGGGCAGTGCAATACTGGGTCGGCAATGATGGCGCTGGAGCAGGAACCGATCGTGGGCCGAGCTCCTCCTGCCGTCTGTGCTGCACGGGATCTGCGCGGATCGCCACAGCCGTCGGATAGTCTGCCGCGCGATCCGGGTGAGTGGTCATTCTGGCACTGGCAGCCTCAGCAGCCTCAGCAGCCTCCCTTGATGCAGAGCGGTCGGTGACCGTGTCGCCCGTCACAATATTCTGCTCCCTACTCAGACGAGCCTCGTAGGCGGCGGCAGCCCTGGGGAATCGCTCTCGAAGGGTCTCCAATACCTGGCAGGGGGGGTTTGTGAGACGGTATCAGTCAGGTGGAGCACGCCCACGACGCGAGAGCGCCAACACCACTTCCCGCAAGATGTGCCCATCTCCCTGGATTCCGCATACCTGCAGACGCGTGGCCTCTGCCTCTTCAGGAGGAGCCGCTTCGGTAGGCTCGTCTTCAGGCGTGCGCATCGGCGCGACTGCAGCACCATCGGCATTGTGATTGGCAGCCGCTTGAGCCGGTGTTGACGCGATCGCATCACGGACACTCGCCTTGGCCGTGATGCCCGCTGCCCGTCGCTGCGGCTGAGGCTCCTCCACAGGCTGATCGGCTGCCTCCTCCTTCTTCGACTGGCTGGATGCCGCGTCGCCCAGCCGTGCTTGATACGTCTTGAGCAGGTTGAGCGATTGGCGGAACTTTCCGCGCAGCTTGACCGTCTCCTGCAAGGCGCGAACGTACGGATCAAATGCAAGCGGTCCTCGCAGCGAAAGGGGCTTCTCGGAAGGCGTCCCTCTTTCCCCTCCCCTCCCCCTTAGCGCCCCTCCCCTCCCTGCCTCCCCCAGTCCCGCCGACCGTCCGACTCCTCCCCATACACCAAACACGCGCGTGTTGGCCCCGCTCGCCTGGACAATCAGGTGGTTCTGCGATCTCATCTGCTTGAGCCTCTCGGCGTACTGAGTCCTCTCAAGGTTAGCCTGCTGTCCTTGCCTCTGCGCCCTTGCGAGCTCTCGCAGCAAGTTGCCAATCTTGAGCTTGTCCTCCTGTCGAAGATCATGAAGCGTGGCGCCCGAGGAAGACGCCATCTCGATGGAAGAAGGGCTGGAGGGTGGAAGTCTCCGCCAGTGCTCCTCCCCTCCACCCCCCCCACCTTCTCTCGCTTCCTCTCGGACTCTCTCCCCTCTCTCCCCTCTCTTCCTCTCTCCCCTCTCTCCCTCCCTCTCTCCCTCCCTCTCTCTCCCTCTCTCTCTCTCCCTCTCTCTCCCTCTCTCTCTCTCTCTCTCGCTCGCCCCTCTGATCTCTTTTCCCTTCTCCACGTCTCTTTCTCTCTATACTTAACCCCTTCTCTGCCTCTCTCGTCCCTCCCATGGTGCGCACGCGCGCTCTCCCCTCGCCTCTTTCCTCTCTCGAACTTCTCTCTATTCCCTCTTGATTCTCACTTCTCCTCCCCATTCCCCCCGCCCTCCCGCCCCCCACCCCACCCCCTCTCTCTCCCCCGCCCCTCAGCAGCAGCGGGTAGCCTCAACCGGATTGGCGGGAGAACGAGCTCTTTTTAACTTCTACAGAAGTCTCCGCCGAGCAGTCCTGCTCATGATGTATGATGTATGTGTATGTACTATAAATATGGGTCTATGCGTGTTACGTGTTACTTTGGATCTGTAGTTTGTAATGCATGTATGTCTTGGCGTTGGGTGTCGGGTGCGTGGATCCGACTCTATGGCAATGCCTGAATCCCTCGACTCTCGACTCTGCCCCGACACGTCACCTCAAAATACAAGAAGTATAGGAAGTAGGGCTAGGGCGGTCAAACAGTGTTTTTTTATAAGGGGTGAAGAAATGACCATCTCAGAATTGAGGAAATTTAAGGATTTTTTTCGGGAGAAAGTTCCCAATACACCCAACTAGCACATATCCGGGGCCCATTAGGACCCGGACCCCCCCCTTGGGCCCCCACAACAAAACGTAATCAAAAACTGACAAAAGACGCTAAAATCGCAAAAGCTCAAAAAGCCCAACTTCGAACCGATGCCGGGCGCGCTGCGTGGCCGTTTTCGACGATCCACCCGGATGGCGGACCCCACCAGATACCATATACGCATATCCCACCCGGATGGTCACGCCAATCGGGCAGGCCGCGCGCCGAACCCTCGTCGAAATCACCCACCCGCCGAGCCCATTGAACGTTGAGCCGTCGCCGAGGGAGGCCCGGAGAGCCCAACTTCGAAATCGCCTCGGTGTACGAGTCCGCCTGGGCCTTCGCCGTCTTGCCCTGGAGCGCCTTCAAGCTGAGCGCACGCACTTCGAGCTTGCCGTCGATGCGCCGAGCCATGACGTCACCGATGTAGTCGATCTGCTTCGACTCCGCTCCATCGCCCGCGTGGCAGATGCTCGTCTCGTCGGATTCAAGGTGGCCCAGGATGAACTCGCCGACTTGGAGGGAGTTGAGCTTCTCTGCCACGGACGCCAGCTCCTTTACGCGCGTCGCCGACGGGATGTAGGAGAGGGTGTGAAGCACGCTCGCTCCCTGCGAGCGGATGTACCGCTCGCGCCGCGGGATGGTTATCCCAAAGAAATCGGCGACGATGCGGAAGACGGTCGGGGCGCGGCGGCGAGGAACTTCTGCTAGTAGTAGTTTGATGAAGGTACTTGCGCACGCACGGAGTCCCCGCGGGGAGCCCGAGGGGTATCTCCATCGTGCGCCTGACGAAACTCCAATGTGCGCATCGGTGACGGCGTGCGGAAACTTCCATACGCACGCACGGAGCCCCCGCGGGGAGCCCGAGGGGTATCTCCATCGTGCGCCTGACGAAACTCCGCTGTGCGCATCGGTGACGGCGTGCGGAAACTTCCATGCGCACGCACGGAGTCCCCCGCGGGGAGCCTGAGGGGAATGAATCTCCATCGTGCGCCTGACGAAACTTCTTTCTACGCATCGGTGACGGCGTGCGGAAACTTCCATGCGCACGCACGGAGTCCCCGCGGGGGGGGGGAACGGCGTGCGCTTGGACGAAACTTTCCACGCACGGGATCCCCGCGCGTGTGATTGCCACTCATCATGCCGCACGGCGTGCACACGCATCTGGCGAACATCCAGAGTCTTCCTCCCAGACCACCACCTACACCCCGCTTCACTCTCCTCTTCCACCACAAGCCTCGCTCCTTCATCATGGGCCAGTACTTTGTCTTCATCGCCAAGCGACTCGGTCACCGCACCTACGAGGAGATCCGCACCCCAGCCTTCAAGTTCTGCGAACACATGGAGGAGGGCATGAGCGGCGCCATCCTGGCGATGCTGCTCGTCACAGCCTCTGGCATGGGCCGTGGATGTGGAGACTTTCGAGTGGATCTGGCCAAGGAACGCTACCCGTCGATGTGGGCACTCATCAAGCCATACATGGGCCGTTGGTGCAAGGCAACCCTCATGCTCGTCGGCGACTACTCTGACGAGTACGACAAGATCCCAGTCCCCAAGACCAGCTACATTGGAGAGCAAGCCGCCGTCGCGTACCTCTGCATGGAATACATCACGGCGGTCGCGTACGCTGAAGCGGATCCCATGGTACAAGTGACAAGTGCGCCGAGCAGCTGGCAAACTCTACATGCAGGACAAGAAGGCCGTCCTCGCACGCATCACGGATCTCGCCACCCAAGATCAGCCAAGCGATATCGTCGCCTGCCAGCAGAACGATGAGGAAGAGGGATGTGAGAAAAAGACGAATAAGAAGATGAAAACTCAGCCCGCGTAGCTGGGGGTGTTGGGAGTGGGGGAGCTAGCTTAATAATAATTTATAGCTATAACTGTAATAATAATAGCCTAAAAGAAAACTAACCTGGCCCTCTTTTGACGGAACGCGACTTGGTGATGATGCTGTGCACCCCAGTGCTGAGAGCATTCAAAAGTTGCTCGTCTGAGGACCATACATATCCATATACCACACACCGTGTGTGAAGACCACATGATCGCACTATCGCACTAGAGACCACAGACCAGTATGCGTTGTCGCGTTGGCTACTTCTACGTACCACGTACTACTACTTCACTACTTCTACTTCTACTTCCAATGGCTTCCAAATACGGGGGCAAATACGGAGGGGGTTTCAAATACGGCAAATACGGTCTGTATTTGGTCTGCATACAAATACGGTGAATACGTATTTCCCATCTAGGCCGCCCAGTTCCAAAATACCGTGCCTCCCGCCGCCTACCTCCTACCTTCCGTACCTTCCGGTTCCCTCCGTTCCATCCGTAACCTCCAATCCGTCAGGGGTCAGGGGTGGGGGTGGCCCGCGCACTCGACTTTCGTCTCCGCAAGAAATAAGAACCCCCCCCCCACCCCCACCCCGCCCCTAAGAACCTCAAATAAGAAACCCCCGGGCGGAGCCCGGTGGGGGCAAGAAAGCTTTAGAAGCTTTGGAGTCCTGTTTTCTTAATGGTGCACCCATACTGTAGCGGAGACGTAGCGTAGTATGTGTACTTTACAAAAGAAAGGGCGAGGAGGAGGAGGAGGGGGTGAAGGTGTGCGTGCCGCCCGCCGCGGGAGAGAGGAGGAGAAGAGGGAAGGGAAGAAGGAGAAGGGGGGAGGGGGAGAGGGAAGAGAAGAAAGAAAAGTGGGGAGAGAGAAGAGAGAGGAGAGAGAGCGGGGGGGGGGGGGGGGAGAGCCAGCGGCGGCGCGCGAGGGCGGTGGCGGGGGAGGGTTGAAGTCGGGAAGGAGGGGGGAAGGAGGAAGACGAGGAGAGGGAAGGGGAGGCGGAAGAGAGAAGAGGGGGGAGGGGAGAAGGTGGGGGGGGGGGGGGGGGGGGGCGCGCGGAGAGGGACAGGGAGGGAGGCAGGTGCGTGGGTAAGCGTGCGACGCGCTCGACAGGACGGGCCAGATGGAACGGCGAGCCGCCGCCAAGGTGCGGCCTTCGTCCCCTCCCCCTTCCACCCCATACCCTGCCGCCTGCCGCCCTCCGCCTGCCGCCTGCCCCCCCCCCCCCCTCCCCTCCCCTCCCCCCGGCGCCTCGCCGCCGCCCCTCCCATTCCCTGTGGAGTCCACGCCAAACATACTCCCTGGCGCAGGCGGGCGCTGCATCGCACGAGAGCTACATGGAGCAGGAGAACGATGACCAGATAGGACTACTCGCAGGCAAAGTCTCCGCGCTTCGAGGCATCGCCATAGAGATTGGTGATCACGTACGCGAGGATAATCGCCTCCTCGACTCACTCGACGACAAGTTCATGTCTGCCGGCGGCTTGCTGAGCGGCACCATGAAGCGGTTGAACAAGCTCGCGAGTTCAAAAGACAGCAAGCACATGATGTACTTAGCTCTGTTCGTCGTGGCGGTTTTTCTCTTCATCTACAAGATGCGATGAGTGCGAAGTGCGAGTGAATGAGTCGCGCAGGCGCTATGCGGGTGTGCGGCGCGCTCATCAACTAAGAGGGCATTCTCACGCATCATTGTTTTACATTTAAACGGCAAACTGCGAGAGCAATCACGGGCTTGGCCCTCCAATAGTGGGAAGGAGGCTGCACGAGTGGATGGACCGAGTCTGCCAGGGGCCGTGCGGACACTCGAATGGCTCAGCGGGAGCCAACAACCTCAGGTGCAGCAAAGCGCCACAATGGTTGCATTGAAAGCCCAGAGAGGGTACAATCCTTGTTCTGAGCAATGAATACGCGATTGGAGCGTTGCGTCAACGACTGATTGCGGCCGCATGCACCCTTCTTGCGGTTTGCAGTAAGTCGCTGTTGCTGCTAGTGATAGTTGTGTGTTGCGGTTGTCTGTAGATTTCTTTCGCGGGCGCGGGCGCCGTTCATTGTGAACAGCAGACAAGGTGTTACCTGTTGCATCCGTGATACCCTTCTCTCTCATTCATTGTCTTTGCCCGTACCGCTTTCCCCACTCCCCGCCCTGCGTACTACCGTATTAACTCCTTACTGTCGAAACGCCGCGAAATTGGGGAGCTTCTGCCCTCCTTTCTCTCTTATTTTTCTTTCTTCTTTCTTCTCTGTCTCTGTGCTCGCCACAGCAGGTTTACCCCGAGCGCCGCCAGCCCCAACGCCAAGCGCTCTCTCAAGTTCGCTGGGTAGAGGAAGCTGGGTTTGGGCCCTGGCCTTCCCTGCCGCTCCCTTGCTGGCCCTCCCGCACTCCAGGGGCCCACAAGCCACAAGCCGCACTTGCACTACTTGCATGTCTGGAGGGGTAGGCCAGGATCGATACAACCAAAAAAGTTACCCAAATCCATAATCCAAATCCCAAATCCAAATATCCATATCCGTTAAATTAAAATATATCCAAAAATATCATACTAAATTTATACTTAGTTCACATAGGACATGTAGGGGAGGCGTCTCGTGCCCTCCCCCTCAAGCTCCAATTTACAATTTACCCTCCGGGGGGGCTGTCGGTTGTCGGTCACCCGTCACCCTCAGACTCTGCGATCTGCGACTCTGCCGCTTCTGGCGGCTTCTGAGGCATGAGTTGAGCAATACAACACCCGGACCCAGACACCCAGACCCCCGCAGCCAGTAGCCAGGTAGCCAGTAGCCAGCGTAGGCCCAGGCCAATACTTGTATAGTCGTAGTAAAACTCGCAAACTCGCCCAAACTCCAAACTTGCGGGCCAAATTTGCGGCCTTCTTGCGGCAGCCTGCCTAAACGTGTAGCCATTCTTGTAGCAATTTGCAATTTGTAGTGCGTAGTGCCGCAAGAGCAGTCCGCAACACGTGTGTCCCTGTGTCCCTTGTCCGTTGCGGAGGCGGAAGCGGCGCAAGCTGGGCAGGGAGAGCCCTCTCGACTCTCGAAACAAGGTTCCCTGGGCGCCGTCACTTACTCTGCGGAGGATCGCTCGGGCAGGCTGGCGTGCCCTAAGGGCCTTTCATTCTCTCCCTCCCTAACCACAACCAAAATAGAGTAGAGTAGAGTATCTCTATCCTGGATGGGAAATACGGTGCCGGGGCCTGCAAATACAGCCAAATACATATGTATTTGGCCTCCGGCCAAATACATTTCAAATACATTCAAGGCCTACAACCCAGGACGTGCTTCAAATACAGCCAAATACATATGTATTTGGCCTCTGGCCAAATACGGTAAATACGTATTTCCCATCTAGGATCTCTATCTATCCTCTGTCCTATGGGTATAATAGCTCAGGCCCACTACAGCAAGCAGAGAGACTTCTGGGAAGTTTCCGTTTTTCGATCATCAGAGGGAGAGAGCAAGGACGCCTAAACGGGGGGAGAGAAGAGAAGAGGTACTACTCTGGGGGTGTCGAGAGAGAGAGAGAGATAAAGGAAGGAAGGAGAGGAGAGAGAGTAGGCTACCACATGACGAGGTGAACCAGAAGTTCACCTCGTGGAATACGTATATACTCCAGCCTTTCATATTCGTAAACACCGCCCCCTGCTCGGAGCGGTTGCGCAGTCTCAGCTGACGAACCATGCTGACCACCGCCCTCCTCTCCATCTCTCTCGTCCTCTCTCCCTGCATGCTGCGGCCTGACGCGGTGGCAGCGCGTTGTCCCCGTGTTCAATCGGGTCTCTTCGACCTCTTCAAGGAGAGCGAGGAGCAGAAGGCCGCCAAGGAGGCTGCATTCCGAGAGCAGCAGGAGATTCTAGCGAGGCGGAGGGATCCAGAGAAGTGGGCTGCGTACGAGAGGGCGGTGGCCGAGCGGCGCGCGGCGTCCATCGCGTCAGATGCGGAGCTGAGGGCAATGCAATCGGGAAACGTCGATGGTGACGTCCTTGATGCCTGGAAGAAGCTCAAGGAGGAGGGCAAGGTGGTAACGACCGACACAGCGCAGAGGGATAAGGATTCGGAGAGGTTCGGCTCAGATGGGCTGATCGGAGAGCGCATGGACGCCAATATGCCGTATATCGACCAAGGGTACGTCGATGAGTCGCAGCCTGATTTTATGGCCGAGCTCGACAAGATGGGGCAGGGGCTCAGCGCGCTCTTTGGCAAGAAAAAGGAATGAGGCCTCGTGCATTCCGTTGAGGGAGGAGGGGGCAGGATTCTCCCGGGCACAGTGCGGAACCCGGGAGCGCCTGCCTGGTCCCGTGCACGCGGATGAGCGTGCACGGAGTGCATACTTGCTTGAATTTTGCATTTCATGCTGCTCGCCAGAGTTCGACTGGTCATTCACGCGGCCGGTCAATCCCTTCAGCATCAGTCCCCTAGAGTGCACGCATAAGCCATTGCCAGGCGGGGGTGCTGCCGAGGAGACCCGCGGCTTTCCAGAACTCTGGACGGAGCCAGGAGTGTGATGCTGCATCTCTGGAAGACCACGAATTGTCGCTGCGGCATGCAGCAGGGGCAACACTCAGACAGCCACGACGAATTCCATTAAATCATGATTACTTCCATCATCTTGATAGCTCCTACATTTGAAGAGGAGCATTACACGAAGTGGCGGCGGCGGCGGCGGCGACCATGCGCCTGCCTTCGTAGACATCGAGGATCGTAATGTGGGAACACCAATTGCCCCCACGCGCTGCTTGTCCGCTCTGTTGTTGTTGCCTTGCTTTCTTTTGCTTGCGTTGAGTTAGCGCTACATTTTGCCCTATGTGGAATACAAACATATTCTTGATGAATAAATAAATTCTTAACCGTCTCACCGCACACGCGGCCGTGGACCCTTTGCTTTCTACTCACGCAGCATGAAAGAAATGTGTTTGGACAAGCCGGCTTGTGGAGATGGACTGGCCCCAGGATCCGGGGCTAAGGCTCCCGAGACTCCATCCTTGGCAACCCACGCGTCCGTAGGTGGCCTATCGACTTGGGTAGCGGGTGAAGATACTTGGGAAGGCTTGGACACGGGTGCAGTGGTAACGGGGTCCGCGCGCGGCGGCGAGGGCGAATTAGGCGGTACAGAGGGCGGTGATGGGTGCATAGGAACAGATTGAATCAATCTCTACTGGGTGATTTCTAGCGAGAGACCACACACAAGGCAGTAGGGGCTCAAGGGTACGAGGGGTCACGGTACGGCTTCGATCGCTCGATCGCAGAGCGCTGCGACGGCTGCTGGGGTGCGTACGAAGACACGCCACACCACTTTCTAACATAAACAAGGGCAACACGTAATACACACGGCGGACAAAAAATTCCGTCCTAGAAACTAGGACCACGTCCTAGAAATTCTTGGATTTCTAGGACTCTGCCGATCATGCCTCCATTATAGCCTATGGTGAGCTTATGAGACATCCCATCACCTGAAGCAAACCATCTCCACATCCCATTCAACCTTAGCTCTCCCCATGACCAACTCTGCGGAGCTTGTCTTTGCTTACTTTTGCTACCACATTCAGCATGCGGTGCTGCACTCTGGCGTCCGCTCGCACCGGAGGAGTTTTATTTTAGACCTTTTGGAGCAGTAGGCTAGCGGATTGGACACTTAGATGACAAAACCAAGCTTGGTGGTCACTGAAGATCTCAAAGAGGGCAGTCAAAGCAACATTTCATCTCTTGGGGACCATGGGTAGAAGAGCTCCCCATTGGGTGGTATCAGCCACTTCTCCCGTTTCTAGGACAAGCAGCAATTCCGACCAGGTGACCCGCAAACGCGTCACAAAACTTGGTGTTGCTGAGGGAATGGTGCCTAGGTACACTTGGAGCATTTAATGAGGACATGCATGTGGTAACTCAATAGCCAAGGTTTGGGACAAAATAACATGGTATGCTCATGCTCTCACCTAGCAAAGTCCGTCCTAGTTTCTAGGACTGGTCCTAGAAAGCTGGGTACCTTTATCCGACGGGAGCTAAAGCCATGGTGGGTCAACAGATTGAGCAAAGAAGGAACCAGAACCAATTGGCCGGAAGAGAACTCGTCGTCCTAGAGAAGAATTGCACACAGAAAAGGCGCGAAAGGGATTCGTCCATGCTTAGTGAAGATCCTATAAGATTCATCGGCGAATAGCGTCTCAACGCGAGCACAGCGGCGTGCACTTTACCTATAGCTTTTCGTAGCTTAAAGGTGTCGTTCCGTCAATTGTGGGACATCGCCGAATTTCGCCCGCGCACGTCAGCGTTGTGCCGAATCTCTCTCGGGATGCTGCGCGAGTGCGCCAAAGACTTCGCCTGTACTGTCAGAGGGAGGATGGCCGCGTAGGCAGCCTCAACGCGGAGGCTCGTCAGCCACGAGTGGACGGCCGCGCCGGTGAGCGGATCCTAGTTCTCGATGCCGAGTTCGAGAGAGGGCGAATCCTGCGAGGGGCGGGTCGGGATGGTCGGGGCGGAGTCTATGGTAGCCAGGGTAGCCGCGTGCGCGCGCTGTGATGTGCTGGGTGGGCTGCGCGGGCCATGATGCCAGAGGGTCAGGGGGTGGTCGGACTGTCGGCAGCCCGACACGGCGCTGCATCGGGCGGGAATCAAATGCCGAATGTAGCTTAGATATAAAGGAACCGATCCCCCCGCGGGCGCGACCGCCAATTCTTTACGGGTAGAGCGTGAGTGTGCGTGACGGAGGGGGAGAGAGGGGGGGCGGATCGCACCATTTCTTGGCGAAGTTTTTCGTCGCGTCAGGTAGCCCCCCCGGGAGGTTTTTTATTGGGCATCGCGCCACGGTCAAAAAATGCAGCCCAACCCTTAATAGTCGTTAAAAAGCCCCTGTTTGACCGCCCTAACTCTGGCCTGGGCCAAACCTTGAGGCTATCCTCGACGCTCTGGCTCTGGTCCTCGTCCTCCGTCCTCGTCGCCTGCGAAGGTACGGGGTCTAGATTCTCGGGCGGCTCGTTGTCATCCGACGGATAAGACTCGTCTTCTGGATCCATCTCCAACTCCACCGCCACCTTTCCGGGCTCCTAGCTCAAGAGGCCTGCCGCAGCGGTGGTGGTGAGGAGGGCGTCGATGCTCAGGAGATAGCCTGGGGGGGGGGGGGGGGGGGGGGAGGGGGTGCGGCAGCGGTGCCCCCCCCCCCCGCGCGCGCGAGAGAGAGAGAGATAGGAAGAAAGAGAGAGAGGGAGAGAAAGAGAGAGAGAGAGGGAGAGCGAGAGCCCCCCAGTCGTATTATACCCTCTCCTTCCCTCTACGACTCCCTTCCCCTTCTTCTTCTTCCCCCTCCCCCCCCCCTCTTCTCTCTGTGCTCTCTTCCTTTTCCACTCCTTCCTTCGGAGGAGGAGCCTCGGCTTCCTCCTTGTTCTCTTCTCTAGAGTTACATAGTCTTTCTTCCCATTCTTCTTACCTCCTCTCTCTCCCCGCCCCCCCCCCCCGCGCGGCGCGGTGCTGCCTATTAGATCGAGTGAAGAAGGAGAGTGAAAGTACCACCTCCTGCTTTCCCTCTCTCCCCCCAACTCTCTCTCCCTCGAAGAGAGGGTCTCTCTCTTTCTCTCTCTCTCTCCCCACGGCGGCGGTCGACCCCTCTGCCATCTCTTCGTCATATCTCAGTACTTTCGTCGCTCTCTCTCTCTCTCTCTCCATCCCTCTCTCTCTCTCTCTCTCTCTCTCTCTCTCTCTCTCCCTATCTCTCCCTCCCTCTCCCTCTCTCTCTGTGCTGCGCTTCTCGTCGTGATGATTGGGAGAGGGGACGAGAGACGAGAGACGAGATGAGAGAGACGAGAGACGAGAGAGAGAGAGAGAGAGGGAGGGAGAGAGAGAGAGAGAGAGAGAGAGAGAGAGAGAGAGAGAAAGAGAGGGAGGGAGCGAGAGAGAGAGAGAGAGAGAGAGAGAGAGACTAGAGACGAGAGAGAGAGAGAGAGAGGGAGGGAGAGAGAGAGAGAGAGAGAGAGAGAGAGAGACAAAGAGAGGGAGGGAGCGAGCGAGCGAGAGAGAGAGAGAGAGAGAGACGAGAGAGACGAGAGACGACAGACGAGAGAGTCTCACCGGCTCTCCTTTCTTCACTCCCCTGGGAAGAAGAATTCTGCCTCTCTCTGCCCTTCTCTCCTCATCTTCTCCTCTCTTGTTCGGCACAACAGATTTTCTCTCTGCTATTGTTATCCTCCTCCTCTCCTCCTCCTTGAATCTTCCCTGCCCTCCCCCGTGTTGTAGGGTACACTTTGCAACACCATCTCCCATCTCTTCTCAGAATCTCCACAACCCACATTCCTACGTCTTTTCACCTGTAACCACACTGCCCACCTTGCCGTTTCAACGATCCAGCCTCCTCCCCGCCCTCTCCCCAATCTTACATCTATTTTCCTCTCTTCTTTCACTGGTTCAGAAGTCCTCCTCTCGGCCCCACCCTCTCTTTCCACCCCACTCTCCTCTCCCCCTCCCCCCCTTCCCCATGCCCGAGGGCCTTCGTGAGTGGCTAGGGCGCTGGCGCACGTATGACGTGGCACACACGGGCGCGGCAGCGCTCGTAGGCCTCGCCCTCTATGCTCGCCTCCACGCGCCGCCCGACGCGCTCCCCTTCGCCCAGACAGACTCAGTAAACAGTTCGGCAGCGGTATCAGCCGCAAAGTCGGTGAGTCCCCACCTCTCTCTCCACCTGGGCTGCCTTGGGCCAGAGCGAGAGCGCGCGCGCGCGAAGGAGACGTGGACGGCTGAGAGAGGACTTGAGAGCGAGAGTGGATCACGCTTTGCAGCACCGCTGGGGCTCTTACCGTTGCGATTCACACGGAAGGCAGGGAGAGGACATTGGGGCAGGGGGCTGCACTCAGGAGCTGCATGCATTGCGCGGCTGCCGCTGAGGCAGTGAGGGGTGGGAGGCTAAGCGCGATGGTGAAGGGACTGATTCATTTACGGGGAAGGAGGCTGACACTGATCTGGGTGGAATGTATGCGAGGGAGGTGGATGGAGTGGAACCATCGAGTGTGAGCGGTGAGGGAAGGGAACGAGCGCGAAAGCCGGCAGGGAAGCTCCTTAATGCCGCCGCTTCTTCCCGGCTAGTCATGGTGGGAAGGCCAACTGAATATGGAGTAGGCCGAGAGGAGGGGCCCTCTCATGTGGAATGGAGGAGATTGTTCGAGACTATGGCGAGGGCGTCAAATGCGCTGGGAGGTCGCCGCCACTGAGCGGAAAGGGAAGGTTTGGCGGGCTCGGAGCAGCCGGGGGCTTGGCAGCCGGGTGGGGCGCACCGTGTCATTTGTTTTCCCTCAAACAGCTTCCACGCGGCAACAATCTCATTTACCGCGTCCGCTCTCGTGCCGCTCCTACTGGCAGGCTATCGTGGACGCCTTTGCAGCTGACCCGTATGAGGCCATTGCCGCGATGGTCGAGTTCTGGCTCTACATCCTCGTGATGGGTAATTCACCGCTCGGATGGATTATCGCGGTCGGTTTCCATTCAATTTCACCCGCATCGTGGGCCGCCTTCCTACCATGGCTGGTGGAGACGTTCGGCTCGCTCCTCACGGGCTTCACGGTGGTCGGATGCGCTGCTTTCACTGGCACGTGAGTAACGTTGGCCTTCGCACGCATCTACACAACCCTCCATCTACGCCACCCGCCCGCGCCGCCGCATTGACCGCCGCTGCCTGGCACGCGCAGGTACTTGTTGCATGGGATCCTGATGCTACCTCTCGACCTGTGGGCAACGCCCGACGCCTTCGAGCGGCTGGGCATCACCAAGGTGCAGCCAGACAAGCGCGTGGACGCAAGCAAGCTATCCCACGCGTGCGGGGTGATGCTAGGCAATCTGGTGGGGCTGGCCTTCCCCTTCATGTTCGCAAGCGTCTACTTCTCGCTCACGACTGACAAGCTGCTGCGGATAGACACGGCGATGCCCTCGCACGTAGAACGGCTGGGTAACCTACTCTCAGTGATTCTGTGCAACGAGGTACGGCGCCGCCGGCGCTCGCTTGCGCTCGGGCGAGGGGCGTACCCGGCTGATGCGCGCCGCCGCCCCCTGCTCACCCTCCGCAGCTCCTCTTCTTCTATTCGCACTGGGCCCTTCACACAAAGTCGCTGTACGCGCGGATCCACAAGGTGAGTTGTGCCCCATGTCAGCCATTCGCCCGCTTGCTGGAGGCTAGTTCGCTTGGTCCTCACGATTCACCTAGCACATACGACCGGCTGCCCCAACGCAGGTGCACCACGAATTCACCTCGCCCATCGCGCTCGTGGCCATCTACTGCACGCCGATCGAATTCATTCTCTCCGACCTGCTGCCGCTCTCGATCGGCCTTGTGCCCTTTCGTTCGCATGTTTTCTTCGCCATCATGTGGATTGTGGGCGCAGTCATCGGCACACAGGTCCACCACTCGGGATTCCGCTTCCCGTGGACATTTGGGCCCGACGAGCAGCCCGACTTCCACGATTTCCACCACCAGAAGTTCAAGTGCAACTATGGAAATCTTGGCATCCTTGATGGGCTTCATGGCACCTCCACGATGTGGCTGGAGCACTGCGCGAAGCTTAGGGCGGCCGCCAAAGCATCTGCCCATAACAAGTCGCAATGATGGTGCGGCCATGACGGGGCGGCCAAGGAGGGGCACCCGGCGAAATGGTGCGACGTGCAGCATGCAGACACCACCTCCTGCCGCCCTGCAATGCATTGCAGCCTGCTATGCATCAAGTCCTGTGACGTGATCCTCGGGGCCGGCTTCTATGTGACAGTTGTGGTCGCATAGAGCTCCCTACATCGTTTGTGCGATCCCCCTGTGCCTCCTCCTGCGTGTCGACGCTAGTGCCAGGCCTGCACTTCAGGCGAACCGATAAGCTGGGCGTTGGATGCCGGCCTTGTGTGATGTAATTTGTGTTGGAACCCTTCAACTCTTTGCTAGGCGCTTCCCTTCATCTAACACTAACGCACGCGCAAGGGTGGAATGCCATCGGGCCTGCCAAGGCCGTGGCGTGCGCTTGCAGCGGCCGCAAAGTTAGCGTGGGCGGCACGTGGCACCATCCACCGTAAGGTTGCGTTCTAGATCTGACGAACGCATAAGCGTTCATTCTTTTTCCACACACCCACGCCACCGGCCGCCTTTTTCCTTTGTCCTTTGTGCACGAGCGCGCGCGTGCCGTTCCTACGCAAGCCTCACGATCAGGAGCGCTAGCGGCCCAAACCCAAACCCTCCGACCTGTTTGGTGTTTGCCCCTAAATTGTGCCCTAGCGAGCCGCCGACCTCCTGGCACACTCAGATGATACAACCCAGAGAAAGAAGTCCACGACAACGGGGACAAGATTACAACCGCACCTTCACGATCGCAAACCAGCACAACTTCTTGACTCTCTCATCTGCTGACGCAAAACCGCTGCACTCGATGCCGGCCTGATGACGCACACACGATCGGCGCATGCATCACGGCCCCCGAGAAGCAGCCGGGCCCGGTCTTGAGGCGTGAAGCCTTGCCGGGCCAAAAGGTCATGTACACGTTGCATGGACTTGGAGCGAGAAGCTATGGCTTGCGCGAGCGGTGCCTCGTCCGGCCAAGGGGTGCGCATGGCGCGTCGCCGTTCCAACTCGGTTACAGGCCGTGCGGGTTCGAGCACCATACAGGGATCCCGTCGGAAGATTCCCTCTGAGTTACGGCCGATCCTCAGACGCGGCTGGCTACCATCGATGCCACTCGTGTCATTCGTCCGCCGGAAGTCTTTGCGCACTCGGCGCGGCTGGTCTGGCCCCGCTAGCTGCGCTCCTAGTTGCCCTTGCTCTCTCCACAACGTCTGTACGTTGTCAGTCTCCACTTGCTGCCTCAGCGTGGGAGTAAAGGGTGGAGCCGAGGAAGCTGCAAGCGCAGCACACTCAGGCTGGTGCCTCGGCTCGATGGACCAATTACGCAAGAGTGGATCACAAATCTGGCGCCGGGGCATGCGCAACACTTTATTGGTGGTAGAGGCCGTAGCACCATCGATGTCCATTGTGTTCATGGGCATCGATTCTCGCGTACGTACCACAACCGCTTGTCCATGCGTCCGTGTCGACGACTGATGGAAGCCGAACGTTTCGGCGCCGCTGAAGGGCGGCAGGCGGCGCTCGGCAAATGAGTACTTTTGCATGAAGGCCGCTCTGTCCCGCGCCATGATCGAGAGTCTACTGCTGCCACGGGCGACGCCACACGTCACTACACGTGTTCTAGCGGAAGCGTACAATGCCGGCAAGTTGGTCTGGCAAGGGCGAGCAAACGGCAATCATGGAAAGGAATAAGCGCAAATGGTGAAGATCGCCCGATCGGTAGGACGCATGGGCCATGCGCGATGCGGGACGGCCAAAGAAATCATTTCAATAAGATGGCGAGACAACCAAAAGCAGGGGGGACGGGAGATAGGGGTGGTGGCAGAGAACCGGTGGAATCGGTGAAGCAGCTGGCAGGCTTGCTTGCACTTGCACTGCCTGGAGCAGCACCACTCGGTAGCACCGCTTCGACCGAGGGCGCGCTCGCCTCTGGTGCGCGCCTGCTCGCTCTTGGTCACCCCCATCTCCCATACATGGCCATGGCAGTGCGGCGGTATCGCCCACCGCTCAAGGGAATGAGGCACCCCCTCCCGGTGCCGCCACAAACCCGTTTCTGCTGGCGGGAGCCGCTGAGAGCAGCGAGGTGCTTGTGAGGGAGATGGCGGAAGCAGAGGGTTCAAGATGGCATTGGCCGGCCCACCTTTCCTTCCTTTACTCTGACACCGACAGGGAGCAGCAGGACGCCGGAAGCAGAAAGCTGGGAGACGACCGCGCCCACGACTAGCCCACGACGCAAACGGTGCGCGCACTCCCGCCACGCACCGCCCACTGCAGCTGAGGTCTGCGGGGTTTGGTGGTGAGGAGGAGAGGGGTCCTAGGAGGAGTGCGAGAGGCACCCGTTTCGCGTTCCACGTTGTCGTTGGTCGTTGGGCGCACTCTCCTCGCGAATACGTGAATATATGGAAATAGAAAAATTTGAAACAAAAATAGATATGCCGTATGAGATTGTCTTGGTGCATATCAATGAAAGGGTGTACCAGAATAGATCGCCCCTGTTTCGGATGCGAGGGCTTAGTTCTGTTTCGGTCACTTGAAGGGGGCAGCGTGTTGCGTGTTGATTTGTAGTCAAGTTCTATTTGCGTGATGGGTCGGTTGGTCGCGAGTCGCGAGGAGAAGGAGAAGAGAGGAACGGGGAGGCAGAGTGATAAGAAGGAGGAGATTATGTGAGAGAGGGAGCGGCCCGCGGTCCGCTGCTCCCCTGTTTCTCCTCTCTCCTGCTCTGTTTACGGGATCCGTTCCTTTCTGTTTCTCATCCGCTCTCTCTGTCTTCTTCTCTCTTCTTGCGCCCCACGCCTCGCGCACGCACGCGCCCCTTCTCTCGTCCTTTCTCCTCTCCTCCCCTGCCTACAACACTCTCCCTTCCCTCTCTCTCTCCCTCTCCCTCTCTCTCTCTCTCTCTGGCTCTCTCTCTCTCGCTCGCTCGCTCTCTCGCTCCCGCTCTTTCCTCTCTTTCCTTTCTCTCTTCTCTTCTCTTCTCGCTCTCTCTCTGTCTCCCCCTCTCTCCTTCTCGCTCTCTCTCTTCTCTCTCCTCCACTCCCACTCCTTCCCCCCCCCCCCCCCCCCCCCCCGAGAGGTGGAGGCCTCCTGCAACCGCCATCGGAGAGAGAGCCTCCCAGCTTGATGGGTTTGCCTCCCCGCATGCGACGGACAGAGGGAGAGCTCCACACACCCATTGAACAGACTGCATCCGCCTCCGTCGAGCGAGAGCTCTCTGTCGCCGCCGCTCCGCCCTCGTCCTCTGCTGAGGAGGAGCTTTGTTTCGCCGCCATCAGCTTTGGTGGAGGCGACATGTGCACGCTGAGGCTTCCAGCGGACGCGCGCGGAGCTCACGTGCGTGAAGCTCTCGCGCAAGCCACAGGCATGCGCCCGGAGCAGCTGGCGCCCTTCTCATTCATCGTGCTGTCCACCCCGCCGAGTGCGGGCTGGCACCACCGCCGGCCGCGCGTCCTCTGGCATGACATTTGGGAGGAAAGAGCGTCGCTACGCGAGCTTCAGGTTGGCCGTGGCGGCGCGGCGGTCGTTTTGCGGCTGAGCAGGTTGCGGCTGCCAACGGGGAGACCCGGCCTATTCCATGCGCATGAACATGAGCACCCAATGGTCACGATGATTGACTTCTATGAGGCGCGCGAGCGCTTCGTGCGCGGTGACTTCCCGCTGCGAGCTATGGACGATGTGCTCGACCTAGCCGCAGGCCTACTGCGGCTCTCGCACGGCGCGTACGACGCGGCCGTACACACGCCTTTTGTGGTCCGCTTGTTACTCAGCGAGCTTATGCCGCCTAAACGCCTTTGGCCCGAGCCCAGAATGGGCCGCCGGCACATCGTTGCGCTGCTGCTTGAGCGACATCGGCGTCAGACTGCGATCCAGCAAGTGGCGTGCCCGCATCAGCTACGCGTGCAGTGGCTCGAGCTTCTCCACACCATACTCAGCAGGCTGAGCGCGAGCGGGCTGCTCACCCGCAGCCGCGTCTTCGCGGCGGTGCGTGTGGAGGCGCCCCACGTGCCTCCCAGCTCTAGCATCGTCATCAGTCACGATGGCCTTCGGCTGCTCGACGACGGCCTACGCACAACGGCTAGGGTCGGCTGGGAGCTCGTCGACGGGTGGAAGCGCACTGGCTCCTCCTTGGGCATTGCCATCGCCAGCCGGCTCAGACCACTGCGGGTGCGCTCAGCGCGCGCGCGGGAGATCGCGATGGTGCTCTTCTCGACCCACCCCGACTTTTCGACACTAGCCGCGCCGTGCGAGCTTGAGCAGATGAATCGGACGCGCACGTCGTGTTCTCCTCCTCGGTGCAGCACACAACGGAACTCGCGCACCACAAAGAACAGGCGAACAATGCATCGTGACACGGTCCGCAGGAGCAGCTACGCGACAACCGAGCCCGGTGACGAAGACCACTTGGAAAGGGCCAGCCTCGGCAGTAGAGCGTCAAGTATCAGCTTGAAGGTGTGATGCGGCGCGCAGGCCCCAAGGCTTTGAGGGGTGTCGTTGAACCAGGCTCCCATGCGTACCGCTCGGCCCTCCTCCAGAGGCTTGGCCGTCACGAGCGCCATCCGTACCCCCCCGCCGGCTCTCGTCGGATCTGATACAATGATATCGCCTAGGTGTTTCAACGCGATGTCAAGAAGAGACATTGCCAGGCTTTGAGCAGCAGTGTTTTGGCCATCACCGTTCGCGTTTTGTGGATCAACGGCGATGCAGGATGCCATCCCAAGTCTCGTATCAATTATTCTTACGCTTTTGCCCGAAACATTTTGGTCTAGCCCATGTAATTTTTTGTTCCTCAAGACTAACCTGTGTTCGATGTTTCTATTGCCCTAGTTCCTTGTTCATGCATATTCAAACTTCATTTTTGTGCATTAGAGTGCCGCTACTGCCACTAGCCACTAGCCATGCATCAAAACGCCAATAATAAACTATATGAGCGTTGGCGCACCATTGCCATTGCCACCGCCATGAGACTGCATAATTTGCAAGCTTGCGCTATCGCCAAGGCGACTCGACTTCGTGTGCCCGACCTTCGCGCTCGCTAGTTTTTTATTTGTCTCTTCTTAGTTTCGTATTTATCTCGAGGTTAAGAAGTAAGAAGCAGCACGTGTCGCGCCCATCAGCTAGCATTACATAACCGTGGGATGGACACCTGCTACAACAGCAGCCACAAGCCGCTTGACGAGTCGCCGCAGGCTCCGCGCGCCCCGCGACGACGTTGACGGTGACAACGTTGCCACTCTGAAGGAGCTGAAGTAAATCGAGCTCAGCATGCATTCTTCACTGATCGCGGCCCGCTCTGTTCCATGACGGACGCTGCGAGGGCGCTCGCCACGCATGGCCTCACGGACGTTCAACTGCTGGTCAACCCGGGCCTTAAAGGCCAATACTCGAGATGCGGACATCAGACCCACATTAGGATAGACCGCGTGCTCTCGTTCTCGTTCTCGTTCCCGTTCTCGTCCCTCGTTCTCAACACTCCATCCGTACCAAACCCCTCGAATCCCTCAGCCTCAGCCGCTATCCATCCTGAATCGCCCAGCCATGTCCGCTCCGTCGTCGCACTCGCCCAAGCCCGTCCTCCCGCCTTCCTCTGCTGAGAAGGTGGGCCAGCCCGCCATTCCATCACTCCTGGCCGTCCTCGCCGCGCCTCCCACCTATCGTTTCCCTTCCGTATCGTCGCATATCGAGCCAGTGGTCGTGCTCGATCCGTCAGAGCAAAGAGTGACCGTCAGCCCCAACCGGAGGGGAGTTGGAGCCTGAAGGGGAGAGCACGTGGCCCCTCCCCCATGTAAACTAAGTATAAACTTAGTTTGGCACTTGCATTGAAAGATATCAAACGCATGCACTCATGCACTCACACAAATCTGCAAATCTGCAATTTGTGGGTAAACGCCCAACACTCTGCGCTATGGCCAAGCTCAACAGCCCCTCACGACATCATCTATTTAACAAAAGCAATCGAGTGATGTGGCATCCATGGCGGTGCAAGGTCTTCTCCCGGCACTCACTTACTACAGAGAGCTGAGTGAAGCATTCGCTCGCCTACTCGAGGTGTGAATTTCGACGTTTTGTGAGGCGGAAGATCGACTCATACAACCTAGTGGACTTCATTGGCTCTGCCTCGGCATAACGTCATAAATCCAGCCGAGTTGGTTGTCAGTGATAACTTAGCCTTCAGCGCCCGAGAGGGATGAGCTGCGCGTACAGTAGTGCACATCTCACACCAACCGGCATAGGCATTTCCAGCTGATTCTCCGAGATTACAGCCGCACGCGCAACGATCACACATCGCTACTCGCGCACTTGCTGTCAATCTACGATATTCAGGAAGGGAGTGGGTGGGCGCCTGCGGCATCAAGACGCGAACGGCTTTCTTCCGTGAATCAGAAAGGAACCGACGGGGCACGTACCTGGCGGCTGAAGCGAGGTATATCCTCCGCGTCCACCACTCCCCGGTCCTTTAGCGTTGGTTTTGATGTCAGCTCTGTGCTGAGTGGCGATGACTCACGACGGGCGTACATGTCTGTTCGGAAGCGATGCTGCACGTGTCGCTTCACAGCCTCTGAGTACGTTGGGCTGATCGGGCCTCGCGACACGACGCTGTCGTGTTGAACTTTGTTGTAGACCATCTTGGTGCTGGCCGGCTCAACTCTCAGCGGTGGGTCGATATTCACGGCCTGGTTCTCCACCCTATCGAGCGGGACGCTGAGAGCGGCGAGCGCCTTCGGTATCTTGGCGCATATTGTGCCATTGCTTGAGGTCTGCTGCTTGGGCGCGCGCTGTTTGCCCACGCCCAGCTTTGGCATCTTATTTTCTTTGTCGGACGAGCGCCGCGGCGCTGAGCGTGGCGCGGCGAACGAGCTCTCGGTGGCGGCACGGCGCGCATCGTTGTCCATCATGTCTGGGATGACAAATGCTGAGCGCGAGCGCATGCACAGTGCAGCCGCCTCGTCGGTGAGGAGCAGCGCCGTTCTCTTCCCTACCTTCCTTGTTTGTGCGCTCTCGTTCGCTCTCTCCGCCGCCTCTCTCTCTCTCTCTCTCTCTCTCTCTCTCTCTCTCTCTCTCTCTCTCTCTCTCTCTCTCTCTCTCTCTCTCTCTCTCTCTCTCCCTCTCTCTCTCTCTTCTCTTATCTACCTCCTCCCCCGTCCCTCCCTCTCTGTGGGCCGAGGAGAGAGAGGACGTCCCAGGAGAAAGGGGGAAGCAGAAGAAGAGGAGAGTCAGGAGACGGAGAGAGAGAGAGAGGGGACGAGAAAGAAAGGGGGGGAGAGGGGGCGGGGGGGGGGAGAAGGGGGGGGGGGGCGGCGGCGGCGGCCGAGCGATTCAAATCTCGTCGGAATCCTCGCCGTCGGCGGGAGTCCCAACGGAAACAGTGAGATCGCGTCGCAGTCTTCTAGAAGTACTCAAGTACACTCCAGTGTTCGGAGTTTACGAAACAGTTTATGAACACTTGTTTACCTTCACCAAGCAAACGCGGGATGTGAAACGGGTGTATTCACGTCCGCTTACAAGAGCAGCGAGTCTTGGTGAACGTGAACGTAAACAGGGTCGTTTACGAAAACAATATGAAGAATATGAACTAACTGTAAACTGTATATCGGCATCGGTGACATCCGACATGTACATAGGTGATAGGTGGAAGGAACCGGGCACGGCACCGCGTAGTCCAGATTGAAGTTCTCTCCACCGGCCCGTCGCGCCGCACGGCCACTTGAGGTGTTTCACCTCCAGGGTCCAAGCGAGCGCTTGTTGACGTCAATCGGGGCCATGCCCCTGGGCGTTGGGCCGGATCGAATCGAGGCATTCCTGCGGTGCGAGGGGCCAGGACGGGTTAGTACGAGTGTGTGCGACCCTCAAGAACCAGCGTGCGACCTACTAGTGACCCCCCACCCTGCTCGCGAGAGCTCTGGATTCTGCATGACCACCACCTCCAGGCCATTCTTCGGCCGATCGCGGGCGATCGGACGTCGCGGAAGCTCCGCGTTTCTAATAGTGATGCGCCCTACATTCACTACTCTGATTCCCTCCCGTGAGCGCCCGCCTCAATCTCCCAAAATAGACCGCCACGCGCGGGGGAAGGGAGGGGGGTCACTCACCGACGCCATTGCCCTTCGTGGGGCGGGAGGGGGTCGTTCGGAGGGGGAGGTGGCTGGCGGGGCAGGTAGGGGGGGACCCTAAGGAATCCTTGGACACCCAGGGGAGGTGGGAAATAGTGGTTAAAATGAGTGAGTGACCGGGCTACATCTAGGATGATGAATGCGACACTTGGGCTTGGGAGGACGGTCAAAAATGCAGCCCCCCCCCCCACATGTTAGTAGTTCTAAATCACTGTTTGACCGCCCTATTTTAGGCTTCCTAATAAAAAACGTTGTTGGATGAAGAGCTACAGCCTCCAAACCCTTTTTTGGCCGAGTTCTCTGCTTCAGGGCGAAGACTAACGCTACGAGATTCCCGTCGTCGTCGCGTCGTCGTCTTGCCTCACCTCTCGTCGAGGACAAACACTCGAGTACTAGTAGTGACGGCCGGGAGCAAGCAGAAGAAACTCTCTCTAGAAGGGAAATCGGTTAGACGGACGAGACTCGGCAAAAGGCGACCAACCACATGACCACATGAGAGGTTGAGAGAGAGAGAGCGCGAGCTGAGTCGTCAGTTATCTGGGACAGGACGATTCTCTGTCTCTTCTCCTGACGAGAGATGCGAGCATCTCTCTCAGACGACGCCTCGAGTGCAGGAGGAAGCGAGCATGCACCCTGGTGATGGCCAAGAATCCGACTTCGAGCTCCTCGCACTGGGCACGACCAGCCAATACTCGCACGCGGATGGTGCAAGCGCTTGCACGACCATCGCCACAATCGCTGCAATTGAGCTGCTTCTCCGGCATCAGCTCTATGACGTAAACCTAGGTCTCGTATCCGAGACAGACAAGCGTCACTTCATTGACAGAGTTCTAGTTGCCAATGGGGTCGAGGTACACAGATCTGTCATGCTGAGCCAAAGAAGATCAGAATCAGCTTCTTCCACTGCGGAACACAAAGACTTCGAAGAGGTCTGGAAGGTGAGAAAAGCTCGCCCTGAAAGCCAGCAAATTGCCGATTGGAGACGCACGGACGTGGCGCCAGAGCTCACAGATGCTGCTTGTGAGCTGTTCGGCGTTTCAACTGGGTCTTCCATGTAGGAACTGAGCGACAAGCTCTTTACGACCGAATGGACGACGTGCAGAAAATCCAAACCAAGGACAGGGACATTTTTCAATGGTGTACTTGTGTCGGATGTCCAAGCTACGGCAGGTTCGTGTGTTCAATTCCGTCCAGGGCCCATCATCGGGAGAATCAGGAATTCATCTAGTTTGTCCGTGCTTCCTTGCACGTTGTGCGACTGCCTGACGGGCCCATTCATTTGACGTCCCCGCTCTTGCTGCTAGCCCATTGCTACCAGCGCAGATCATTCGTGCCATTGGAGTGGTCTTGCTGAACCGCCATCCGCTGTGCTCCTGCCATCCATTTTGCAGATCACTTCGAGAAGGCATTCTCGAAGTTCAAGGGCTCTTCGTTCGTAATCACTAAACCACCCGAGACAATCGCTGTTGTTGTCGGTGGATCAGAGCCTGGTGCCTCGCCATCATATCTTTTCGATTCACATGCGCGCCCCCCTCGATTCCACCAAGCTCATCTGCTCCAGTTCAAGACACTGAAAGACATGTGCCGAGAGTTGTGCTCCCGCTTTCCGTACACCGACATGAAAGAATTCGGCCACGCACTGAGCGACCTGGATGCCACGATCAATCAATGGGAAGCACACGAGGTTCGGTCGCACCCTTCCGTTAAAGATATGCCACCACACAAGGACACCACGGATGGCAGCTCTTCTTTTTGGCGCGCGTCTCTTGAAGTAGGGGTTACAAGCAAAAATCACGCACATCAGGATTCCGAATTACCAGGACACGCACTACTCCAATCCCAGTATCCATGTGATGCCAGCCTCCTCGAGGGCGTGTGGCAAGTTTTCCACGTGGAAGGCACCGAGGAGGTCGAGGACATTGTTCGAGTCGACAGCGACGGGGGAGTGCACATCAACGGCGAATATTTCCCATCTCATGTTCTGAAAGTCGAGAGAGGCTGGATTGCAACGGTCGAAAATTTTGCTTTTGATGAAGACGGTGCTTCTTCTTGCTGTCATGGACCGCTTTCTCCATCTGAGCTGAACCCATCTCGATCTTTGTTGGAAACGTCCATGTTTTGTTTCGGATCTCACGATGACACGGGCAGGTCAACCTCTAAGCTTGGGAGCCTGATGACTCTACAAGACTGGAATAGGAACATTACCTACGTATTGATGAAATTCACTCAGAACGCCGATGGGAGGATATCAGAGGTCATCTGGAAGTCGAATGACGTTTTCCTACGCGAAAGAGAGCACACCATGACATGGTGCCATGTACCTGATGACCCATGCAAAGATGAACTCCTCGAGCCGCTCGCTCAGAATATGACTGACATCATAGCACCATCAAAGCCAGCCATCGGTCCCCAAGAACCTGCCTTCAAGCCGAGCCCGATCGAAATGGGTCCAGGGCAGGTACCCGAGGATGTGAACCCCAAATCGCGGAAGTGCCACACGATGCTCAGTTGCCTGCATAGGTGCCTCAATCTGGAAAGGACACGCTCATCATCGGCGTTGATAGTTGAGGATGGTTTCACCCAACATGATGCAGCTGAGGACTTGCAAGACAAACCTGCGGACCGCAGATCAAGCGGCGCCGATGTGGGCAATATAGAATGCGGGCAGCATGCCCGGCCAGATCGTCAAGATGACGGAGGCGGCTCTTATCCGGCATGCACGACACGCATAGATAGTTGCACCAGTCAACATAATGCCCGTGGTGCTGGAGTCATGGCCACCCAAAGCGACATCGAAGGAAGCGTGCAACCAGGCCAGTCAAAGTCGTACGCAGCGCCACAACGACGGCCATTAGCAATAAGCAATGAGCACGATTCGATTGGTTCATCCGAAGAGGCGACGCCACAGTGGGAGGAGCGACAAGCGAGGAGGTCTTCAGCCGAGATCGTTCTCGTGTCGCGTCAAACTTCAGCGGGGACTCCTTCCGTATCGCGTCAGTCGTCAACAGGCAGAAGACGCCGAGCACCGTTGGTTGCCGCGAATGTTATGAAAGATCTCATGTGTCCGATATCACGCGAGCTCATGGCAGACCCAGTCATTGCGGCGGACGGCTACTGTTACGAAAGAGAGTACATCAGCGAATGGATCCAGGTACACCAGCTTTTGCACATCAACAGCACGCATTTGCGCATGCAGTGGGCTTATCAGCTTGTCCCTTTGTGCTCCTCTCACAGCGTCAGCGAGAGGAAATTTTGCAGGCTGGGACTAGGCTCAGCCACGATGATGGCTGTGATTCTGACAACGAACCCCGCTATGAAAATGGGGGGTGCTGCCCTGGCGGCGGGGCAAGGCAAAGCATCGTTTCGCCCGTGACCAATGCGCCCTTGAGCAATGTCTGGCTTACACCTGTACATCACATCATCTCGAACATTCAAGCATGGATCGACGAGGGGCGCATTGGCGACAGTGATGCCCAGGACTGGCGCGAACGGAGAGAGAGGGTTTGCGCGAATCGTCGCAAGCAGGTAGAATTTCACCATTTCGCACACATAGCCAACATGCAGGGTTGGCTCAAGTATGAAGGCGCGGGTGGCATGCTCGAGCCATGTCAAATACGTTTCTTCTTGCTCGGCACAAATTCCTTGCATATGTATCAGAACGACGCAGACAACATGCCTGAGGCGAGCTTTCCGTTAGCCCATTCAACCCAAGTCTCCGTGGAAAATGGTTGGCTGGTCATCAAGACACCAGCTGCTGAAGTGGGTGAAAGCGATCAAGTGCTCAGGGTGACCACGGATGACGAGATGGATGCAAACACGAACCTCGCAAGGTGGCAGGACTACATCAGCGGAGTAATCAGTCGTCAACAACCGCCATATGAATCCAGCGCCGCGAGCGTTCGTATTTGCGCAGTCCCAGAGGAAGGACCAATCGGATTCTCCGGCCTTGCAGTCGCTGTCGCCTCAGACGCAGACCTCAGAGGCATGGCGTCGTCCGCCTCCATCTGCCCAGTTGATGGCTGCGAAGGAAAACCTGCGGAGCAATGCTGCCGCTGTGGTAGAATTGTGTGCAAGTCGTGTGGAGATCACAAGGTTTGCTCATTCGAGGAGATTGTCTACCGTCGCAGGTACTTCACAATGCCCAAACGCTTTCCGGCTTGCATTGAATGCATTGAGGACGCAGTCGGTCGCGTTGAAGGGAGTGTCGCATTACCGGGAGAGACGCAAGCCTGCAAATTACTGGAGTCAAAACTGCGTGCATTTGAGGAGCGGCTGTGCCGTGAGGGTACAGCTCGGGCCGTCGATCGTCTGGAAAAATTGTATGAGGAGTTGGGGGCCCGGTCCCATGAAGCCCACAGAAGGAAGATGGAGCGCAAACAACAGCAACTCGCGCAAGCGGAGCGGGCTGCCGAAGCCTTATCTTGCGATCACATCCTTGCGCAGCGTCGATGCTGCGAGCTGCAACAACAACTTGATGCGCTCACACAGCAACTTAAGTCAACAAGGGACAAAGCCTCCGTGGATAGGATGGTCATGGAGACTTCTGTCCTCACCGCACAATTACATGAGGCTGACAAAAGTTTAGTGCGCTTGACCAAAACGTTTTCCATGAACGCTATTCAGGCGCAGATGCACCGCGATTCAGGGCAACTAGAGGATGAAGATTCCTCCGATGAGCTTTCTAATTCGGACGAAGATGAGCCCACGCTGGCCGCGCCAGCGCCAAGAGCGTCGGGAGAACCAAATAACTCTTGTGTGCTCGTTGATCTGAGATTCCCCTCGGAACAGATGCACCGCGATTCAGGGCAACTAGAGGATGAAGATTCCTCCGATGAGCTTTCTAATTCGGACGAAGATGAGCCCACGCTGGCCGCGCCAGCGCCAAGAGCGTCGGGAGAACCAAATAACTCTTGTGTGCTCGTTGATCTGAGATTCCCCTCGGAACGTGGACTATCCAGACAGGTCAGCAAGCACATGCGCCGTGTTTCGTCATGTTGCTCAGACTGTCTGAAGCCCAGCTGGATGTGGTCGCACGTGTGCCTTTGTATTGGGCGTAGTTTTGAGAAATGCTGTGGTCCATTGTTGCCATAGGCTCGGGTCCGCAATCAAATCCAAATAGCAGAAGCTGAACGTCGCGCCGAACTAGACGAACAAGCTGCCGTCGTCGCTGAAAAACGCTCGCTTGAACTTCACAGCATGCGCATCCGTGTGCAACAAGTCCGTGCTGAAGCTGGTGAGGCAAGGGAAGCAGCCCGCCTTGCCCAATTGGAGTCGCGCGAACAAGAGCGTCGCAACGAGGAACGTCGACGGCAACAAATAGCTGAAAAGCTAACACGACTTCGGCAAGAGCGAGAGAAGCAAGCGCGCCTTCAGCAGAAGGAAAGGGAGCGTCGAGAACGTGAGCTTGCCCAGCGTCAGCAGGCTGCCGATCAAGAAGTTGAGCGCTTCCTAAAAGAAAACGGAGCTACAAAAGGCGACTTGCGCATGTGTCGTAATTGCCGCGCTGGCCCTGTTGAGAACCAGGCGTGCCGCGACCTACGGCTCCACAACAAAGAGAACGGAGGGAACCTGAACCGCTGCCGGAATTGTGGCTGGTTCAGTGCCGAGTGGCATGACTGGCTGCCGTGGGACGGAGTGATGTATCCGCATTAGCGCCCGCTCCTGCCGGTAATGGGCCATGCCACCAGAGGGCCTCCGTGGATTGATGGATGCCATCGACAGGGTTGTCCGTGCCAAAGTGGCACGTGTATCGCATCGCTTCTGCGTGCCGGCATCGCAGTGCTTCTTGTCTCCGGTGGGCTTGCGTGTTCTGTGAAATGGCAGCATCTTCACGGAGTGTGTGGAGCAATGACCGATTGGGCTTCGAGAGCAGGCGGGGTGAGACAGAAGTTTGTACGGGTGCGAGCGACTTCGAGCGGCTGAGCGCGGTATTAAAGGGGGCTTTCGAGCGGGGGCGAGCCAGCGAGTCGTTGCCTGCCGGACCCCCCGAACGCCGACGAGTGCCGGGCAGGAATGAAAGAAAGCAACCGCTAGAACGGAATCGAGTAGAGGTTTCAGAAATGGACAAAGTACTTTATGTTCACATGTATGTCACTCAACCGCGGAAACTCAACAACAAGGAAAGCAGTAAAGTAAAGGGTTAGTTTTAGCCCCGCCACGCACACGTTTTAACGAGTATTTTGCACCTGCCACGGGTGGGATTCCCCAGGTTCCGGCCTGCCTGCCCCCCCCCCCCTGATGGGAATGTGTCGCATACGCGATCGACCTTTTTGTTTTAGAAGTTGTCTGCGTTTCTATGTCTATGTCCCCTCCTTGTAGGCTAGTCACTTGTCACCGTTGCAGGATCCTACATTCGCCCATTCGCCCTCTTTGCCCTCGCCTCCTTTGTCGCCTCCCTTGTTGCCTGCTTGCCCCTCACCTGGCTTACCTCCTTGCGTGCTCCTAGCGTTTTAGGTTAATTCGAGCGTTCAGGTATCTCCGGTGCAAGGAACCACCCCCTTGTGTGACCCTGATCCCCCCTCAAGTGTTGGCCGTTGGATTATATCGTGGCGCTGCTTTACATCGGTCTTCATCAACTCACTTAAGGGTTTTCGAAAGATTCCTTCCTTATCCGTATTCCTGTGCATAACTGTCGCCCTGTCGGATCGTCCGTCGCCCCGTCGCTGCATCCGGAGTAACGGTGGCCTACGCCCTCCTCGTCCGCCGGTGGCTAGCGGCCCCCCTCGTCAATCTCCGCCTCCACTCTGGAATGGCAACCGCTCCCTTTTGGCGTACCCATATCCGAATGGGGTGTCCTAGCGTTCTCGCCTGCCTCGTTGGTGCGCGCTATCAGCCGGTTGACGGAGGGTCTACTCCCCACGAGATATCTTGGGACTAGAGAATGTTTTGGACGAATCTTCCTGCCGTCGGCCGAGGACCGAGGAGAGGCGGACGGAGAGAGAGAGAGAGAGAGAGAGAGAGAGAGAGAGAGAGAGAGAGAGAGAGAGAGTCTCGCAGAGCGACTGCAGAACGAGAAGTCGGAGTCATGCCGGTTTATTACCTTAAACGAGCCAACAATTATAGTAACAGCAAAAACAAAATTCGAATCGCAAATTTCGAGACCAAAATCTGCAAACCTGGACTTGAGACCATGGGGAATCCGAATCTGTGTGTCTTGTGCGTCAGTGGCAACACGTGGAACTGTTCAATTGAAATTGTGAGCGCGTACCTTACACCAATATTCATGCCTACAGCCTTCATATGGGCAGGAATACAACAGGCGACCAGGGGAGGGGGGGGAGTCAGCTCGAGGGCAGGCCCATGCTCCATGTTGGGCGTGGGAGTGCGAGTCTCGGCCCGTGCCCACTAGGGGTCTGGGCCAGAGTGTTGATTGCCCAGCCCCTGCCAAAGGGCAGGGGCTGAGGTTGATTGTACGGGCCCACCGCAGGGGGTGCCCGCGATGGAGAGAGGGGGGCGCGAGGCCCCCATTGACCCCCATTTATAAAAGTAGGTTGAGAGCTTGGCGTTATATGTTTATGAAAAGTTGTAGTAGCTTGTGTATGTCGTTATGAGTAATGAGTAACGAGTGGAATAGTCTGAATTATGGATATATTGCGGGAGGAGCGCGAGTGCGGGAGCGTCCCGTAGTGTTTTATTTACTGAAGGTGGAAGGCTAAGCTTGACGAGCCGACGTCGCCGTACAAGGTGCTCACGATTCTAGCCAACATGTATCTGAGTCTCGCGAGCACTTCTGCGCGAAATGAGAAATGAGCGTACGTTTTCACATGCCGGTCGCCTTCTTGAATCGCTCCGGTCGACGATTGACGCTTCTTTAGTTGAAGATATGCTGCTCATCCAGGGCAACATTCACTTCATCCACAGATCGGCCCGTGTATCGGTTTCATCCAAACTGGCTGGAGGTAGCATGGGCACCACTAGCGTGGAGAAACAAGTGGTGGACGTCGACCGCATCTTCTCCGCATACGTTGCCAACTACGGCCGCAAACCGAAGGTGGCAAACGAGAAAGTTGGGAAGCAGCAAAGGACGGGTGCATCACCCACGGACCCCTCCCAATCCCAATCTCCGCGTGCTGGCACTATCCGGTCTGCTATTGCTATAGGCGACGTGGCCGGCGAGACGCGAGACGCAGGACTAGGGTGTGAAGACGAACTCGAGGTTGCCACGGAGTCTGAAGCGGACAGCGACACGGAGCAAGCCATGGCGGCGGGAGCTATCTCATTTGACGAGGAGTGCATTATGCTGCTGTCAGCCAACGACGTCATGCACGAGGGGCTCGACTATGATGATGCAGACACGGAGAGCGCTATGCAGGATGCCAATGAGGCGATCGAGCAAACGGAACGCATGGTGCGGACCTTCTGGTCAGCTGGTCAGTTATCTAGAAAGCATGAGTTTCGGTGTGTGAGTGTGATGGGTGTGTATGCGGTGGCGCGCGCGCGTGTGCACATATGTACATATAGTAGTACATATTATCATATTACACGCACATAGAGATGTAACGATATAACGATATTAGATATCCTAGATATCTGCTAGATATATGTGACAGTGTGGCACTGGCGGCTGGCGGCCCGTGCTTAGTAAGGACTAAGGACGGGCCGCCAGCCGCCAGTACTAGTGCGTCCTTACATTTCAACATTCATCCACGTCGGCGCATGCGGCGCCGCCGCGCCGTAGTCTTCAAAAACGCCGGCTCCTTGGGCGCCGCAACCTTCACGCGCGTACGTACGCCGGCGCCTGCGGCGCCGGAGCCTAGCCGGAGCCTTTATTGACGCGGCGCCTGCGGCGCGCGGTGCCGGCTTAGGGCTTAGCACTTAACACACTTACACCAAGGGCTTATGGCTGCTCCGCAGCCGTAAGGCCCTTACGCGTCGCGTAAGGGCCTTACGGCCGGTCTGCCTCCTAGTAAGGCCTTCGCGAGCGCTCTTCGCATAAGGCCTTTCGAGTGTAAGGGCTTAATTTTAAGGGCCTTAAAAATAACTATTACAATCTTCGATATACACACACCATGCGTCCCTCGACGCGCCGTCCGAGCGCTGCGACGATGCTGGTCGTGAAGAGAGCCGGAGAGGAGGGAGAGTCCCTCTCTCTCTTCTCTCTTCTCTCTTCTCTCTTCTCTCTTCTCTCTTCTCTCTTCTCTCTTCTCTCTTCTCTCTTCTCTCTTCTCTCTTCTCTCTTCTCTCTTCTCTCTTCTCTCTTCTCTCTTCTCTCTTCTCTCTTCTCTCTTCTCTCTTCTCTCTTCTCTCTTCTCTCTCCTCTCTCCTCTCTCCTCTCTCCTCTCTCCTCTCTCCTCTCTCCTCTCTCCTCTCTTCTCGCTTCTCTCTTCTCGCTTCTCTCTTCTCTCTTCTCTCTTCTCTCTTCTCTCTTCTCGCTTCTCTCTTCTCTCTTCTCTCTTCTCTCTTCTCTCTTCTCTCTTCTCTCTTCTCTCTTCTCTCTTCTCTCTTCTCTCTTCTCTCTTCTCTCTTCTCTCTTCTCTCTTCTCCCTCCCCCGCCCCCTCCGTCTTCTCTCTCTCTCGCTGTGCTCCCTGTTCTCTCTCTCTCTCTCGCTGTGCTCCCTATTCTCTCTCTCTCTCTCTCTCTCTCCCTCTCTCTCTCTCTCTCTCTCTCTCTCTCTCTCTCTCTCTCTCTCTCTCTCTCTCTCTCTCTCTCTCTCTCCGCAGCCGGCGGCGCCGTCCACCACGCGCGCGAGAAAGAGACGGGGGGGGGGGGGGGGGGGGGGGGGGAGAAGGAGCGCCAGGCTGCTGGCGGGCTCCGGCGCGTGAGGTCTGCTGCGTGAGGTCTGCTGCGTGAGGTGGGCGAGGTGCAAAGGGTCAGAGGGGGGAGGGGGCGGGGGGAGCGGGGGTCAGCGCGTCGCTCTATTCAGCGAGTGAGACTGTTCCGAGTCGGTCTGCTGCGCCCGAATGTCTGCGCTGCTCGCCTGGCCTGAGGATCCTCTGATGCTCGCTCTGGTTGGCGGCCACGCGGCGCTGACGGGAGGCCTTGGCATCTCCTCTTCGCTCTGCGCCCTGCAGAACGCGTGCTCCGCACGCTGGTGGGCCATTTTCGATGCTGGCACCTTGCTCTTCGGCTGGCTGGTGAGGACGAACGCCCCTTGCCCACGCGCCTGCCTCGTTTGCTCGCTCACTGCCTGACCGGCGCTCCTCTACGCAGGGATGCGAGATACTTTGCTCGGCGCTTCTCTCAGGGGAGTTCGACGTGCTGCGGCGCTGTGCCCGCGCAGTGCGCTCGAGCCTCTACTTTTATCTGAGCCTGCTGGCGGGCCTTGCCTGCCTCCTTCTTTGGCTCCAGCTGCCGCGGATCGGTCTGGCGACAATGTCTGCGCTGACCAATGGCTCAGGGCTGGTCCTGGTCTCGCTCTTGCTCGGCCAGGGTATAGTCCTGCTTCCCCTAAGGCTTTGGGCGCGCGCGGCGCCAGACGACGAGCTGAGGTCACTCGCGTACGCCTTCGCCACCATGGACGGCGAGCATCGGACGCGGTCTCGCAGCCTGAGCGATTGCCTGCAGCACCTCAACGCCTCCGTACGCGAGGCGCCGATGCCCACGGCTGCGTCGGATCAGGCCAAGCGGGAGGCGCTGCTGGAGCTGGCATCGCATGTGACACAGCGGGCGACAATCTCGGCAAACACTGCCGCCTCGCTCAGCTCACGCTTGCGGGGCGCTTGGCCAGCGCTCGCCATCGCGCCCTCGGAAGCGGGGCTGATCAGACAGCACCGGCGGCTTAAGCTCGCCTTTGCTGCCGAGCGTGCGGCGTGGTACCGGCGGCAGCACATCCTGCGGCAAGCGCTGGCTCTCCGGAGGGCGCTTAGCGCGCACGAGGAGGGATTCGGCGGAAGCGCCGTTCCCGCTCGTCGCGGCCTGTGGCTCGGCGCTCTACGCGAGGTCTCGTTCAGAGCAGCCGCCCTACTGCTCGTGCTGCTGGGCGGCCTGCACCTTTGGGGCGCCGCATTGTGTGGTGTCGCGCTCGACTTGTCAAACCCAGCAAGCTGTCATCTAGGCATCCCGCTGCTTCGGCACTTGCTCCTCTTCCACGTTTGCGCCTCAACGGCGTTTGCCCTCTCGACTTCGAAGTTGTATGTGAGGGTGCCATTGTGGTGGCCTGAGCCCGACGGGCGCGCCATCCTGCGGGTGAGCCGCGCCCCTTGACCCGCGCTTCACCGTGGAACAGTCCGACGTGTCGCGTCGGCTCTCGCTTGTTTGTGCTCACTCAGGGAATGGCCTCTTCGCTTGTGTAGATATCGGCATGGTTTCTTCGCCTGCTGTGGCCGCTGATTAGACACGTCCACCTCACGAGCGGTGCCTGGGGTACAGCCCTCCGGCGGACGGCCGATGAGGTGTGCCTCGGCTTTCCACGCTGGAAAGAGAGCTGCCATCGCCGCCCGCGTTCATCCCAGCCCCTCACTCCCACCGCCCCAACGCCGGTCACTCCGCGTGTGGCAGGAGGAGCTCAGCTTCCACGTGGCATGTTCGTTGCTTACCATGGTTGTTGCCCTGGTCACCGCCCGCGGCTGCTGGCGGCCC
The DNA here is from genome assembly GCA_018136815.1 of Isochrysis galbana. Classification (NCBI taxonomy): domain Eukaryota; phylum Haptophyta; order Isochrysidales; family Isochrysidaceae; genus Isochrysis; species Isochrysis galbana. The sequence continues at coordinate 4,228,552 of CM030938.1, read as the reverse complement.
TTGAGCATGATTCCCTTGACGCAAGCAGAAGTGCACATTTTCAAGCCAGCCAGCACGAGCTCACATCGCCGCCTCGCCGATGCTGGAGAGACGCTCTTGGCCACCATGGGCGACGGAGAGCTGTCAATCACTGCCAAGGATCGTGCAGCTAGAAGTACCTCGATCGATGCTCCCTCGTGCTGGTTGCTTGTCAGCGAAGGAGCGCCAGGCGCGGGGGAAGGGGCACAGATCGATCCAGCGGCCGCGGCACGCCAACGCTGGGATGCGCTACGTGCCGCGTCATCCGTAGATGGTACACCCTTGCCGGAAACACATCGTGCTCACCTTCAGCGGGCAACGTGCGCGAGCGGCGACGTGCCGTGGGCCAACACAGCTCACACGACGGCCGGCACTGTGGTGGAGGATGGCAACACCACCGAGGGCAGCAGCAACCAGCGTCAGCCCGACACATCACCTGCGCCACTCTGGCCACCAAGGGAGCCCGAGAGCCCACCGCCCTAGAGCTAGCGTGTCAATGTGGTGCACCGCTTCGGATCTTAGCAGGTGCCCCGCCGGTGAATAGGTAGATTTTTTGGCTCTTCACATATGGAGTCGTGCCACCGGCTGAGGTGGTGTGCATAGAGAGAGATCTTTCCGGGCGACAGCTTCATCAAGAAATCCCCCGTACCGGTGCCTTGTGTGCATCGTATACGGCTCATAGGAGTGTAGGAGGCGGCAGCAACAGTGGGCTGCAAGCGCTCCCAACGACGCGCGAATACGAAAAGCTTTTTCGCGTAGCGCTAGCGCGGTATCAGCATCAACCCTCCCCAGGTGGTCCCCTCGCACCCTCTCTCTCGGTGGAACGACCTTCTAACACACTGCTGTTGTAACCATACAAAAAGCGCTTGATCGGCCTCTAGCCAGGAGTAGATGCCCCGAGGTAATCTTTTACTGCTCGACAGATAATTTTATAGAAATGAGGCTGATCTATCAAGCTCCATCATCATCTCTCCCTCTCTCCCCTTCTTACTTTACTTTCTAGCTGAACTCTTGCCTTCTTTCTTTTTCTTGTCGATCACATCAACAGACATAGAGTATTATACTCCGTCTCTCTTGTTCTTCTGTTCCTTTCATCTCTCTTTCTTTTCACGATTCATAGTGTTCTCTTCTCTAGTTCTCACCCCATCTTATTCGTCCCCCCCCCCCCTCCCGCTCCCCCTCCCGCCCGATCCCCCCCCCCCCCCCTCCCCCCCTCTCGTTCTTCTGTTCCTGTCACCCCTCTTTCTTTTCTCCTTTCCTAGTGTTTTCTTCTCTAATTCTCACCCCATCTTCCTCGCCCTCCCCCCCCCCCCCCTCCGGCTCCCCCCTCCCGCCCCCCCTCCCCCCCCGCGCGCCCCCCCCCCCACCACCAAATGTCTTCGGACGCCTCCTCCGCGCGCACCGCCGGCACCACCGCGTACGAGGAGGGCCGCTATGCCGACGCGATCGACCACTATTCCACCGCCATAAACCTCGACCCACAGAACCACCTCCACTACTCGAACCGTGCGGCGGCCTACGCAAAGCAGCAGATGTACACCGCTTCTCTGCTCGATGCGAACAAATGCATTGAGCTTGCTCCACACTGGGTGAAGGGATACTCGCGCAAGGGGGCCGCGTACACGGGGCTTTGTAATTGGAGGCTGGCGATCCTTGCCTATGAGGAGGGGCTCAAGATTGAGCCGGAAAATGCGTTGATGAAGGAGGCGCTCGCGAAGATACGCAACCAGCTCGACAGGGCAAACGCCGCCGCAGCCGCCGCGGCCGCCCATTCCCCCGGCATGCCGCCTCCTGGCATGCCCGTTGTGCCAGGAGCGCAGGGCACCGCTGCATTGGCGCTGCTCATGCTCGCCTCCCTCCTAATCTTCTTCATGCCTGTGCTGGGCACTGCAGTGCGCACACTGAGCTTTCGGCTCGCCGTAGGTGCGGCGCTTGCGGGTCACCTCACCAGCCTCCTCCGCTCGTGGCCGAGGACGAGGAGCACGCTGAGCAATCCGGCATTCCTCCGCTCGTACGAAGTGCAGACTGCACCGCTCCTCTTCATCCTGATGCTCTCGCCACCGCAGCCGCTCGCCCTCGCATCACCGGGGACGTACGCGCTCCATCGTGCGCTCCGCCTCCTCGCAGACACGGCGGTGCCCCGGCTTCCTGCGGTGCTGCGTGAGCGCGCTCTTTGGTTGCTCACCGAGGAGGGGACGCACACGACTCTCGCCTTTGGGGCCACATCCGATTTGATCATGGCAGTGACTGCCCCCATCTCGATCATCTCCCACGGCAGCCGAGGGGCCATCCTTGCCATCATGTACGCGCAAAACGTGGCTAGGAACTACCATACCTCTTGGTACCACCGCACCGCCATCGACACGTTGACGGAGAAACTCGACGGCCTGATGCATCACCGCCGCTGCCCGGCTGTCATTAGCAGCCTCTACGCACGCGTCCAGGGCATCATCTCAGGCTACGCGCGGCGCTACGCGTCCTAGGCCTGCCAAGATTCTAGCAAATCCAGGCTGTGCCGTTGTAGTATGGGGCCGAGGGACGTTAGACTTGACGCCCGCGCCATTCCGGCCATTCCAATGCCGGCTACCAGGCGGCGAGTGCAGAGTGGTGTAATACATCAGCTCCTCGCATTCGTGGCCACACGTGGTCGGCCCATGTCGCTCGTGCACCGTTGGCCATGAGCTTCTATCCATGACGCCTCCGTTCTTGTACTCGGCCTTCGTCGCTCGCTCTCGGTGCGTGTGTGCTATCTAGTTGCACGCATCTCGTCCTTCTTCTCGCTCTTGTCTTCTCAGCCGGCACGCACCTCCTCTTTCGGGGGTGCCGCATACGCACGAGTGCAACAAGAGGAGGAAAACGCAACATCAACATTCATCGTTTATACTCTGAGGATAAGGAGAGCGGCGAGGTGGTGCAGAGCACACGAGACGGGTCACGGGGGCGGACATGGTAGAGGCATGCAAGAAAGTCTGTGCAAGCTTGCGAGCGCGATAATCAAGCATTTGGATCGGCACAAGAGGGCGCACCAATGACTATCAGTAATAACCCTTTCTTTGGCTTCGGAGAGTGAGAGTGCCGATTGACCAAACAAAAGCAAACGCATGCACTTTGCCGGATAGCGCGTTCTGCAGTGTGTAAGGTATGTACATCTCACCTTGAACTCCGTTCCAAAACTCAAGAAATTTTTCATGCGTATCTTGACCAGGCATTAGCGCAAGGGGTGCATGTGAAAAAATTGAGTCCATTGAGGACAAGCTCAATCAACACGAAAGACACCTCGTCACGCAAGGCGTAGGGCGGTCAAACAGGGGCTTTTTAACGACTAGTAAGGGTTGGGCTGCATTTTTTGACCGTGGCGCGAGGCCCAATAAAAAACCTTCGGGGGGGGCTACCTGACGCTACGAAAATCTTCGCCAAGAAATGGTGCGATCCGCCCCCCCTCTCTCCCCCTCCGTCACGCGCGCTCACGCTCTACCCGTAAAGAATTGGCGGTCGCGCCCGCGGGGGGATCGGTTCCTTTATATCTAAGCTACATTCGGCATTTGATTCCCGCCCGATGCAGCGCTGTGTCGGGCTGCCGACAGTCCGACCACCCCCTGACCCTCTGGCATCATTGCCCGCGCAGCTCACCCAGCACATCACAGCGCGCGCACGCGGCTACCCTGGCTACCAGAAGCCCCACCCCGACCATCCCGACCCGTCCCTCGCAGGATTCGCCCTCTCTCGAACTCGGCATCGAGAACTAGGATCAGCTCACCGGCGCGGCCGTCCACTCGTGGCTGACGAGCCTCCGCGTTGAGGCTACCCACTGCCCACGCGGCCATCCTCCCTCTGACAGTGCCAGATCTGGCGCTGATCAATGAGGCGAGACCCGTGGGCGGCCTCAGGACGGGCCTCGTCGTGGCGCTCTACGCCACGGCGAGCAGGAAAGCCCAAGATCCTGCCAGAGCGCCTCACAGCGCATCTGGCGGGAACCCACCACCCAGAGCAGTGACAGTGCCAGATCTGGCGCTGATCGATTAGGCGAGACCCGTGGGCGGCCTCAGGACGGGCCTCGTCGTGGCGCTCTACGCCACGGCGAGCAGGAAAGCCCAAGATCCTGCCAGAGCGCCTCACAGCGCATCTGGCGGGAACCCACCACCCAGAGCAGAAATCATCTTCTGCCGCTGGGTGGTGGGCTTGGCAGGCGGTATTGGGAATCAACCCATACTGCCAATGACGCGCGATAGCGCAATAAAAGCGCTCCTGGCACGCGGAGCTCGCGCAGCCAAGGCCCACTCCAAGGTCTTGGCAATACTTGACACGAAGTCAAGGAGAGCCGTAGACCGCAGAGCCGACGCGGCGTCCGTCGACCCCCGGTGGGCAGCTGAGATAGGGGGGCTTTGACAGGCCGCCGCCAGGCCTCATGTAAGCATCGGCAAAAGCGGCGGCGGCGACGGCCCAGTAAGTGGAAGCGGCGGCGGCGGCGGCGCTCCCTCGGCGACGTCAGACGTCAATGTTCAAAGGGCGCCACGGATGGCTGACTGCAACGAGGATTCTGTGCGCGGCCTGCTCGATTGGCGTGACTCTCCGGGTGGCCCCAGCGTACTTGGTGTCTGGCGGGCCTTCCCAAGGGGACCAATCTCAGACAACTCGATCTCTCGTACAACATTATTGGATACGAGGGGATGGAGACGTTTGCTCAGGCGCTCTCCATGGGGGCCTTGAAGACCCTCACAAACCTCAATCTTGCGGTCAACGACTTTGGCACGGAGGGGATGAAAGTCTTTGCAGAGGCGATCTCCACGGGAGCCTTGGACGATCTCGAACATCTCGAACTCGATGACGACGACAACATCGGCGACGACGACATCGGCGATGAGGAAATGAAAGCCTTCGCAGAGGCCCTATCCAATGGGGCATTGAAACGCCTGAAGACGCTCGTGACACACAAGTTTGCGATTAGGGATGATGCTTCTACTACCACTCTCATGATACCAGCCAACGAAATCAACGATGTTGACGTCCACATCATTTGCAAGTTACTCTCCAATGGACCTTAGATGCGATCGCTAATTACGCCCCGAAACCGAACAGGTCCCACGGGCAGAAAACGAAAGACAGGCTATTCGCATACCCAGACGAGACCACCCCTGACAGCTTGAAAACCCTCTACATCATAGCCTGGAAATACATAATACGAGACTTCTACAGAGTAGAGTTCGAATCATATGAATACCACTATATACCGGCCCTAGAAGCCACGCTGATAAGATTCACCACCCTGGTGAGGGGCCATGGGCCATACCCCGTCCAAAGCTTGTCGCCCAATGCGCACTCGCACGGCGGCCCAGGGGAGAAAACCTAAAATAAAAAGGCCAGCGGAGCTCAGCGCTCCCATCTTCACAGAGGACGACAAGGGAAAGCTAAAAATGAGCGACAACCTCGGCCTAGTGGCGGAAGCGATCGGCCTCGCCGAGAAGCTCGCCTGAGGTCGAGGCACATCCACATCATCCCCCCCCCCCCCCCGGAAAACCACTCGCGAAAAACGAACAACCCACGAGCATGCGATACCCCAGCAACGGCGCAACACCTGCAGCACAACAGCAAGAAACCGGCCGCCCAGAGGCACAGGAGGAAGGAGAGAACAGACCACTGAGGGCCGGTGCACCCCGCCCGACCCAACCCCCCCACAACCTGGGCCCCTAAGTAGAGCACGAGGGGAGTTGCCGCAAAGCGGGAAGTGAGAGAGAGGAAGGGATCTGGGCGTGGCTACAATAGACAACCTCGTAGCCGCGCGCGTGGCGAGAATATTAAAAGGTTTTTTTTTAATGATTTCTTGATTTGAAATGGGAGCGAAAATGCACAATGGACAAACGCGCGCCGATGAGGCGAAGAGGATCGACAAAAATATTACGCATGAGCCAGGTAGAATAATACAATTTCGGCCTCGATTAGGCAACGGAATGAGCTTGTTGAAGACTCTAAACAATCGAGGATACCACACCGCAAGCGGAAATGCGTAGAAGCACAAAGCGGCCCAGGGATGGCATCAAGTTCTTGGTGATCTCAGAACGGCACCATGTAAGAATGAGCTTAGCGCATCATCGCCTAGGTGTAGGAAGGGCTCGCGTAGCACGTTGGGTGGTGTCCTTGGCGAAGGAGCACGGGGCTTCCCTGCGGGCGCAAGCCGTTGTTGACGCAAGCGCATCGTCTCGCCCTCTCCCCGAAGAATGGCATCGATGGTACTAACTTGCGGAGCCGTACGTAGCGGCGCGGATATATGTGTACGGGAGATACCTCCATGCTGTGGGCCGAAGCGCATGGCGAGCCATGGATCAGGCGAAGAATGTATGCGATCGGGAGGCTGGTGTGTGAGCGGAGTACCACCCTCAAGCATCGCCCGTAGCATCTCAAGAGTGGTCTCAGGCGATACCCCACGAAGCCGCTGTACAAGCTCGGCACATGCCCTAGAATCGCCGTCGGTCAGGCGCCAAAGCACAGCTAGGTCGTCGAACGAAATACCGGGTTGTCCCAGCCACCCGCTGACTTGGCCAGATGCCTGCCGCGGGGGCTGCATCGCAGTGCTCCCATTGTGATGTGCACTTGGATGCAGTGGCAACGCCAGCTCGCCGCTTTCTCTGCGCACATCCGGCCAGGGCGACCGATGACGTGGAGATGACGCAGAACTAGCAGGGGGTACAAGGCTCAGCGCGCCAGCTGGCTTGCCGCTCGTTTCCTCCTCCTCGAGCCATGGTGGCAGAGAGTGCGCCGGGCGGCCGAGCGGGTGAGAAGAACCATCCATGTGCTGGCCGCGCGGCTCAGGCTTGATCAGGAATCGCATCGGCATCGTGTACGAGCACGATGGAGGCACGCCGAGATCTTCGGCTGCTGACCTCTCGTACTTTCGCGCCCCTCGCCCCCCTCCCCCCCCAACCTCCACTCTCTTCCCCCCTCTCCCCCGATCCCCACCTCTCTGTTGGTGCTGTCGGTTGTCCACGGGGGGAAGAGAGAAAATGTCGTTTCGCCGAGGGTGTGCAGGTGTGGGTGTGAAAAGCGCCGTGTGGCGGTCGGTCGGGGGGGGGGGGGGGGATCAGCGGTGATGCTTGCGGGCTTCATGCCAGTGCGCCGAGTGGAGGAGGGGGTGGACGAGGAGGCAAGCGAGCTTGCGAGCTCAACCTCTGCCTCGCGCCCTCGCGCCCTCGTTGTCCTCGGCCTCAATGTAGGCTGGCTGCTGCTCGTGGCAGCCGCAGCCGCACTGGCCGCGCTCGGCTCAAGGATGCTGCTCGCTCTCTCTGCAAGAAGCGCCGCGCAAGGAGTGCCGCCCGTTGGTCCGCGGGTAGGAGCACCACCACCGCCTCGTTCTCTCGACGACCTCGCTCCTCGTGGTTCCTTGCCGGCGCCAGCAAATAAGCTCGCAGTTCGAGGCGTTCGATTCGAGTGGAATGGCATCTCGCCAGTGTTCCTCTCTGGGATCAATCACCCCTGGCTCTCGTACGGGCACGACTTTGGCCGCGATCGTGGTGTTGCTCATTTCTGTCAGATGCGCCAAGTCCTATTGAATGCGAGCAAGGTGCGCTCGATCTCCGCGCAGTTGGCAGCCATCTTAAGCGGTTATAGTAGCAAGAAACTCCCCGCGAAGATGTCATTTCCGCTCCACCACGCAGGCTGGGGCAAATTCGGTCCGAGTTTTCGTGCATGGTCACTCCTCGTTCACACCAGTATTCAATGCCACGGGGTTTGTCGTTGCTACGGACAACCGGGAGACGCTTATAGCCGACATGCGGCGCTACTTGCGAGGGGCTCAGGTAAGGCTCTATATGGGACCCTAGTGGCGGCATGGCATGCGATGCTCGAGCGAGTGGGTTTGATCGTGATCGATCGCACACTGCACGGTCATATGCAGGACTTAGGTCTCCTGGTTACTTTCGTTTTGTGGGACGCTGCCTCTCTGAGTAACACGAGTGGGGAATATGGTCTTTTTGGTTCGCTGCCGCGGCTATGTTCTTACATCGACAACGTCCTCACCCCAATGGTCACAGCCCTGGCGGGCGAGCCGGTATGCGTACACCAACGGCCGCTGCTTTGAGGACCCCGCAACCTTGCGCATTTCCCGATGTTGATCCACGAATAACCTCGTTATCTAACATTCTAATAGTCCTGAACATTTTGTCTCCTGAACAGGCTCTCGCTAGTTGGGACATCATAAACGAACCTGAGGTAAGAGGCGCGATAGCGGAGCATTGGCATGTAACGGGCGACGGAGCACATGAGTCGCTGCCTTGAGCCCTCCTTCCTCTTCGAAGCCCGCAACCTCGCTCCCACTCGCATGCCTCATCCCCCCAGGGATCTGTACTCGTGGGTGAAGCGCATCCAAACCCTTGCTTTGATACAACGGTGCTCATCGGTACGGGCGCAGGTTGGGAACAGACCGCTGAGCGCGGCGGGGGCCCCGCAATACCGATGAAGCATGTGCTGCTTTTCATTGGGTTGCAGGCTGCAGCGATCCATGCCGCCGATCCATGGGCCTTGGTCACGATTGGAGCATGGTCCGAGGCAACCATTTCCTCGAACCTTGGCCCCAACGCCTTCAATTACTACTCAACAGAATGCCTTGCAGCCGCCTTAGATGCTCTGCCCTACGCACCAAAGATGGGCGACTCGAACGTCTGGATGGACAGTGCTCTCATGCCATCAGGCGCGCGACTGGACTACGTCCAAGTGCATTCCTACTCACCAGCGCGAAAAGGATACACGAAAACACAGCCCTTTAGCAAGCACGCAGGTGGCTATGGGCTGAGGAAGCCGTTGGTTGTCGGCGAGTTTGCGGGAGGTATTCATTCGGGAGGACTCAACGCGACGCATCAGTATCAATATTTGGCTGACAGCGGTTACGCAGGCTCGTGGGCGTGGTCGGCGTCAAATCTCGATTTTTTCCCTGCCATGCGAGAGCTACGCGCCACGTTACCTGCGGTGCGCATCGAGCTCCCCACGGCTACCAGCGTGGCTGTGTGCACTGGTCAGTGGCCTTGGACCGAGCCCAATTCCCCAGCAAGTTCTGGGAGGAGACTAATTCACTCAGAGGATGAGCATCATCCAATGCCCCTGGCAACTTTATGGAGGCCGGCCGACTACCTGGAGGAAAAGCTGTCTGCAAGAGCGAGAAGGCTCCAAAGTCGGGCAACGGTGCACTTTGCTAAGCAAGATAATTCCGTTCGAGGATAAGGCCGTGGCGAATGTTCTTTGGTGCGCCGTGCATGCGTGGTGACGTGGCGCAGCAAAAAACTTCATACTATAATATTCTTATTCTTACCATTAACTTTTAGTTTATTCTTATTCTCAGACAACTTTTATAATTAAGTAAGAGGCCAATGGCCAATGGGGGGGCGCTCGTGCCCCCCTCTCTCCATCACAGACACCCCCTCAGTGGGCCTGTACAACCATCCTCCGCCCCTGCCTGCTCGCAGGGGCTGAGCTGACATCAAATCTGATGTTGGGGCGCGCGCCAAGACCACCCTCGAGAGGATCACCAAAGTGGAATCGGGCAAGCGCCCGATTCCCGATTCGGCATTTCTATGTCTAGACGGACACATCCGCCCTAGCTAGGGCACCGCTTCCCTAGGAACATCCACGTGACCCTCGACGACGGGGAGAATTTCAATCTGGACATTTCACATGCCCGTCATTTGCCCTCCCCGTTCTCCCGATGAGCCCGTTCCGGGCTCCCCGGATGAACCGGCGTGCGCCGCGCTAGCCGCCGGTGCGCCTCCGCGGCTCGTTTCCAAAGAGGAAACGAGCTTATTCGCTCCGACACGGAATGGACTAACTAGGCAGAGCGGCAGTGGTCTCGACAATCCCCACCTACCACCGACTAAACGACGGCATATTATTTGGGAAAAGCCGCCTGCCGCTATTCTAGAAAGAAGCGCTAGAAACCTTCCGTGCGCTTCCCTTCAACAGGCTCGGTCTCAGTGAAGCATAGCGGGCACCTTCAAGAATGATTTTTTTCTTCACAATCTGTTGCTTCCTCAGCGATTGATGAGTGGAGATGTCTGCGACACCTGCGGTAGCTCTACCCGCCGCCATGCTTCCTCCTCCACGAATCCCTGTAGTAGACGCCTATTGCTCGCTAGGTTCGTGGCGCTTGCTAGGACCACATCCACAACGCTAGTAGTAGCGGGTGGCACAGCGTTCGCGCCCAGCTCAGTCAAACTACATGGGCTGTACGTATTATGAAAAAGGACGTTGTGATGAATGACACTGCAATGTGCCGATTGCGGCTGTGTTCCGTGTATTCTTGGTCTATTTTCGCATCATGCAACGACGGGATTGCGTATGGATTTGAGCCCCAGATCGGCTCGATTCTGCCATTCCGAGCTCTGATCGTCAATGCTGAGTCCCTTGGGCTTGGGGATGGCACGTTTTCGTGGCAACCAGCATGGCTTTGGCCGTGGCACCGACACGACGAGCTTGACAAGCTGGTGGCTAGGAGCAAAGTGGCTCGACGAAAAACCGATGACTGCCGCTCGCAAGAGACCAAACGGCTGGCCCAAGACAGTCGAAGTAGATGGAATGACCGACAGATGAGTGTCTTTGGCATCAGCGAGCACCGCCAGACCAGCTAGCAGCATAGGGGGCTGGAGCTCTGCAACCGCGATTAGCGCGCTGAGTTCGCCTCTACGCAGGGCACGAGTAGCTGCCCTTAGACCGACGATGACCCCTGGTCCTGCACGCTGTCCACTAATCGCCACCGTGCACTCAGCAGAGATAGCAGAGAGCAGTTGTGAGACGAGCGCTGCCGGCACGTGTGGCCAACTGGGCTCGAAAGGTGAGGAGAGTGCAGCCTTGAGGCTGGTCTGAGACGGCGCTGAGCTCTCACAGGCCGCACGCGCATCGGTGCGGATGAAGAAGACCTTACTCGAGACCACGCCGCCCAGCTCGCCCACGGTGGCAGCTGCACGGCTCCGCTTCCTCGGCATTTGCAGGCGCACGTTCCCTCTCTCCCCCTCCACCGCCTCCCCCTTTCTCCCTTGCTTCCTGTGCTCGCTCGCGCGGCCGCCCCCCTCCCGGCCCAGACCTGTCACATGACTCTTACTTATTCCTATATTTGCTCTCTTATTCGTGTTGAAATATAGAATGGGATTGGGAGTAGATTAGTCAGTGATGGTGCTTATATAAATTTGACCTTAAGTAAGCATTAGCCCATTGCCGGAAGCAAGCGTCATAAGTAAAAAAAAACATCTGGAGATTCAGGCTACTACCGCTAGCTCTAGCTATAAAGACCACGCACTCACGGTACCGACTCACGCCATCGCCTATGGGGAAGCATCCGCATCCGCGAAGGTGCTTCGCGCCGCCCTCATGGCAGGCCATGTCGGGGCTGACCCTGAGGACTCGGAGGGCGGGGAGACTGCTGCAGGCCATGGTCTTGACCCCATGTGCGAGTCTTATCCATCAGACAACGACGTTCCGCCCAACAACCCTGAGCCCTACCTGTTTGCGGGTGACGCCGACGATGAGGAGGGCGTCGGCGACGTCTCCAAGGTGGAAGTGGAGGTGGGGTGCTACGAGCCGGCCCATGCGAGCGAGAGCGCGGACGAGCGGACGAGGGATACCCCACGCTGGATAGCGGTCGCGCGCCCGCAGCTGGCCGCGCAGTCCGGCCCCAACAAGGGTGCCAGGCTGCTCTCACCGTCACTCCGTCACTGATAATCGGAAGGAGGGACCAAAGACCAAAGACAGAGCAAGGCCCACGGTGCAAAGGAGCGAAACAGGAGCGAGACAGGCCACAAAGGGGCGCGACGGCAAGGAGCGAAGGGCGAATTACGAGTGAAGAGTTCTACAAGCTACGAGTAAAACTCCGGGCCCCCGCTAGACACCAAATACACAGGGGCCACCCACATAGTCCCGCTGATCGGGTGGGCCGCCCGCCGAGCTCTCGTGGAAATCAGCCCTCCGTGGAGCCCATGATTCGACGGTGTGAACGTCTCTGCTGTCGGGGCGGGCCCGCCGGTCTGCCGATGGGTACGCACCCTAGATGGGAAATACGGTGCTGGGGCCTGCAAATACAGCCAAATACATATGTATTTGGCCTCTGTCCAAAAACTGTAAATACGTATTTCCCATCTAGGGTACGCACTGCTGGCGGGCGCGTCCTTCCTCCCGGAGACGGCCGCTCCTCTTAACTGAGCGGTGGTCGGAGACAAGATGTTTACTTTGGAAAACTCCGAGTGGTTCATGAGGGAGCGCAGCGCGGCAGAGGTGCCACACAAACATGCGGAGACCAGGAGAGAGAGAGAGAACAAAATTAGAGTAGTAGTAGAGTGTGAAGTGGACGGCGGAGAGATTCTGGCAGCCTCCGCATGTTGCCCCTGCGTCACAAGAGTAAAACGACCCTTCTTCGTATGAAACCATGTGCGGTGTGTGATTCAAATTCCGAGGTGGTCGTTGACTGTCGGAAGAGGCACACCGTGAAAGAGAGATCCTTTCTGCCCAAAGAATTGGATTCGTCGACTTCATTCCGACGGCCAAGAGCATCTCCCTCTTCTTTCTTCTCTTCCCGCTGCGTTTCTTTTCTGTGAACGCACCCCCTTCCCTTCCCCCTCCCTTCCCCCCTCCCTCCCCCCGCCCCGTCACACCACGGGGGGAGGGGGGGGGGCGGGGGGGCGCCGCTCCGCCCAATCAAGAGGGGAGGAGGGGAGGTCCCCCTCGTCAGCATGGAGCTTCCACCTGAAAGGCGCGATGCCCGCAGCGTCTTCACCGAATGTGTGCAGTACATGCGCGACCAGCACCTCGAACGCGAGGAAGGCTGCCTTGTGTGGCAGTCGGACTTTTACCAGGTGCTCCGCCACGTCTGCATACAACGCTTCAATGTGTACGTCGCCAATCAGTTCTCCGTCCACGTGTATTCCGGCCGTGCGAAGTCTGCTCTGGTGCTCAAGGCCGTCGTGGCCCGAGAGTTATTGGGCGATTCCACTGAGACTTGTGACCCTTTTGAGAAGAGGGGCACCCGTCGGGCGCTCAAGGGCTTCCGATGGAAGCAGCTCCCACCCTCCTTGCATTACTTGTGGGGGGGCGTCGACGAACCTGCGTCTTCTGAGGCGCTCCTCCCCCCTCCACCCCTGATCAATATCAGTGTTGGCGAAGGCGTCTCCAGCGAACCAAATTCCTCGGAAGAGCTCGCAATCCCCATCACGGGTGCGGCCGGCACCGGACTTGCCGACTTGCACAGGCAGATGGCGGAGATGAAGGCAGCGCTAAGCGAGCTGTCAACGATGGTGATGGAGAACAACACGTTGCTATGCAAACTCGTGCGGCGCGACGAGCACCACGCATGAATCTCTCCTCTTCCCGTCGTCAGTGGTCTGCTCACATCCACGGCGCACTACGTGGGCGCTCCCACGCAACCCCAGAATGCTGAGGTGGGTAGCTGAGATGGGAGCGGTTGAGACGAGAGGTCCTCGGTCTGACTTCACTCATGGGTGTGGTCCGCCGGCCGGGAGTGCAGGGACCACGCCCGCGTAGGCTCCCCCCGCAATGGCCTGCTCGCTTCCAACGGTCTAACCTAGTGTAGTTCCCCTACTCTCCTTGGTCGCCGGTTTCCGTGGCGTTCCACCATGTTGACTATACGTTGTACTCATAGCCTTTAGGCTAGGAATGTTTGTTTGACACTTGGTATTAGCTCGTCAACTATCGTTGAAGCGATAGAAAACTATTGTTATAAAAAAATCTTCTTAAAATTCCCCGCTACGCGTGCGTCGTGAGGCAGTGTGCTAGTGTACCTCCCTACTACCCAACCTTAACCCCTGACAACCCCCTCCCCCTTTCCCAGTTCCCTCTTTATCGGAGAAGCAGGTTCCGGGGAGGCCGCGCGCGCTGCTTCGGCCGGGAGTTGGAGAGAAGGGGGCTGGAGACTGTGATTCGTCCTTTAAGCTAGTGTTAATTCGGGTTGCCTTCCACTGTATATCGTGGGATCCTCATTGATATCCTCCGCGGTTTCTTCTGAGACGCGGTATTAAGTGCCTTAGGTGATGTTACGGATGTCTAGACCTCTCGCCGCCTGCAGGAGGTCTTCCGATGTTCCTAGGTTAAACTCCTTGTCTACCGTGTAAAGCGGACTTAACAATTTCTTAATGTGTTTGTTACTCGGGGCGGGTAGCCCCATATTCTCTCGTTGTTTTTTCAGCCTCTGAAAGAACCCGACTTTCGCCGTTACTAATAGGTGGTATCTCGCAAGGATCGCTCTTAAGATCGACCTAACGGACCTGCCGTCCGCGTTGCCATATTGGATGTTATAAAAGTCAGTCAGGATGTACCTCCACGCCAGGATGCCTAAGTATCCCGAGGAGGGGTGCGGTCTGTCCACTTGATAGCAGAAAAGACGTTGGGCTGTTTCGGATCCCGGCCTAAGGTTGATCCCCAGAAGTCCTTCTATGAATTCTAAGATGGGCTCCGTCGCGATGCATGAGGCCAGGTGGGCGGAGCTTTCAGGGGCTATGCCGCAAAAGCGGCATGTTGGATCGTCAGCAAAGCGGTTCGCTGTAGCTAACCTCCTATGTAGGATATGTTTGAAATGCAAATAAGAGTCTCTAGGCGTCAAAAAGTTATATTTGTATAGTTGCGATATTTGTTTCCACTTTCCCGAGAGGACCGGTAACCTTTTTTCCCATCTTAGTGTGGATTTTTGTGTTTTGGTTTTCCTCAAAGCGAGGAACGCTTTAGTCAAGTCCCTGACACTTACATCCTCTAGTGTTGTACGCGTGCCGTTTAGCATGTATTCTTGAGGTAACGGGTACGCCGTTTCCGCCGGGCCGTCGTACGCACGTCCCCACTTCAGCGGGGTGTATAGTTCGTCGGGCAGTAGTTGCGGGCTAATCCGCTCGTGGATGTGGGGCTCTCCCATGACATTGAGCTGGACTTTGTGGTAGTCGCCTCTTCGGCGCAGATAAAAGTTATGGTCTATGTCAACTAGGATCTCGCCTAGATCGTGTGCGTCCGGATCTTCCTGAGGGACTATCTCTTGCTCCTCTGGAGCCGGGGGCGGAGTCTTCGCTTGTTTTCTAAGAAGGTTCACATAATCGAAAGTGGTATGTATTAGTCTTGATCTCGTCCACTCAGAAATCTTTTCCCACGACTTAAGAAAGGGGCCTACCGATATGTAATTTCCCCTATGGCGTATCCAACGTTCTCCGTCCGGCAAGTAGGCCGCGCATTCTTCAATAGTGTAAACGTCCCCCGTATCCGGGTTTATGGTGTTGTGAACAATAACTGTCTGTAGAGACTCCCATTTCGACCTATGTGAGTGGTGAATAGCCGGAGGCTTGTGGAAAAGATTGTGCCATATCGGGGAGCCCTGGGTGCCTTCTCGTGTGATTTCTCCCCTAAGGAAGTTGATCCTTCTGAAGTTTTCCAGCGCATGCTTCCAGAAGGCCGGGAGCGTGTTATTGCCGCGAATGCTAGCCGTGAGGCTCTTCGAGTCGACCTTTGAAAAAACCGCCGCTCGCCCTAAGGGGGTGCGGCTGAACCATTGATCCAAGACTATCTTCCACTCCGCCATTGACGGGTTAAGATATCGGACTATCCATATCGCTTGGAGCGCCCTCGTGTGTTCGGCCATGGGAAGTAATCCGACCCCCAGTAGGGGCCCGTCTTCGCTCGTGCCTACCCTCGGATATGCCGGAAGGGTTATCCATTTCGGACCCTCTTGCGAGGAGCCCAGCTCGTCCACCTGTAGCCGGGGAGACCTATCCCATAGTATAGTTTGAACGTCCGAGTCTATGGCCTCCATGAACCATGCCGGAGGGGTGGACGTGGATAGCCAATATCTCGGCGTCCCGTAGATTATGAAGTTTACTAGTAGCGTCCTCCCGTGAATGGAGAGACTCTTCAGACCCCTCCAGGTTGCGACCTTTTTCTTAAGCTTTGCGTAGAGCTTTTCCCAGAAGGAGTCGTTTTCTAGCCCTTCCCAGAAAGGGACTCCTAGAATGGTCGCATACTCGCCTTCGCCGAGTGTTTTAAGATAAGCTAGCGTCTCGGGGACCTGCGCCCCTGTAAGCGATCCCATTCTTATTAGTATACTCTTGTTTTTGTTCACCCTAGCCGCACTGATGGTAGGAGTGGCCGCCATGGGGGTGGCAGCAGAGCTGCCACCTCCCATGGGGAGTCCTTGAGTTGGTGGAGGAGCGGAGGGGTTGGGTGGCAGGGCATTGCCCTGGGTCTGGTTGTCACCAGGGAACAGGACTCTGCCTGTTCCCTGGTTCTGTGGCAGCTTGGGAGGCGAGGGTGGTGCCGTCATGTCGACGTCGTTGTCAGGCGGCGCGGCGGCCTGTGGGCGCTTGGGCTCCGGCGGTTTGGGGCGGCCCCGTTGGGGCGTCGTGACGGCGGGGGGCTGGGAGGTGGGAGCGGTCGGCGCGCGCTCCATCGCTAAAACTATAACAATAGTTTAAGAAAACTATTGTTATAGTTTGAGCGATGGAGCGCGCGCTGACGGCTCCCCCTTCTTAACCCCGCACAGTCACGACGCCCCCACCATCGGCCATCGGGGCCGCTCCAAGCCGCCGGAGCCCAAGCGCTCGCAGGCCTCTGCCCCACCCGACCACGACGTCCACATGGTCCACCCCGCCCTCGCCTCCCGACTAGCCTTGTGGTGGATCGAATGGAGCCGTGGCTGTGGTGCGGCTGGGTGTGAGTGGAGGATGAACTGTAACATGAGATGTATGGCCCAATTGGAGCATGGGGGGTTAACAATGGGGAGCCGGGGAAGCGTGCAGGGACGGGGCAGAAGGCACGGGCGCGCTCTCAGCCATCACGGGGCACAGCAGCACGAGAACGAGAACGAAGGACGGACGAGGGGGCACAGAGGGCGCTCGAGCGATAGCGCGGAGCGTAGTCAGGACACCGAGGGAAAACGTCACGCGCGGGGGGGAAAGGAATCGCGCGGGAAAGAAATAGACAAAAGGGGGCCGGAAACTCAAGGAAGCACTCGGGGAGAGACGGGGGGGGGAGAGGGGGGAGAGGGCTTCCGCGGGGGAGCCGGAGAGAGGAGAGGAGAGGCGGGAGGGGGGACGGGCCGATACGGGACGATGCGGGGGAGCGGGGGAGAAGGGAACTGGGGCGCGGCGACGGAGAGGGAGGGAGTCGCGCGGGAAGACCTAAAAACGGAACGTACGAGGGGGAAGTGTACAAGGCCCCCCCTTTACCTGCAACACCCCCCCGATGCGAGAGCCGATGCCCGGGCGGCGCGCGCATCGCAGAAGGCGGGGAGGGGGGAGACGGGGCTTGAGTTGAGCAAGAAATTCACTGCGAAAACAATCATCAATATGAGTCGTGATGATCTGCTTCGTACAATCAAAGCTTATGTCGATTCGGAATTAACTCCCCACCTCCAAGAATTGCTAAAAGGTGTCGATTCGGGTTCAGCTCCCCAAGTAAAGATTGAAAACAAAAGACGAAAGGCCGCTTATCGGTTCGGGTTCAGCTCCCGTAAAGATTGAACCCACAAGGCCCAGCAACATCAAATAATACAAAAAAGCTCGGTCCCAGGACACCGGGTCGAGCTCACCATGAGGGCGCTGCTGCCGAGCGAGGCCTGTTCCCTGCTGCTGGGCCTGGCGGGGAGGCGAAGGCGGCGGGGCCATGTCGACGTCCGCGTCTGGTGGGGCTGAGGCCTGCGAGCGCTTCGGCTCCGGCGGCTTGGGGCGGCCCCGGTGGGGCGTCGTGACGGCAGGGGGCTGGGAGGTGGGAGCGGTCGGCGCGCGCTCCATCGCTAAAACTATAACGATAGTTTTATAGGGGGGCCTCACAAAAAATATACCGGAGGGGGGCCCGCCTGCATTTCGCGCACCGCCTTCGATGGCCTGAAATTCGGTATTTTTCGAAAATTTCGCCGGAGAACTCCCAATTTTTTTTGCTGATCCATCCTACCGGAAGCCATAGGGGGCTTATGTAGCCCTTCATTCATCCATTGTAACTGGTAACTGGTGCCCTCCGCACCCCCATAGTGAGTGACCGGGCTACAAGCAATGCGCACGCTTCACTCAAGGCTTGTGCCTGAGCAACAAGCGCGCAGTCCGCTGCAACTTATGACTTATCGCACGGCATCCCGGGCGCGTGGATCGACAACAAGCAACAAGTGCACACGATCCGCTGCCATCTCCACCCACACAAGAAAACCGCGGGAGCCTGCCTGAACGGCCCGACGTGCCTGTTCCTCTACATGTGAGGTGTAATCGCTCAAACAAGGCGTGTCCAACTTCCACGGGCTCGGTGACGAGCAAGCGAACAAGACGTCTGCCCCAAAACAAACACACGCACATCATCATACCGTGTGAAGACACGCCCATCAAGACCACTCCAAGGCAGGTGTTCTATTGCCTACGTCGTACACGCCATGGTAGCTATGCGTGCACTAGACGTTAGACGCAAGTCACGAGGAGGCGCCACGTGAGCAATGTCGCGCCACACGACCAACAATATGCGACGGACGCGAAGAGTGCATCTTGGTGGCGATCAATTCGCTAGAACCATCCTCAAGATGTGCAACAACGATGCTAAGGAGCGCGAGAGCTCGCGGATCGATCCTGCGTGCTATGGCGCGATGACCAATTTGCTTCACAGCTTGCGGGAGAGGAGAACAACTCCCGCCATCACTGCGACAAGCATAGCCGCAGCGCCTGCGGCGGCTTGGAGGTGCACCGGCGGCACCTCATCTATGGTGTACACGCCCGGGCGGTCAAAGACGAGCTCACGAGCCTCAAGCTTGCGTAGTCTGTACCCACGGATAGTGAGAGCCTCGGGGTGGGAGGTGTCGGCGGGATCGATCTCCTCAAACTCCCAGCCGGCGTTGTTGACGTGCAGGCGCTTGATGTTGACGCGTGCACCGGGCACCACACGTACTCGAAGTGTGCCCGTTAGTGAAAGCGACTGAGGGCGTGAGTTGGGGGGGGAGGGGGGTCTGGTTGGAAAAATACTAACATCCCCCTCGAGGCGGCAGGTCGATATCGCAGGGGTGCCCCGCGAGGCAGCCACACGCGCGTTTGCACCTCGATTTTAACTGACTCGAGCGACCCCTCCATGATAAGTGTCGATTTAGGGGCGAGGTAGACCTCGGAAGGGGTAGGGAACTTAGAACGCCATGCCTGTGAGGGCCGGTCGACCGGGAACGGATGGTTTGGGCAGGGCGAAGCGCCTCCATCCCCCCCCCATCCCCCCCGGGTATATGATTGTGAAAGCGGCCGAGAAGCGCTGAAAAGGCACGCGCGATCGAATGTGCCGCACATTAAGCGATCGGCCAAAGCTCGGGTCAATTACGACGCGCGGTGTATCCACGACTCCGACGCCCGAGCGGTAGACGCGGCCGGGAGGTGGCAGCCGGACGCCACATGCGGCGAGCATCTCGCACGCTGAAGCGTAAAGGTCGGCCTCGCCGGATGCTAAGGCAGAAAAGGTTGAGGGGCAGCCGGCGCGTCATTGAAGCCTGTGCAGTTGTATTTAGAGCCGCTGTATAGAGAGCTCCATTGGTCGGGAAGGAGTGGAGGAGCGCAGGCTCACCCGCCGAGTAAGTGGGCTCTCCCTTTTTCGACTTCGCGCGTGCATCTGCGAGATTAGTCTTGACGGGGGAAAATGTGGTAGCGCCCGCCACTACCGTGAAGCCCACGCGTGCGTCAGGGCCTAGCGATTTCGGGTAATCTTGCATCATGCACTCGAGGCGAGTGGGCGACTTGAACTTGGTCTTCGTGCCGTCGGTATATTTGGGATTCACAAACTCCGGCATCATGCCTGCAGCGCACGTAGCAAGCGAGTGCGCGGACAAAGTGGGGTGGGGCAAGAAGGTTGCCAACAACTGTGCCGCATTTGGGCGTACTAGCTCGTCGCTCGAGCGTGGGCAGACTGCCATCAGTCGCAAATCGAGTACTGCCTCTATATTCATACTTCCGTATTGCGAAATGAGGCAGCCATAACCGGGACGACTCCCTGGATGCATAAGTATAGCTGAATAGTACTTGGAGCACTGAACCGCGAGGCACGCGAGCACACCTCCCGAATTGACGAGATTCTCCACGTACTCAGGGAGGGAAAATAGGAGCTGGTTGATAGAGCCTGGCCAAGGCGAGAAGCCAGTGGCATCAGCAACGTCGCCACGTGGCTCAATAGTCGACTTGAGGAGCGCGTCGATTTGATTGTACTCCACCTAAGGGTGGTCAGCATCGGTGCGTGAGTCACAGTAGGGCAAGCTCGCCCCTTGCTCAGCGTTGCACGTTCCCCGGCGTAGCTCTATCCGCCGCCATCGCCCGCTGCTCACATTAGCCGTCATCATACGCCCGTCGCTGTGCTTCAGCGTCATGATGCCGCCGATGGACTCTCCCGGCGTACGCGCCACGCAGACCGAGTTGACCTGGAGCTTCTTGTGCACCGAAACGCCCAGGGTGGCGGGTAGCACACGCAATGCTGGAGCATTGGTGTCCTGGAAGAAATAGACCCACCCCACGCCGGCTGACAGCCATGACTGCGGGGGCGCGAGAAGGTCCGTGACAAGTGCAGGGCGAGGGCTGGGGACTTGGCTGCGAGCAATGGCTTGCGGCATGTGAGGTGAGCCGCAGGCGTGGCCCCCCTGCTCAGCCAACGAGAGCTGGCGCGAGAGCGTGCGCTGCCTACCTGGAGGGTGCCCGATTTGTGGAGTAAGTAATGGACATCGCCGTGCCCATGCGGCTTAGTTAGTAATTGGAAGGGGTCCTTCGGGTCCGCAGCAAGACGACCCTCGTTGTCGGCTAGGCAGGGCACCTAATTGGGTCGTGCGAGGGTTCGTCCACACATTCAAAGACGTGATCCTGGTGGGCGCACTCAGCGCCCGAGGGGGGGGGGGCTGAGGTGATACCCGGCCGCGCCACACGCTATAGGGCGAGCTCAGCAGGTCTGCATGGGTATGGCACCACCTTCTCTTGTTTGACGACAGTGACTTGCTCCTTCTTCATCCCGAAGTAGCCATTACGTTCCAGCAGCAAGCGGGTTTTCTGGTCGGTATCGCCCGAGGTCATTATAGCGAGGGGAAGTGGCTTGCCGCCGGCCTGAGACGGTGCAGCTGCGAGCTCACGCCAAAATTGTCGTTGGGCGTGGCAGGACACCCTGCGCACTGGTGCGTGGCGACTAGGCTGGATGCGCACAGCAGGCGACAGTAAGCTCACTCCGGGCCATGGCTTTCGCTCGCAACCCTACACCCGAGGGCCGCAAATGGGGGGAATCCAAAAGAGCGCCTGCGTATCGTCACGCCTCAAGAGCACACCTGCAGCGCTAGGATGGCCTTGATATAGAATTGGAGATAGGTGTCTTCAGTAGTGAGCTGCGACGGGAGCTCGACCTTGATGCCGCTGTAGCCCAGTCGCTCTCCTAACCCGCCCGCGACCTGGCATATGAAGCGGAGGAGCGGCGATCGGTGGTTTGGGAGCTGAGCTGTCTGCGCCTTCGATGTCCAGCGTTTGGGGCCGGGGTGGCCAAGCACACCAGAACAAAAGCACACCGGCCGTCGGAGAGGTGGACAAGCCCATCTGCCTCGGCCTCGTCAAACTCCCTTGTGCCAAAAGTGAGCGTCTCGCCCACTGGCACCTCTGGCACCCATCCCTCGAGCGGGTTCACTCCTGCCTTGGAATCCGCGAGGAGCTTGCGTCCGTTGGTCACGTACGCCTTGAGCCCGCCGGGGTAGCTGGAGGGCAAAGGGTCGATGCCGGGCGGGAGAGGCCGGCTTAGATCGCGTCCCCTATCATTACCTACCCTTGCGCTGCTTTCATGCGTGCTCTTCACATACTTACACACTTTCCCCTCCCCGTTGGCTCACGCTCCCACAAGCTGTGGAGAGAAGGGTGTGGGCAGATGTGGGTGGGCGCTCCCCCCTCAACACCGCCCCTTCAGGCGCCTAGCCGATTCCACATCGAGGTGCGCGAGCCACAACTCGCAGCTGAATGCGAGGTATGTGTGTGTGCGCGCGCTCTGGTGCGGCTTTCGCTCCCGTTGCTGCCCCAACACCCATACTCTCCCCCGTCGAACCCCTCCCCCCCCCTTCCCCTTCTCTTCCCCTAAATACCCCCCCCCCTCCCATCCCTTCCCCTCCCCTCCTCTCTCTCTCCGCCCCCCCCACCGCCCCTCTCTATTTTCCCTGGGGTCCTGGCCTCACGCAGCATCGAGGGCTGAGATCTGCGAGAAGAAGCGCTCCTCATCCTCGACAGAGTGGTTGGCGGGCCAGCCCTCGAGCAGGTGGGACTGACCGAGCTCAAGCAGCAGTGAGCGCAGCTGCCGAGAAGAGAGAGGCATTGAGGGGGAAAGGGGAGAGGAGAGGAGCGAGCGAGCGAGCAAGCGAGGGAGGGAGGAAGGGAGAGAGGAAGAGAGAGAGAGGAAGAGGAAGAGAGTCGGTCAGTCGGGCGGCGCGTGCGAGGCGCTCGCGGGCTGCGCGGCGAGAAGGAGAGCAGTAGGCCATCTCTTCTATCCTTCCGTAGAAGCCTTTCTTTACTTTAAAGTCATAGGGGGACGTGTGGTCTCTCAATTGCGTCGCAAGAATTTGCTGTGAAGGGCCTAAAAGTAAAAGTAAAAGTATCCCGAGGAGGAAAGGAAAGTCGTCAGAGCTTTATTGCTGTGTTAGTATAACCTTAGTGCTGAGTGACCGTAGCCCTTCGACGGCTGAGGGACCGTGGCTATAGATGTGTGAGTGCGTGAGTGCGCGCGCCGCGCGCGCCCCTTAAAGGAGGCCTTTGGCCCCCGCCGAAAAACGGTGGCCACAAAGGAGGGAGTTTGAGGTTTGAAACACGGTGAAAATCACTGTTTTTGACCTCCGAACAAAAACACTGTTCCTGTGTTTCACAGCTAGGGCCACGACAGGCCAGGACGCGCGAGGCAGGCGAGCCTGCCATACTAACCATTGAGAGAGTGGATCAGCAGGGAGCAGGGCAGTGGGAGTGGGCAGTGGGCAATGGCAATGGGCTCCTGGGAAGCCATCAGGCGCGCCAGGAGCATGGGTGGTTCCTCCCCCATGGCAGGGGAGGAGTGGAGAGGGGGGGGGGGGGGGCTCGTGCCCCCCCATGGGCGAATAAGGTATAAACTTAGTTGCACTCACTCACTCCCTTCTCCCTTCTTGAGTCTTGAGGTTGCCACAGGTATCACAACAAAGGAACGCATTCCAAGGGCCAAGGGCACGTAACATATTGACACGATCACACTAGATGGCATACCTCAAATGCTAAACGAGTTTTAAACGATGCGCGGCGAGTTCGCGCTCTCTCTCGAAGATCGTTGGCCTTGTGCCTTGTCACGAGCCTGCCCAGTGCCAGTGCACAGTGTAGTGCCCTTTGTTTGTTGTTTGCCCTTTGCCCTTTGGGCATCTTTTGGAGCGAGGGAGGCTTGGGCTTGGGCGTGGGAGCCATGAGGAACGTCGCGGGCCGCTTCACGAAGCGGGCCGTTCTACGAAGCTCATGCCTCTAGAGGGGTTTGGGCGGCCGCAATCCGCAATAGTTTTGCAATAGGACTAAGTAGTTAATTAAGTAGGGCCCCAGTGTGTCACATATTTTTAACCAGGCCTCCCCCCCCCCCCCCCCCCCTCTCGTTTTTGGCGCCTTCGCCGGGATGGCGCCTCCGGTGGCGCGAGTGCCACCTCCTCTCTCTCACACGCTCGCCTCATGGGCGCGCGTGAACCACGAGGCGCAGCTGCGCAAGCTGAGCTTGGCCGTCGAACAACAGTCTGCCCAGTCGATCGCTGCCGCAAACGCCTCCGCAGACGCGGCGCAAGCAGCGAGTTACTTGCACTCGCGGCTGTCGGCGCTCTCGTCGGCCGTGGCTGAACTGCCCTTTGTCTTTCAGGACTCAGTCTCCGACTTGATTGAGTCGCACGAGCAGATGCGTGCAGAGCTTCAGGGCATCCGGGCGAGCCAAAGGGAGGAGCGCGCCACCGTCAGGGAGGCTGTCGCAGAGCTGCGATCGCTGATCGAACAGGCTGCCGGCGCGAGGCACTCAGGTGTTGTGGCGAGGCTCAACGCGCTCGAGCTCGCCGTGGCCGAGGCGGGGGGTGGGCGCGAGGCCAGAGCTGCCGCCAATCTGGCTGCCGATGCGCAGCTCAAGCGGACACATGCGCTCGAACAGCGCGCCGCCGCTGCCGATACTGAGCTAGCGGCACTCCGTTCAGGAGTGGACGTGCTTGATATCACTTGCAAGCGACACGAGAAGGCGCTCCAGGGCATCTTGAGCGAGGTGCAGCAGGTCACACTGCAGCAGAGCGGCCTAGCCGAGCGCTGTCAGGCGCTCGAGGGCATCGACCGTGATCTCGCCGCTCAGATCGACCAGCTGCAGCAGGCCAGCGCCAAGGAGTGTGCAGCTCTCCAGGAGAAGTTGCGCAAAGAACTCGAGGAACTGGCTAGGTCGCAGGGAAAGCGCGAGGATGCGCAGCGCGAGGAGACAGCTCGTCGCGCGCGTAATGTAGACGAGCAGCTGGGTATGCTGGCTGAGGCGGTCGAGGAGGCGGCTCTCGAGCTGCGGCGGGCGCGCAACCGATCGGAGGAAGAGGCTACTGAGGTGGCCGAGACGTTCACCGCATTGAAACGACTGGTGTCGGAGACGGCGGCTGCCGCCGAGGAGGTGCAAGAAGAGCTGCGCAGGGAGTTGAGTACGCTGACACGGCGTGTCGACAAGTTGAGAGACAACTGAGCACGGGGCTTACGTGCGTCGGCCGGTAGGACGGCCCTAGCCTTCGGGGGAGCAATCGAGGAGCTAGCGATATGGCGGGGGCCCACGGAGCCCTCTGTCGCGCACCAGCTCGACGAGCACCTATCGCGACTGGTATCACGTCGCCGACTGGTGTCCGTTCCGGTACAGTTGCAGTGCGGCGAGACCAGTCGACTTTGCGACAGCTGCAAGTGAAATGCCGAAACCTGGTGGTTGTCAAGGGACGATGGCGCACATCTAGGCGATAGTGTCGTAATGCACGTGTAGGCACGCGCCACCACACATCAATCATCCTCTTCTCATGCGTTCCCCACATCGGCTCGTTGACCAGCGAGGATAGGTTATGACAGCAATTGTTTCCGGTGAGAGAGCTCCTTGTGACGACTTGTGCCCTCACGGGGAGCCAGAAGCTCCCTCATGAACGTTGTGAACCGCAAGGCGGTCGTCGGGCCAATCGGGAGATTGAGGTCGCTCACCCCATCTTCGTCAGTCATGCTTGCCCTTGTATTTCGCAGTAGCGTGAGATTGGCGGCTGTACTTGAAAATGCCGACGGACAACTATTCCCGTTCGCGCTAGGGCTCGGTGTTGATGACTCGTGGGCGCGGCTCGTTCCGTCTTGTTGACACTATTGTGTAGTCGCTTTGGCCATGAGCTAACGTGCTAGAATATGGGCACGGCTCTGCCCTCCTATCGATCCCAACATCTAGCAGCAGTGAATGCACCGCAAACCGTGGATCGGTGCTGTGAAGTGAGGAGTGATCCCCCTTGCCGTCACCGGGTCGCCCTTGGGCAGAATGCATGGCCGTCCGCATTATAAACCCGAGGGGGGGAAATAGCTCGAGGGGAAGGCGGCTTGCTTTTATTCGGTATCACATCTAATAGGTACTGTTGTGAGAGGAGTGGAGCTGTGGCTGTGGAGCGTATGGAGGTGGAGGGGCTGATGTATGTAACATGTGAAGTACAGCCTCTCAGCGGGATGGGATGCGTGCCATGGGGGGCGGGGGAAGCACGCGACAAGGGGGCCGAGGACGAGCGGGCGCTCCCAGACGACATGCGACAGCACGGATCGAGGACGAGGGCAGGAGAGACACGAGAAGGGGACACAGGGCGCTCGAGCGACAACGCTGAGCGTACGGAAGACACCGGGGGAGATATCACGCGCGGGGGGAAAGGGAATTGCGCGGGAAAGAGATAGACAAAAGGGGGCCGGAAACTCAAGGAAGCACTCGGGGAGGGACGGGAAGGGTGAGGGAGGACGGATTGATTCGGGGCGACGTGAGGGAGAAGGGAACTGGGCGCGGCGACGGAGAGGGAGTCGCGCGGAAAGACCTATGGGGGTGGACGGAATGAAGGCGCGATACAGGGAAGGGGAGAGGGGACCGGAGCGTGGCGACCGAGAGGGAGACGCGCGGGGAAACCTAGTGGCGGGAGAAGTACAAAAGATGGAAGGGGGCGCATGAACCCTCCCTACCCGCGACTGGTACGCTATTCAGTCCTCAACTAAGGAAGGAAGAAGGAAGGAGAAGAGAGGGGAGGGAGACAGAGAGAGGCCCGCTGGTTTTTGTGTGTGGTGGCGCACAAAGGGGTAGCGGTCCCGTGTTATCCCCGCACTACCTACACATGAACGGGCCTAAAACAATTCCTCGTTCGCTCCATCCGCCAACAAGCAAAGGTATGCTAGATGCTAGGGAGGAGGGAGGGGTACAGGGCACAGATTTCGGGTTTTTTAAAAGAAATGGGGCCCTTATGCCGCGCGCCATTTCCATTTCGCGCGAAATTTCGCGAAATTTAGGTGAGAGAAGGGATCCACAAGGGCGCTATACGGGGGGGGGGAGAGGGGAAGGGGACCGGGGAAGGGGGGGGGGGGGCGCGGAAGCGGAAGCGCGCGCTCGGCATGGTGCATGGTCTCGCCCCGCCGCTCCCATAGCCGCATGTTATCGAGTCGTCCGAGGAGGAGGAGGAGCTCGAGCTCGAGGATGAGGTCGAGTTCGAGCAGGACGATGATGCGCGGAGCGCGGAGAGACCGCCGCAGCTTGGGCTTGAGCCAGGAGCACAGAGAGGACGAGGGGGGGAGAGAATCACACCGCCCTCGTTTTAATTCTACCATTTAATTGAGTTTTTTGTGGGCGAGAGAGGTCAGAGAGAGAGGGGGGGGGAGAGAGAGACTCGCGGCATTGCTCCATGAAGAGAGAGAGGTGAGAGGAAGAGGGGAAGGAAAAAGAAGAGAGAGGGAATAATAATGATGTGATCGCTCCGGAGAGGAAGATTGAGAAGGAATCAGAGTGCACCGAGTAGAGTAGAGGGATGATGATCTCCTCTACATTCTGTTTTTGTGTGCGTGGGGAGGGGGTCATCATTGAGGGTGGAGAGTATAGGGGTGTGTGTGTGTGTTAGAAGAAGAGAGTGAAAGGCGGAGAAGGAGTCTAGGAGGGAAGAAGAAAATACACAGGGAGCGAGGAGACACCACACACACAGAGAGCCTAGACTCTCTCTCTTCTCCTCCCATTCTTTGTTCTCGTCCTGTCTCTCTACTTTAATCTATGGAGTACTCTCTTTCCCTCTCTCTCTCTCTCTCTCTCTCTCTCTCTCTCTCTCTCCCCCCCCCCCCCCCCCCCCTCGCTCTCTCTCTCTCTCTCTCTCTTCTCTTCCGCCTCTCTTCTCTCTCTCTTTCTCCGTCTTGTCGGCGCTGCCGATCGATCCATCGGCCAGTGGGGGTGCCGCCTCTCTCGCCCTCTGCCCTCAGTTGCTCCGCCCCTCCGCGCCCTTGCCCGCCGTCTCCTCCTCCCCTCCCCTCCCCTCCCCTCCCCTCTCCTCCCCTCCCCTCCCCTCCCCTCCCCATTCCCACTGTCTCTTGCATTCCCACTCTCTCACACTCTGTTGCGGACGGGCAGCTCTGACGGGCTTGGTTGGATCTCTCGCTCGCGCATCTGCGCGCCTCCTCACCTTCCCCCTTCATCCTGGCCTCGAATTCTACCGCCCTCCATCGCTTGCCTCCTTTCTCTCCCCTCCTACACCCGCCCCCCACCCTTCCTTTTCGCCCCCCTCTTCCCCCCCCTCTCTCTCCACCCCCCCCCCTCACCCCACCACCTTCCCCCCCCCCAACTCACCCATCGGCCCCTGATCACCCCCACACTTTCCCCGCCTTCTTAGGTCGACTTCTTGCTCTCGTCCCCCGCTAGCTCTGCCCTTCCGTCCGCTCGTACCGGGCCACCCTGCACTTGCCTCCCTTGTGCCCGGCTGCGATGTGCTTCAACTACTCGCAGGCGAGTTATGACAGGGATAGATACACGGAGCAATACCTAGCCACGCAGCCAGCGGATGCCGCCAAGGATAAGGTGGTCGCAGTCACAGGAGCTACAGGTAACGGGCTTGGCCTCAAATTCGCGATGAACGCCGCCAGACTTGGCGCCTCGAAGGTAGTCTTGCTGAACCGTGCCTCAGAGCGAGCGCTCAAGGCGGAAGCTATGCTCAAGGCTGCGGCACCCGACACTTGTCATGTGGTGACGGTCGAGTGCGATCTCACCTCGCTCGACTCAGTGCGTGCTGTTGCACCCAAGCTCAGCGAGGCGTGCGGCGGTGCGCTCGATGTGCTGATGCTCAACGCAGGCGTGATGGCGTCGCCGGACGAGACCACCGCAGACGGGTACAATCGCGAAGTGCAGCTCAATGTCATCGCGCAGCTCCTCCTCCTCAAGGGTGCGATGCCGCTTCTTGAGGCTGCAGCTGAACTATGCGGCGAGGCGAGAATCTGCACACAGACTTCGGGTGCGAGGAAGATTGGCGGCGGGATTCTCCCGGTCTTCTTTGACAAAGTGCCGGCGGGCGGTCTCCCGGCTCCGCTTGGAGGAGATGTCAGCAAGGGCATGTTTTCGATCCCTCCTGCATGGGTGCGTTACGGCCAGACCAAGCTCGCAAACGCCATGTCGGCAATGATCCTCCATGAGAAGCTCCAGGCCAAGGGTTCCAAAGTCAAGGCGCTGAGCGTCGCACCCGGGCTGGCCGCGACCGACTTACAGGTAAAGAAACCGGCAAGCCGACATCGATTTGTGGCCGCGGGCAGGCCAAATGCTCGGAGTGGGCCCTTCGCCTACGCCCAGCACCCCCCGAATCGCACCCGCTTCTCACCTGGTCTCTTTGCGCTGGCCCGCTTGACGCAGGAGACCACTCAGAAGATGGGCGCGATGAAGGCCTGGCAAATCCATCTGATGTTCCTCCTACGGGGCCAGTCTGCAAACGATGGTGCCCTTCCGATGACACATGCTTGCCTGATGCCTGATGTCGAATCCGGCAGCATGTATCAGCCCTCGTTCCAGCACGGCGGCTTCGGCCCACCTATGTGTATCGCCAGCCAAGGCAAGTTCATGCCCGAGTATGTCAAGGGTGACGCGCACACGATCTCCACCGACGAAGAAAAGGCGGCTTTCTGGGAAATGATTGAGAAGGCGTGCGGCGGGCCTATTGTGTAGGTAGCAAAACTTTTCTCGTTACAGCTGTAACTACTCGGGTCCCGCGCGGAGGGGTAGCTCCTCGCTTCTCCTAACGGCACAGAGCGGATGTGGGTGCTTCTTGTCTGGATAAGACCTACAATCCGAATCGGGTGTGGTGCACATCTACTCTAGCGCCTACGTTAGATTCGCTCTCCAGTTTCGATGTTCTGTTAACATCCCTGGAGTGTCCACGGCTAGTTAAGCCTTTGATCGATCCTGTCTGAATCGCGCGATCTTGGCGGAGATCACTCAACTCCTGCGTAATTCGTGGATATTTGCGCTGATGTCACGCACTTCGGCACGCTCGCCTCGCGGACCACGGAGCCTCAAGATTTCCGTGCCTTGAGAGTGCCCCCAATCGAACTTTTCTCGTCGCTCTGCCGTGAGCCCCTGAGTATGACACGCCGTCTTTTACGTGCAAGTGTAACGGGCCAGACCACTTCTTGTTTTCTCGTCCTTGCAGCTACCGATGTCATCAAGCTCATGGGCGAGGAGGTGAGCATCTCGCTCACATCATGCAAAGCGATGTTGAGATGGTCTTACAGCGGCTTTGATTTCTTGTTTGCCCAGTTTCTAGTTTGTGTGCTAGGCTTGTTTTGAATAGTGATTTCCTCCCACAAATGCGGAGCCCGCATCCGCCGCGATGATAATAATATCTGTATGGTGGAGTGTTTAGCGCCGCTATGCGCTATTGCCACTAGCGCCTTGCACCAACACGCCAAGCCATGGCGCACATGACCGCACCCACCAAATCCCCAGGCACTAACAAATCTAAGCACTTGCTTATACCTCCCCCCTCGCAGGCCCCCGGCTCCCGTTAGAAACTCCTCACAAGCTCATTGGTCATTGGTCATTGGGGTGAAAACCCCGTTTGTCGCCGATGTAACATGTAACATGTACATTGATTGAAGATGAAGACTTCATGAACCTAGCTACTCTTGACTTTTGTAAGTGGGGGTCGATGGGGGCCTCTGTCGAGTCGAGCGCTACCGGAGGAAGTCGCGTTCCGTCAAAAGAGGGCCAGGCTATGTGCTTGTTTTCTTTTTGGTTAGCCACAATAATATTATTATTACAAAGCTAATCACGCTCCCCCACTCCCAACACACGCGGTCACACCCCCAGCTACGCGGGCTGAGTTTTCGTCTTCTTCGTCTTTTTCTCACATCCCTCTTCCTCGTCGTTCTGCTGGCAGGCGACGGTGTCGCTTGGCTGATCTTGGGTGGCGAGGTCCGTGACGGGTGCGAGGACCGCCTTCTTGTTCTCCATGTAGAGTTTGCCAGCTGCTCGGTGCACTTGCACCATGGGATTCGTTTCAGCCATGATGTATTCCATGCAGAGGTACGCGACGGCGGCCTCGTCTCCAATGTACTTGGTCTTGGGGATCCTGTCGTACTCGTCGGAGTAGTCGCCGACGAGCATGAGGTTTGGCCCTTGCACCAACGGCCCATGTATGGCTTGATGAGTGCCCACATCGACGGGTAGCGTTCCTTGGCCAGCGATCCACGCGGAAGTCTCCACATCCACGGCCCATGCCAGAGGCTGTGACGAGCAGCATCGCCAGGATGGCGCCGCTCATGCCCTCCTCCCCATGTGTTCGCAGAACCTGAAGGCTGGGCTTTCTGGGAAGGGCCTGAAGACGACTCCTTTTGGGAGAAGCTATACGCAAAACTCAAGAAGATAAATTTTAAATTTTTAACAAATTTTTATGGGTCGCGGCGCGGCAAAGGAACGGGACTAGCGCTCACTCAAGACAGGACACTCTGCCGCGGCAAGCGCAAGCACCCTTCCCCCCTTATGCCACCCAGCTCTTCACTAGCTTACTACCTGCGCTAGCCGGAGCACCCCTCCCTCCACACTCAAACAGCCCCCTACGCCAGGATCCTGTTGTGGTCTCGCAGGCAAGGGGGCCTAATGGGAGGGAGAGGAGCAACTCCTCAGAGTCAGAGAGGAGCTGTGGGGAAGGAGATGTCTGAGTGGGGGCGCTATACCCTTGCGCTAGGCATGGGCAGCGACGCCGCCTCAAGACATGTCCTCCCTCTTGTCTTGAGTCGAAATTTTTGGTGCTTGAAGCAGAGGGCAAGGGGGTTTGTGCTTCTTGGGTTAGTTGTAGTTGGAAGAGGGAGTGGGAGAGGGAGTGAAGTGTTGGAAGAGGGCCCAAGGCAGGGCACTGAGGTGTAGGTAGTTGTGGCCCACAAGAGTGGGGTGAAAACGTGAAGTGTATCAACAAGGGTCTTGAGTTGAAATTTTTGGTGCTTTGAACAGAGGGCGAGGGGGTTCGTGCTGTTTGGGTTGGTTCTAGAGGGAAGGGAGAGTAGGAGAGGGAGTCAAGTGTTGAAGGAGGGCCCAAGGCAGGGCACTGAGTTGTAGGTTCTTGTGGCCCACAGGAGTGGGGTGAAAACGAGAAGTGAGTCAACATGTTGAAAAACAGAGGCACAAGTTGCTCTCCGTAG
This sequence comes from Isochrysis galbana, assembly GCA_018136815.1. NCBI lineage: Eukaryota > Haptophyta > Isochrysidales > Isochrysidaceae > Isochrysis > Isochrysis galbana. Next base: position 4,196,924 of record CM030938.1, on the reverse strand, counting down.
GAGATTGATGGTTGTGAAGTGCCCTCCCATGTTGGGTGCACTGATGGTAGAGGTTTCCACCATGGGGAGGGCAGCTGAGCTGCCCTCCCACATGAGGTGCTCTTGGGGTGGGAGGGTTTCCCACTGTTGGAGGGGGTCTCAAAGACCCCCTGCATGCTACGCAGAGCCATGGGGGCAACCTGTTCGGTGCCAGTGCTCGCCACCCCGCGCGCTTGCGCGGGCGTGGTTTGGATGGGCTCTGAGAGGGCTTTCTGACGAGCCGCCTCGGGCGGCATGGGGCGTTCCAGGTGGGGCGCGGTGGCGAGGGTCGCCTGGGGCTCGGGAGCGGTCGCGGCACGCTCCATAGTTCAAACTTTAACAATAGTTTTTTACGCAAAACTCAAGAAGAATGTTGCGTTGGGTCGGATCCAGAGTCCAAAGTATTTCCACAATACTCTAGACTAGGGGTGGGGAGGGGAAGAAGAAGAAAACCCCCTCCATCCTTCTTGGAATCGAGTATTTTTTTTCGTGAGGGAGGGCGAAGAATTCCTTTGCCGCTGCTTGTCTGCGGAGCGGAGAGATGGCGTCTAGAGTCTAGAGGGACCCGATAACCGATAACTTGTTTGTGTGTGTGTTTTACTTCTTACTTACGGGCATTTTGTTTCTTGAGGGGTGGTCGCACCATTTACTTCGGGACTCTTCGGTGTGGCTTCGTTTTGGTTCGCTGCATTCTTCTCCAGCCTCATTTCTTTCTTTGTGGCGGCCGTTTACGTTTCGTGATTGCTTTCGGAGTGATCCCTTTGCCCTTTGTTGACTGCGGCGACGGTTTTGTGGGTGATGTGTCATCGTGGTTTGTTTCGCCATGTAGCCCTAGTTGGGCTGTAAGTACTGATATTAGTACTGATGCATTAGTATTAGCTCCCCAGGAGCTGATATACTGATGTTAGTTCCTAGGCTGCCAGTTCAAAAATAAAACTGAAAACAAAACTCCGGAGCGGGAACGAGCCCCCGCGAACAAGCGCAGAGGCGAGAGGCGAGCCAGCCCCAGCCCGCTCCCTCCCCCCGCCTATCTCTCCTGCTAGCTCCCCACCCCCCACCACCTTGGCCTCTTGGCCTCTTCACATGCACCTGCCAACTCGTGCTCTCTGTTTGTTTGCGCTGCCCTCCCCTTTGCGCGCGCGCCACGCGCTGCACGCTGAACACCCCCCGGTAAGTATAAGTATAATAATAGCGATACTAGAAGTTATAATAGGGGTGTAAGCTGATATTAGTACTGATGTAAGTACTGATGTAAGTGTAAGCTCAAAACCACCGTAAGCTTACGGACTGACAGCCCAACTAGGTAGCTCGCGCGCTCCCTCTCTCTTCTTCAAGACCGTGCTCTATGCCCCTTGAGACTTGCCCCACGATCAAGCACCCGCTTGATGCTTGATTCGACACAAACGAACTTGAGGAGCAGCACGCGTCGGTGCTCGGTGCGCTCCTTCGCCTTCGCAACCAACAAACAAGTATAAACGTAGTTGTAGTTGTTGGCGAGAAACGACAAATCGTGAGGGATCATTCATTCGACTTGCGAGAGTGAAAATTCTTTCGTTTGTGCTTCGCGCGCTCGGAGCGCACGGCGGGCATGCAACGGCGCATTACGTGCGCGTATGCTGCGGCCAGCCCAAAGCCGGTCCCAAATCATGTACGACGTACAACACACAACATTATGCACTTGTCACATGTACGTAAGCGCTCTGCCTTGCCCATACAAATATGTGAGAACTAATCAAACTACGCGGCACAACAGGCGACTATGGATACGATATGCGGTGGACTCCGGGATCATCACCAAGGAGACGCCGGATCTTTCACAAGAACGGTCTCCAACGCACTGAATGCCTGCTGTTGCTCTTGCCTCCAGCTATGCAAGGATTCAATTATGCGTCGCTCTTCCTCCGCAAGTGTTGCAAACTTCTGGAGTTGTACGTTTGTCTCATAAACCTCCTCCTCGCGCTTTGCCTGGCGCTCGTGGCGGATTTTGGCGAGGATCTGCTGACGCTCTTTGGCCTTTCGCTCCTGCGCGGCCCGCTGCTGCTGTCGCACTTGCCTCTTCTTCTCGACGCATTGTGCATGATTCGCATTCCTTTGCACGGTAACAGAATCCTCATTCTCCCTCTTCATTCGCTTCAAAGCCGCCGCCTGCCAAGGGATCGCCATGGTATATGAGAGTGTTGAACACTCGCCTCGCGCCAGAGACATCGTCTCAAACACAACAAATGCTTCGTCGCCCAGCGCACCTCTTCCTTTCTTCGTCTCTCGACGTTCTCTCGACTCAGTGCCACGTTACGCCGCCGCTCCTCGCGCGTTTGCTGAAGGAGTTGACGCTGTGCCACCACGTCTGCGTCAATGGTCTGGCTGACATGCCGCTGGGACTCCTGGCTTGAGGCACTCTGCCTCTTCAACTCCCAGATCTCTTTGGTGCGCTGCTTAGTCTCTGCAATTCGCTTGATCGCTCGCTCCTCCTCCATGATGAGCCGGTTGATTCGATTCTACAAGAGAACAGGCGGCAAAGACCAGAGTGGAGGCCCGTAAAGGTATTCAATTGTCTGATTTGTGTACTGGCCTTCTTCTCTCTTTCCATCCCCCCCTTTGCGCCGTCCCGCCCGACTGGCCCGCCACCAATCTTTCTGTAATCCGACTTTCTCCCTCCTTGCCTTTGTCTCTCTCTGTGAATCGCGCGCGCTCCGCTGCTCCTGTTATGCCAATCTACTCCTATGTCTGTCCAACTCTTTCCAACTCCTCTCCATCCCTCTCGGTCCGCCCCCCCCCCTCTCACCCTCCCTCTTCTCCTTTCCTCCCTCCCTCCCTCTCCTCAGCCAATCCCCCCCCCCCCCCATGTTTTCCCTTTCCAGCCGTCCCTCTGCCGTCAGACAGCGAAGGACAGACTGAAAGAGAGAGATGCGAGGGCAGCAGGCGGAGTGCGCTGTCACACCTGGAGGAGCTGACGGTCCTGCTCTGCCTTGATCCTCGCGTTCTTCGCGCGCAGAAGCTGCGCGCCCGCCGCGCTCGAGTCGGCTGTCGCCGGACGAGGCGGCAGTGCGGACCGCCCCATCGGTGCCCCAGAGCTCAGAGAGAGAGAGAGAGAGAGAGGGAGGGCAGGTGAGGGGGGAGCGGGGCTCTGCCTCCTCTGCTTCCTCGCTCTCCCTCTCGCTCTTCCCCTCAACGGATTCCGCGCGCAAGTGGCCACCCACAGGGCCCCCCAATCGGTACATCTGCTGTGGACCCATCAGACAGATGGCGTCAGAGTTTTCTTGTTTCGTGTTGCGGTACTCCTAGTAGTATGGTAGTATCACACTATTAAAACATCTGAAGATTCTGGGCCACACACCTACTATCTCAGGATTTCCCTGCCTCTACTCCGACATCGCCCTTAACTTCCCTCCCTCCACCTCCTTCCCTGCGCCGCTTCATTCCTGCTTATTTTCGGTTTCCGGTTTCCGGGGTCCGGCCCTGGTACCTAGTACCTAGTACCTCGTACTAGTACTCGCCTGGTACCTGGTACACTACCACGGACCACGGGCCTGGTTCGGAGCTTGGGTTCCGGGCAGGCCTGTTGTGAGTCCGTTTTGGCGGGCATGGTTGACCGGGCGAGCGTGTGGGGCGCCGTCTCTTGTTTCCGGGGTTTTGTCGGAGCGAAGCTCGTTTCCTCCTTGGAAACGAGTCGCGAGGGCGCGGCTAGCGCGGCGCACGGTTCATCCGTGGAGCCCGGAACGGGCTCAGCGGGAGAACGGTGGGGAGGGCACGAGGCGCCTCCCCCATGCTGTGAACTAAGTACAAACTTAGTTGACACCGTTCTCAGAGCATCAGCATCAGCCATGTGTTTTATGATCTCCGATCTCCGCCGGCCGAGGCCTATTGTACGGGCTCGACGAGCGCGCCGCCCTCGTGGGCTGAGCTCACGGCGATCACCCCGCACCTCCGGCGCCGGCGTTCCTCCACCATCGTCGCCCCCGTCCCCGTCCCGCGCCTTGAGGCTGAGGTCCCGGGTTCTCGCCCCCCCCCCCCTGCCCCCGACCCTGGCGTAGTCCGAGAAAGACGTTTTTATTCTTAGAAGAAAAAACAGAGGCATGATCACGTTCTTTGTGATGTCTGATGTGCTCCAGCGTGCCCCAGGCACTCCCCACAGTAACCCATTCAAACGGTGCCAAATGCGAACGCATCCGACGAAACTTATCGCCAAAAGCTGAGCGCTACAGAAGATGAAGTATTAGCACATCTCATCATCAAGTGCGAACAAACAAGGCATGACGTGCACTTTGGGGATTTGCTTTCACACAACATCATTGCCAAGTTCGTCAGTCGGCGCGTAGCTTCATCACACCTTTAATACTCTTGGATTAACATGGCTCAGCTTGGCGGGCAGACCGGCGGCGCCTTCTCGATGCAATGAGCTCATCTAGATGTTGCGCTTGTCTTCGCAATTGCACCCCACGCCTCGCATGCTGCTCAATACGCCAAGAGAGTCGAGACCTTTCGAGCTCCAATTCGCGTATCAAGCCCACCTCGTCCGCTTCAAGCCTCGCATGGGGGTTAGTAGACTTGATACCTGACGACTGCTCTAAATTTTCTTCTCCGGAGGAGTCCTTTGTGAGCCCGGTATGCTCACTAGCGTGTGCGATATCATCGGCAATGAGAGTATCATTGGTCGTCACAGCACTTCTTGCGCTTCTCGCTGCCGCACCAATCACATGCTGATTTGGGCCCAGCACCGCTTCTGCAGCAACGGCCATGAGAGTCGTCTCGAGCGCATAGAGATTGAAGCTTTGAAGCACGGCATCAACGACTTCAACCATGAGCGAATTGCGCATCGGGCTGCTCATCGCCGCAATAGCAGTTGTGGACTCGGGAGCGGGGAGTGCCTGTGCGAGCATGAGTCGCATGTGCGCATGCAGTCTCTCAGCGTCATCGTAGTTCTTGTCGCTCAGAGGCAGTAGAACTGGCCAAGGGAGGACGGAAGACAACTCGTGCATCAAGTTGCTCACGTACGAGGCCACCTAAGGTTAGGGTGTGTGGAATATTCACTCACATAGAAAAGAGCAGGCAGCTTAGGTGCAGGGGCTCAGCGGCCGCCAAGCAAGCCAAGCCTTTCCCAAGCACGAGCAAGGATCCAGACGATTAGGTAGGAGGATGTAAGGGCACCCACCTCTTCGCGTGGCGCCTGTGTTGTCTCGACCCATGCATCTACAACCTCGCAAAAGGCTTCAGGCTCGACAAAGGATGGAGGCTGCGCTTGTTGTTCCACTGCGCGCTCCATTGGCGCGAGAGCGGCAAGGGCGCCGGAGTCAACGATTGCCCATGTTACATCGGCTAATAGTGGGTCACCGAAGAGTGTCTCAACGACTGCATCAATGAGCCCCTCCTGCAACGTCGGTGAGAGGCCGGCTACGTCGAGTGACGATTTTCGAAGTTCGGAAGGTGAGCCTCCGGCGTCGTCCTCGCCGTCCTCTTCGAGAATTGTGTCGCTCATAGTGGAAATAGTGTGTGCGAGGCGCTGTGCTAGACCGTCAACCTACGAAAATTGCGCACGCGACGGTGAGTGCTAGGCTGCCCGCTAGACGGACATTCCAAACGCGAGGTTTGATCGTTCTGCTTGCACGATACGCCAGCTCGGGCTTACCAACGCGTCGTATTGCTCACACACGTCGTCTTGGTCGGAAGGCTTGTCGGCGCCACTGGCATCAAGCCCGGCTCGCACGAGCGGCAGTTCATCCAACGCGGCCGCGACCAGCGCAAACACGGCGGGCATTCGGAGCCTCTCCGGCACCATCTGTGCCTCTGGCAAGCGTGCAACCTTGCACGCGGTCAGAATCAGCTCCGCCGTGCTCGGCGATGTGGTTGGCTTTGGTCGAGGCAGGGCAGAGCAAGAGGGCAACACCGCTCGGCTGTCTGACCGCCTTAGCCCTTGGTTCAGTGGTCCCCACGCTGTGGCAGGCGAAAGGAGGGCAAACGCAAGCCATGCCGACGCCAGACACTGTGGATGCATGCTCCGCAGCCTGCCAAGCCCGACTACGAGCCCAGAGGCGCCCACACCTTCAAGGTGAGAGAAGCAGTGGTCTGCTCGTTCGGCGCGCGCGGCGCCTCCGACCAGGGACAGAAGAGAGAGACGAGAGAAAGAGAGAGAGAGAAGAGAGAGAGTACGAAATAAAGAGAAGAGGGAGTTACAAAGAGTACGAATTGAAGAGAAGGGGGAGTTGCAGAGTCGATAATAATACGCGATACTTTACGAGTTCCACTTTCTACTTCTTCTCTAGGGAGCAGGCTAAACTTCTGGTCTGATCGTTCCCAGTTTCAGCCCCACTTCCTACCAGGTAAAGTAGTAGTACTCTAGTAAGTAGAAGGGACCTTTCGACACGCCCTACTCGCTAATGTCTTCCACTCCCTGTTTTCGAAAAAGCGAGCTTCGTTTCGCCGAGCTGCAACTTGATTGCTTTCGAAGGAATTCCTCGTGGTACTAGTTACTAGTGGCTATTGATGAATTCGTGGATTACGTCCAGCAGCTCCGAGTGTGGTCCACGTTCTACACTCGCTGCTTGCCTTCGACATTGTGGGGATTGGGAATGGGAATGGAGAAGAGAGATGGGCCGAGGTCGGTCACAGCTGGAGATGCCATCTAATCGCGCACGCGGGGGAGGCGGAGGCGGGGAGCGACCGCGACCACGCGACCACCTTTCCCTTGCCTTCGACTTACTTCGAGAAATACAGAAAAAAAACAAGGCGCAAGGCGAGCTTAGTTATGACTCATAATGCGATCGTTACGCAATACGACCTGCGACCTGCCGTCTCCGTTTCTGCCTCGAAAAAAACGAAGGTTGTGATTTACTTATCTGCTTATATGGAGTGCGCGAAATCAGCTAGGACGTAAAGAATAAAGAATGGCATTTGGCCTAATAGCAATAAAATGATAGCAACGCGAGAAATGATCGCCATTTGGAATTGTGAAACTCAAATACGAAGTGCCGAAGCCCAAGAGTGACTTGTGAAAATTGGAAAGAGGTAGAGATAGACATTGACATTGTGCATTGCGCGTGCCGAGCGCTCGCATTCGCGCCCGCATTCTCACATGCGAAATCAGCCTCCACAGACGAGCATCGAACATGCGTGGGTGCGCGAGAGCTGGCCTCGTGTATTTTCTCGACGTGCGCGCGCGTGAGTGCCGTGGCATTCAGGCAAGTGCGCATCCCTTTCTTGAGCATCATGTCTGCAAAAGTAAAAAAGTGGCATGGCCGCAACACGAATGCCAAATGCAAGCGAAAAAAGGGCGAGCCCCTGCACAGCAGGAACTACCAGAGCGCATGGCGCGTGGCACGCGATATGATAGTTGTGCAGTAGACCTTGACCGACATAAGTACACACCAAACAGCGCAGAGATCTAGATCCCTGACCACACCGATTGGTCAAGCTCACTCGGACGTTGCACTGTAAAACGTCGTGGATGGACGGTAGATTAAGAGGGAGCAGGGCCTTTGGGGAACGCGAGCAAACCGCTCTAATTCTTCACGCGGATGGCACGCAATGAGTTTCGGAGCCGTCGCGAACCTTTTATTCGTCGGACCGCAGACTTCTCAACGTATCGAAACGGAACGACAGCGCGGCAAAGCAGGCTGTGGAGGTCGCCAGGAAGCAGCTCCTGCGATGCGCCTAGACATACGCTGGAGAAGGTGTACAACACAAGCGAGAAGTAGATGTCGGCGAATATGGGGCCGGCAACGCTGGTCGGCATCCAGTCAACGAGTGGATTGGGCAGCCCTCCAACGTCAGCGAGGAAGTAGAACATTGTAGAATCGAGGCCGGTGCCGGCTCCTGCTGGCCCGTAGTCGATCCACATCATGAGTGTTGAGGCGATGAAGGCAGCGACGAAAATGAGCATGGGACTTATGGCGAGCGCGCACAGGAGGAACGGAAAGATAGAGTAGTGCTTCGCGACCTCGGGCGAAACACAGCTTGTGCGCACAACGAGCTGGCGGCAGCCGTCCTTCAAGAGGCGCACTGACTCGGAGTGGGACCCGGCGAGTGCCGCAATGGCGGCGGTCAGGCCTAGCGACCATAGGCCGGTCAGGCAGCAGGCTGCCTTGGCACCTGGGCTGAGTGGGCTCACGTTGCTGGCGGTCGCGAGCGGTTGAGCCAGCCCGCACACCACCGAAATTATATAGAAGACGCCCGTGTACCACTGCCACTGCTCCATCCATGCAAGGAGCCCCCCAATCGGCAGCAGCAGCAAGAAGATACCAATGGGCGCGACGAGGACGAGGAGGAGAAGCTCGAGCAAGCAGGTGAGCACCAGCTGGCGGAGCGTACTGCGCGAGCCACCTTCTTCCTCCGTCTCTCTGTCCTCGCAGCTCTCCCTCTTGCTCTCTCGGGAGAGCAGCTGGCGGAGCGCGGCACGCAGATGCTCTGGCGGAGCGCTCGGCTCCTCCGCTGCTGCCCACTTGACCAGCTCGGAGAGCGGAGACTCTGCGTGCATCGAGGGAGAGGAATTTGAAGAGGGGGAGGGGGGAGAGGGAGGGGGAGACAGGGGGGGCGGAGGAGAGAGGGTCTAGATGGGGCGGGGGTGGGGAGAGAGAGAGAGAGGGGAGCAGGGGGGGGGGGGGGAAGAGAGAGAGAGAGAAAGAGAGAGAGAGAAGGAGAGAGAGAGAGAGAGAGAGAGAGAGAGAGAGAGAGAGAGAGAGAGAGAGAGAGAGAGAGAGAGAGAGAAGAGAGAGAAAGAGAGGGAGGGAGAGAGAGAGAGAGAGAGAGAGAGAGAGAGAGAGAGAGAGAGAGAGAGAGAGAGAGAGAGAGAGAGAGAGAGAGAGAGAGAGAGAAGACGGAGGGGGCGGGGGAGGGAGAAGGAGAAGAAGACCAGGTGGGAGAAGAGAGAGAGAGAGAGAACAGGCGCCCCGCTCCCGGACGGGCGGGCGGCCCGTCCCTAAAAATAGCACGTCTCACCCAACTCCATTCGGAGGTCTCGAGGAACCTCAGCCGGGGTGGTCTCCTTCTCCATCGCCTCTGCCTCTCTCTCTCGCCCATCCCGCCCTCTGTCTCCACCGCTCCTCAGCTCACCACGTGGGACCCTCACGAGCCGTCACGCTCGGCCCACGCGCACCCCATGCCAGTTGCACGGCTGGCCCGTCACGCTCGCCCCACGCGCACCCCATGCTGGCCCGTCAGCTCGGCTGGTCAGCTCGAGCGCCGGCTTTTGGCAGCTACTGATCGTTCTTCTCCCTCTTCTTCACACTCTCTCTCTTTCTTCATCTTCAACTCTGGCCTCCGCATCCCGTTCACACTCGTCGAGACTCTCTCTCTCTCTCTCTCTCTCTCTCTCTCTCTCTCTCTCTCTCTCTCTCTCTCTCTCTCTCTCTCTCTCTCTCTCCTATCCTTACGAGTAAAGTGGTGTGAAACCATTCGTCGCAGTGTACTGTAACACACAAGGAATTCACACCCCACGCCACACCGCGAGGGCAGCCAGACCCCCTCGCCCCTTCCCTCTCATCTCCTCCCTTCCTTCCGATGCTATTTTTTAATTCCAGTACTCACCTCTTCTTCTCCGCTCTCCCGTCCCATCTCTTTCATCTTTCATTCCGATGTTATTTTTGGTTCGACTACTTTCCTCAACTCTCTTCTGCTTCTCTCCGATCTTCCCAACCTTCCTCGCGTCTCTCATCTGTGTGCCGCTCCTAGATGGCAAATACGTATTTCCCGTATTTGGACAGAGGCCAAATACATATGTATTTGGCTGTATTTGAAGCGCGTCCTGGGTTGTAGGCCTCGAATGTATTTGAAATGTATTTTGACAGAGGCCCAATACATCTGTATTTGGCTGTATTTGCAGGCCCCAGCACCGTATTTCCCATCTAGGGTGCCGCTGCCATTACTCACGACTGTCCTGTCTTCTCTTTACTGAACGAACGGATGGCTGTCTCTCTCCCGCTTCATTTTCTCGGTCTCCCTCTCTCTCTTCTTCTCTTCTTCCCCTCGCTCTCCCTCTCTCTCCTCATCCCTGGTATTTATCTATCCCTCTCCTCTTCCCTCTCTCTCTTCTTCTCTTCTTCCCCTCGCTCTCCCTCTCTCTCCTCATCCCTGGTATTTATCTATCCCTCTCCTCTTCCCTCTCTCTCTTCTTCTCTTCTTCCCCTCGCTCTCCCTCTCTCTCCTCATCCCTGGTATTTATCTGTCTCTCTCCTCTTCCCTCTCTCTCTTCTTCTCTTCTTCCCCTCGCTCTCCCTCTCTCTCCTCATCCCTGGTATTTATCTATCCCTCTCCTCTTCCCTCTCTCTCTTCTTCTCTTCTTCCCCTCGCTCTCCCTCTCTCTCCTCATCCCTGGTATTTATCTATCCCTCTCCTCTTCCCTCTCTCTCTTCTTCTCTTCTTCCCCTCGCTCTCCCTCTCTCTCCTTATCCCTGGTATTTATCTGTCTCTCTCCTCTTCCCTCTCTCTCTTCTTCTCTTCTTCCCCTCGCTCTCCCTCTCTCTCCTTATCCCTGGTATTTATCTGTCTCTCTCCTCTTCCCTCTCTCTCTTCTTCTCTTCTTCCCCTCGCTCTCCCTCTCTCTCCTCATCCCTGGTATTTATCTATCCCTCTCCTCTTCCCTCTCTCTCTTCTTCTCTTCTTCCCCTCGCTCTCCCTCTCTCTCCTCATCCCTGGTATTTATCTATCCCTCTCCTCTTCCCTCTCTCTCTTCTTCTCTTCTTCCCCTCGCTCTCCCTCTCTCTCCTTATCCCTGGTATTTATCTGTCTCTCTCCTCTTCCCTCCCTCTCTTCTTCTCTTCTTCCCCTCGCTCTCCCTCTCTCTCCTCATCCCTGGTATTTATCTATCCCTCTCCTCTTCCCTCTCTCTCTTTGTCTCCCTCTCCCCCTTTCCTCTCTCCTCCTGCACGTGTACTTTAAAGATAGTTTCCTCTGCCTCCCTCTCTCTCTCTCTCTTCTTCCCCCGCGTGCGCCTCTCCGCCTTCGCCCCCGCCCCCCCCCGCCCCCCCGTCCCCCGTCCCTCCAAGCAGCCCCCCCCCCCACCCCACCCCCCCTTCCCTCCCTCAAAACGCCAAGCCACCCGACCTGTGCGCACCACAGTCCGAGGCGGAGGTCCTCGCACGCTCCATGTGCACCAGTCCACTACTCCTCGCTCCTCTGGCTCTCCTTCCATCGCCTCTGCCTCTCTCTCGCCCATCCCTCTCTCTGTCTCCACCGCTCCTCAGCTCACCACGTATACCCTCACGAGCCGTCACGCTCGCCCCACGCGCACCCCATGCCATTTGCTCGGCTGGCGCCGCCGTGCGCGGCACTGTCAGCTCGAGCGCCGGATTTTGGCAGCTTCTGACCGCCTTCACATTGGGTGGGCTCTTCTTCTCGTCGGCAATCGCTATTGCGGGTGCAGTCTACGCATTCGGCAAGGACAACGTGCGGCGCGCCTTCTCGCTCATGCTCGTTGTGATACGGCGCGTCTTTGCGCTGCTGGGTAGTGTGCTGCAGGCAGCGCGCAGCGCGTTGCTCAGCGAAGTGCCCTCCGCGATGGCTTCAGCAGATGACACGACTGCCGAGAAGGCACTAAAGGGCTGGAAGCGTGCACGCGCACGCTGGATGCTCTTCTGGATGTCGTTGCGCTGGGCAGACGCCTGGGCCGTTCTCAAGGAGGGGTTTGGCGAGGCGCGCCGCACCGCCGTCGAGGGTGTCGAGGCCATCCGACAGGAGGCAGAGATGTACGCGGCGGTCGTCGGGCCGGGCGGGCTGGTACCGTTGCAGTACGTGCTCGACCGGGTTACGCCGCTCGTGCTGAGCTCGGCTCTCTCCGAGAGCCTAAGCGCCGCGCTCTCAGAGTTGAAGAGCTCGCGCGTGAAAAAGGTGCAGCTCAAGAGCTTCAGCGCGGGCGAGGAGCCACCGAGGTTGCTCTCGGCGCGCGCGTACGACTTGGGCGAGTTGGCGATGGCGTTCGATGTCGAGATCGACTGGCGCTCTAACCTTGCTGCCGAAATAGAGCTGACGCCGACGGGGGTGCTGGGCGCACGGGTGCCTATCGGTGTGCGCAATGTGGTCTTCTCCGGCACTGTGCGCGTCATCCTTGCGCCGCTCACGACGCAGCTGCCTGGGTTCGGGGCTGCGCTAGTCAGCCTTGTCTCGCAGCCAGAGGTTGGGCTTGACGTCAAGGTGGCAGGTGGCGAGGTGACCAAGCTGCCGTGGCTGCGTGCCGAGCTGCAAAAGGTTATCGAGAGCAGCATTGCTGACCAGCTGCTTTGGCCGCGCCGCCTCGTGATCCCGGCCGAGGCACCGCCCGAAAAAACGGCGTCAAAGGGGACACCGGCTGCTAGCAGCCGATCCGCCTCGGCAGCCGGTACCGCGGCGGCGGTGGGCAAGGCGGTGTCGCACGTGCTCCCACCTTCGACGCTTGCAGCGCTACAGAACGACGACCCGCTGCTGCGCCTTGAGAGGGCACTGGCCGAACGTCCCAACCTGCGGCGAGAGGGTTACCTTGGTGTATTGCGCAATGCCACCGATGCGGTCAAGATCTCACTTGAGGAAGAGGCGAGGAGCAACGGCCCGGAGAGTGGCAAGGTGACGGGCGGGAGAGCTAAGAACGGTGCCGGAAGAAGTGATGCGAAGCGGCGCTCTTGGCCGTGGTGAGCCCGGCAGGTGCGGCTTGGCTCACCATGTGCTTTGCACTCACCACGCACTAGCCCGCCACCTACGTGTGTGTGGCACGGAGGGTCTGTGCCGTTGGGTGCGTGCGCGGACCGTCGCCGTGGGTCAGAGCGATGGCAGGCCGCTGTAGAGAGAGTTCCCTGCATCCCGAGTGGCTGTGCAGGAGGGCGAGTGATTCCCGTCGCCAATGAGCGGGGAGTCGGGAGAGTGAGTGGGAGCGGCCTTGCGCTACCCGCACTGGGGCACAGGGGCCGCATCGCAATTGCGGCGAAAGAAAAGCGAAAAATCCTGAGGATTATCATGCTAATTAGTGTAACTAAGTTTATACTTGGTTCGTCCATGGGGAGGCACGAGCCCCCCCCTCTCTCCACTCCTCCCCTGCCGTGGGGGAGGAACCACCCATCCTCCTGGCGCATGCCTGATGGCTTGCCAAGAGGCCACTGCCCTGCTGACCCACTCTCCCACTGACGGGCACGCCTGGTTCGCTCGTCCTGGCCCCTCGTGGCCAGCCCATCGCTCCCCCCCCACCTCCCCCCCTGGTCGACAGGCAGACAGGTGCAGCGTGGGGGCCCCAGAGGCTCAGGAGCGCCAGCGCGAGGGAGAGGCAGGGGAGGCGCCAGGGCCAGGGCCCAGCCCCAGCCGTCCTCTGCCCCCTGAGCTGGCCTCCGGGAGCCTCCAGGGGCCGCCAGAGGGCAGCTATCGCGCGTGCCGCAGGGAGGGGAGAGAGCGCACGGAAGAGGGGGTGGGCGCGAGCGAGAGCTCCGCCCACCGGAATAATCGGTAAGTCTCGCGCCTGTTTACAAGATAAGACGAGAGAGTCCGCCGCCAGCCCGGGAGGCGTAGGAGAAAGTGGAGAACGGATCACCGGGGGGGGGGGCGCAGGCCACCGGACCATATCTAAGCCCTCCACCCCAATCCCCCTAGTAGTGTACGGGGGGAGCCGCCTGATGGCGGGGGGAGCGAAGGGGCCCGGGGGCCCGAGGCGGCTTGCCTTCATTTGGTCTCCTTTCCCTCAGGGTTTCTTCCCCTCCCGCGGGGACTCTCACCCTACCCAGGTTGTTCTGTAATATATGATATCATATATGATATCTCAGTATTAGTTGCTCTAGACCTGATACTGAGTGTCATATGACAAGACTAGAGGCTACAATTCAACTTGTTTTACTAGTACAAGTTCGGGCGCGGGAAATACCGGCGCTCCCAGCAATCAGCTCCGAGCCCCCCCCCCCCCAATGGCCGCCAACCTGATGTGCAGCAACGATGGCGGCGGCGACGACGGCCACACCGCCGTGGAGTGGGGGCGGCGCCATGTGGAGACTGACGCGCCAGGGGTGCTGCTGTGGGAGCTTGAGCTTGAGCTTGAAATGTTCAGTCATCGAGCAACATCTGATTCTAAGTACTGAGTAAGCAGATTTTTATCATAATGGCGGGTTTATAAGTGTAGATGTTTGGAGTCAGTATCATATGATATTAGAGCTGTATGATATCATACTCAGTTCCATGGCAAGTGTCATATGACGGTATGACGGAACAACTTGGCACCCTACCATGAGCCCCCCCGCGAGCACCCCGAAGGAGAGGCCCAGGAGCACCCCGTACGCGACGAGAACGGCGTCGCCTTGGCTCGGCATGAGGGCGCGCCCCGAGAGGGCCTGGTAGACGCCCACGCCGAGCACGGCGTAGCCCGTCCCCTTGTGCGCGACCCACCTGCAGATCTGATGACTGATTGGTTATCACGGAACAAAATGAAAGGCGCTCATATGAATTTTTTTTAAGTTCTCGTCCATCTTACTTATGATCCATTGCAATCGCTTGCGTAGCCATTCCATTTATATACATGGTTGAGCACTGTGAGGTGGTGCCTTTGCTTAAATACTAGACGATTTTTTTTTGGTACCGGCGCATCGCGTATTTGGAAACGAGGGGTACCAAATGAAGGCAAACGACCTCGGAGGTATGGGGGTGTAGAGAGTATGCTACGTGCTACTTGTAGTGGGTAGTGGTTCCATTCGCCGCGAGTGCGGTAAGAATATTAAAAGGTTTTTATCATGCTAATTAGTGGCGCGCCTACGGACTCGTCACAGCTACAGCTATGCTGAACGGTACCTGCACAGTGTGTAGCGGCAGCGTACTGCGTAAAGTGTGAGCTCGCAGTTCTGCAGATTCACATGTGCGCACGCGCACTATGCACTATCAAGCATCAAGCAACGACCCTGCAGCTCGAAGCGGCTTGCGGGCTGTCCTTGGCCGCCAATGCGCTGAAAGGGCGGCCCGGCACGCGCAGGCGGGCAGCTAGCAGCTAGCGCGCAGGCGCGCTGCTATTGTTAAGACGTGCTTCCGGCGGCAACTAGCACGCACTGTACGGCCACACGAGACACGAGCGACAATACCACCACTATCCGCACTATAACACACCACAGGTTTTCTACCAAGCCAAAATCCGTGGGCAACTTACACGCTCCTCAGAGCGACGAGCAAAGACTTCAAGCCAATCATCTGCAACGGCGTGAAAATGTCCGCCTCATGCCGGATGCGCACGGACGATGGCCGCTGCAGTGGACCAAAACAAACAAGCACAAACAAAATGAAAATGACAAGTGGTCCCACGTCGACCGTCCCACGAGACGGTGCTTAGGCAAGTGTGACGGACGGCACGACTTGTAGGATGGTCACCGGAAGCAAGAGCAGTCAAACTCGTGTGCGCCTTCAGCATCGCATAGGCTGCTTGCGCCATCGAGAGAAAGAGACACGTGGGCCCGAACGATCGCAAGTCGCCTGTCCCGTAAGGATCTGAGAGGTGCTACCGCACAACTGAATAGCACGCAGAAAGAGGTACACAAACGGGCTCTCAACGGGGCACGAAGAGTAAACGTACGGAGTCCAGAAGGGGTACTCAACTAGAAGTGTCAGGTCCTTCAATGATCGTGTAATCGACCACTGCACGCTGCCTAGCACTCCAACAAGGCGGCGGGGCTCCGCCACGAAAGGGGAGGCAGCTCGGCCACTCGGCAGAGCCTACTCCGCCTTGCCGCCGATATGCTTAAAGACGCCTATACCCTTAAGTACCTTCTCCGTGAGCCGCGAGATGAACACTTGCTCGTCGGTAGGGAGCTCACGCAGCTCGTGGCAGTCGTCTCGGTAGATGCAGCGCTCAAAGGCGGCGGCGACGTACACGAACCCCATCGCGTGGGGATACCGGGGTGTGGAGGCTATGCTGGAGGGGAAGGTAGGTAGCTGGCGAGAAAAGGTGGCCGAGTAGTTCTCGGGCATGCCGCAGCAAGGGGTTGGCGGCTCACTCACGGCGCCTGCATCCTCAAACACGCTGTATCGTGCTGAAAGTGGGCAATTAGCCGGGCCTGCAATGTGCAGTACGCCGTGCGCTCCCATCACCTGTTCCGTTGGGCGAATGCGAACGAGGTGAGCGAGGCAAAGGGCGGTAAACAAATGGCTGGGCCTTGCGTTCGACGGGTCGTCGATAGGTGGGCCGGCCACAAGCGCTGCGCATTCATGAAACAAACGAGCCGCGCGGGTGCTTGCGGTCGGCGAGAGCGCGAGGAGCAAAAGATGCGCGCGCGCCTGCACAGAGAAATCGCTAGCCCTCTTCAGAGAGGTACCCATGAGGGCGTGCGCGCCATTGGCCCGATTGATGACGAACGCACCTACATACAACAAGAACGCGGCGCGATTGAGCTGGCGCCTTTGGTGCGTGCGCTGCATGGCACAACGAAAGATCGGAGAAGAACGCATGCTCACTCTCTACGTCGACGCCGGTGATCTCGTCGGCGTGTCCATGTTGCACTGTGCTCCAGTTATCGATGTTGTAGTCGTCACCGCCCTCCGGATCGGTCGCGTCTAGGAATGCGCTCGCATACCTTGCACAGGCGGCGCACAAGGCATCAGCAGGGCCAAATGTGTGTGTGCTGGCGACAAGGCGGCTCGGGTGCGGGGTATGTACATGATCAGGTAAGATCCCATGTCCAGCATGGCTCCACCCCCCATAGAGGCGTTGAAAAAACGGTCTCGGCTGCCGTCGGCTTGGCGGACCTGTGATGGGCAAAGCGGGTGGGCAAAGCAGGCGGACAACTAGCTGAAAGAGCAGCCAAGCAATGTCATGAGCTAGAGCAGAGTTGCGAGCTGGCCATTTCGGCTGCGGCGCGAGCACCTCCCCCCCCCCCCCCCCTTTTCCTGACCGCCAGGAATCGCTGCGTGAGTCAACATCGCGGTGCACTTACCGCTTGGAATGCCATGTCGCCGGCCATGTGCACGACCGGACCAAGGGCACCGCTCTCAACGACGGCACGGGCCCATTGCACCGCTGGGAAGAAGCGTGTCCAGTAGTTGGTCACGAGCAGAAGCTTCTTCGCCTTGGCCAACTTGACGAGTGAGATGAAGTGAACGGCCGAGATGGTGGCTGGCTTCTCAAGCAGCACGTGCTTGCCTGCGGAACGCGAGTTTACGGCACGTGAATGGGCTCGCGCGGAGACTGACTTGGGCACCGGAAACACAAGGCCGAGGTGCGTTCGCGCATCGCTCGCCTGCCTCGAGAAAGAGCTTAGCGAGCTGGTAGTGCGCCGAATTGACGGTAGCAACGTAGACCATACGGACCTCTTTGTCAGCTGCCAGCTCCTCGTAGCTCCCGTACGAGCGGTTGACCCCGAATGTGCGCGCAAACTCGGCGGCACGCTCCTCAGGGTGGGGCAGGAAGCCAGCTCCCACAGCGCATATTTGGCCGCCCATTCCCACGACCGAGGCGGCGAAGTCGTGGGCGATTCGCCCGGGAGCAGCGATGCCCCAGCACGCTCGCCGGCCGTCAGGCGCTTCCACGATGGGGAAACCTCGCGCGTCGATCTGCTCGTCGATGAACTGCAGGCGCGTTGGGTCACTGCCATCCCTATCTGGTTGGTCATCGATGTGCACAAACGCTTCTCCCCCCGCTGCCGAGCCTTCGCCGGGCGACTGCGGCTGCAGCCTCGCGAAAAGACTCGCATCGCTCCCTTTACGCCCCTCCTCTCCCTTAAGCCCGCCCCTCCCCTTCGCTCCTACCTCTTCGCCCGCCGCATGCGCCTCTCGAGAGAAAGGCGAGGGGAGTGTAGGAGAGAGAACGGAAGAGGGAGAGGAGGAGAGAGCAGTAGAGGAATGAGACGAAGAGGAAGAGGAGGAGGGTGAGAGAGAGAGCGGCGACGGGGAGAGAGAGGATGAGGAGAGAGAGGGAGAGAGAGAGGAAGGAGGGAAGGAGGGGGAGAGTGTCTCTCCTGTCCCCCTCAGAAGCAGCGCAGCGAGGAGGAAGCCAAAGGCGGCCGAGGCGAGGAGAGGAGCGAGCGAATGACCAATCGAGACCATCGGCTTCGACGGCGGTGGCGGCGGTGGCTCGGTCTCGGTGTAGGCGAGGAGGGGAGATCGGAGAGGCATCTGAGAGGGCCGGCCGCAGGGCGGGAGGGTCCGCGGCGCTCCCTTCACACCCCCGTTGAACTCTTACGTGATATCGCTTTCCCTTTCTCTCTCTCGAAGGGGTACACCTTCTCTCTCCTCTCTCTCTCTCTCTTCCCCTGCGCTTCCCTCTCTCTCTCTCTCTCTCGGCCTTCCGCTCCTGCGCGGCCAGTAGACGCCGTGTCCTTTCTTTCTTTGGGACGTGGAGGATAATTCAGGGAAGAACCCAGATCCAACCTCTGAGAGGTCGCGCTGCTAGAGAAAATGAGAGAGGGAGGGAAGGGAGGGAGGGAGAGGGGGGGGGGGGGGGGAGAGAAAAGAGAAGGGGAGAGAGAGAGAGAAAGAAGGGAAGAGAGGGAAGGGGGGGTGGGAGCGGGAGAGAAGAAGCGCCGAGATGGCTAATCGATCCTCTTCCGTCATCTCTTCATCAGGACTCTCTCTCTCTCCCTCTCTCTCTCCCCCAACTCCCCCTCTCTCTCCCTCTCCCTCCCTCTCTACTCTCCCTCTCTCTCTCTCCCTTTCTCTCTCTCCCGCCCCCCCCTCCCCCCCACTCTCTTGCTCTCGGGCAGCGAAATCGAATGGGCCTCGCGATTCTTTGGAATCACTCAAGCGAACGATGGAATTTTCTTTTCTCTCACGCGGAGGGTGCGCCCGAGAAGGAGAAGGATCTATTTTTGTCTCTCGCTATTTTCGATCTCTCCATTCGAGCCTCGGGTCGGAAAAAGGTACCTTATGAGGAGGCAGGAGGAGAGAGAGGGGGGGGGGGGGAGAGAGAGAGAGAAAGGGAGAGAGAGAGAGAGAGAGAGAGAGAGAGAGAGAGAGAGAGAGAGGGAGGGAGAGAGAGAGAGAGAGAGAGAGAGAGAGGGGGGGGGGGGGGGGAGAGAGAGAGAGAAAGGGAGAGAGAGAGAGAGAGAGAGAGAGAGAGAGAGAGAGAGAGAGAGAGAGAGAGAGAGAGAGAGAGGGAGGGAGAGAGAGAGGGAGGAGGGAGAGGAGTCTGAAGGCGAGGCTGTGCGCACGCCCCTCTTGGGACCAGACGGGGCTTGCGAGGCCGCCATCCATCGCGAGCCCCCCCAGCTTGAGAATGGCAAGCCAGCGGCCCGCACCAGAGCTCGACTTCCTTAGCCCACCAGATGTGTTCGACCCGCAGCTGCTTCTAGCCTCTCTGAATGTGCCAGTTCCCTTCAATGATATTCGGCCTCTCGACAACTTGAGCAAATGCGTCAGCCTGCTTCCTGGTGCGGCACCGGCCGCAGGCCTGCCCAAACAGCCTCATCGCCGGCCGCCGCAATCAGGTCAACCCCCACCATCGGGAAAGCAGGTCTTGCACACACGCGGCGCAGCCGAGGCAGAGTGCCACGGAAGCTCATTGCAGAGCGCGACCGCACAGGCGGGGGTGGATCAGCCATTGCCGATGGCCTTTGGCGCTAGTGGCATGAGGGGCGCGAGGGGTGCAAGCAAGGCGCCGTCTCGCACACGTCAGTCTAGTGCGGAGAGTGCAGACGAGCCGAGAAAGTCTCTGGCACGGCAATGGGCAGAGACCTTTCAAGGTGATGGTCCCTTGGGGGAGTCGGGACTAGCTCGCTGGCGATCGCGCCGGGTGCGCGTGGTGGTCCGACGGCAGTTTGGTTTGCGAGGGTGGTACGAGGGCGAATTGCGCACGTACGACAGACATTGGAACATGCTTCTCACCAATGTCGCCGAACACGCGGTTGTTGTCGACCAAATCGCGGCTTCCACAGAAGGTTTGGACGCGGCCATCAAGAGCGGCCGTCCCAGCCAAGCTTCACCTAGAAGAGACTCGGACTCGCCTCGATGGCTGAAGCAATCAATTCCTCAGCTTCTGTTGCGCGGCGACTGTGTTGTGAGTGTGTGTGATGCTCGCAAAGCGGCCAATGCGTGGCGTGCTCAAGGCGGCGAGAGTGGGAGATTCACATTACCAGGTTGCACGCCTTCAATGGGTATGGTGGGCGGGACCAGCGGCACCCACTTCATCGCCGCGTTCGAGCGTTTGGCTGTTGCTGCTATCAACAAGTCCATGAAGGGAAGCAATCTCGCGTAAACCCAGCGATCGCAAGGGCGACAGGTCGCTTGTAGTGAGAAGCACGTGCACGATTTCCGTGCCCCTCTCGGCCCATTCCAGTGGCCATAATTTTTCTTGAAAGCAAGCCGTCTGCCATCTTGATCTTGCCTCCAAAGAGCTGTATCCTAAAAAAAAATTGAAGATGTCTGCTATGCTACTATTGACACTCCTTCCTCCGGATCGCCGCTGTCATCACCCTTGCCCCTACCACACTCTCGTTCCCGCTTCCCACCCTCGTTCCTTTTCATCGGATTCGGGGGGTCGGCCCATATGCACTATGGGCCTAGGCCGCGGGGGGAGGGGTGGGGCGGGCCTTCTGGCTTTTCTCTAGAGTGGGGTGAAGTGGTGCAGGGTAGTAACCGGGTAGGATGAACAGCCTATTATTGGCCAGGTCGGAGGGAGCAGTTTCATCGATTTGAGGCATGAGGGGTCGTTTGTCGTATGTAATTCGTGGATCGTTTCAAATATGTTGATGTTGTCGAGTGCCGAGCACGTCCCTAGATGTGTGGAAGATTCGCTGGGGAAAAAATCTTCTTAAAATTCCCCGCTACATGTGCGGCGTGAGGCAAAGTGCTGTCGTATTCGCGAATCGACACTCGTTAGGCTTCTCTTCGTCGTTCGGTATTTATCGTTATAATTCTCTGCTTTCTCTCGTTCTCGGTCAAAAGCTTCGCGTGGACGCATGGGATCTTGGGTTGTGGAGCGCGCTCTCTCTTTCTTTCGAAGAGAAGGGAAGTTTCCCCACCTTTCTTCCTCCCAGGCGCCTCGCAATAGGGCCTGGCGGATATTTCAATTTTTTTTAGCCCGGTCACTCACTATGGGGGTGCGGAGGGCACCAGCAATTATGGGTAAATGAAGGGCTAAATAAGCTCCCTATAGGTTCCGGTAGGATGGATCAGCAAAAAAAATTGGGGGTTCCCCGGCGAAATTTTCGAAAAATACCGAATTTCAGGCCTTCGAAGACGGTGCGCGAAATACAGTCGGGCCCCCCTCCGGTATATTTTTAGTGAGGCCCTTCATGCGAGGCACAAACATGGAATGACGAGGAGAATTTTGACGCCAACTCACTGGGTCTACAAGAAGTGGTTCTTTACACACTGGACCATAAGTCAAACTCATAATTTTGCACTTCAATGTGTACGAAAGTATCACAAAACTCAAGACGCTTACGTGAACCACTAGTCACCGAGGGCTAGAGCGGCTAATTTGGCACCGCGACCGGGCGGATGGCATGGTCTTTTCTTTCATCCATTTCAACTAGGACAGCAGAAAACGTTAAATCAAGATATGCTGCTCTAGTGGCCGAGCCAATTGCTCTCTCCAGCCTCGCACATCTTGACGAATATCGGCATTGGCGCAAAAACCGCCTAAACGGTAACGTACCGAAATGCGTTCGAACACCCAACTTCCCACCTCTACCGGGCGCGCTGCCGGCGCTTTCTCGGTCATCCACTACGATAGAATGCCCTACCAGGCACCATATCCGAATATGCCGCCCGAGCAGCCACGCCAATCGCCGCCGCCGCCCGCGCGCATCGCGAAGTAGTCGGCCGTGTGTGCCGCCGACGACTACGCCAACGTCACCCGGCCGAACGGGCCGAGTGCCCAACTTTCGACCGCTACCGGGCGCGCTGCCGGCGCTTTCTCGGTCATCCACTGGGATAGAATGCCTTACCAGGCACCATATCCGAATATGCCGCCCTAGCAGTCACGCCAATCGCCGCCGCCGCCCGCGCGCATCGCGAAATAGTCGGCCGTGCGTGCCGCCGACGACTACGCCAACGTCACCTGGCCGAACGGGCCGAGTGCCCAACTTTCGACCGCTACCGGGCACGCTGCCGGCGCTTTCTCGGTCATCCACTGGGATAGAATGCCCTACCAGGCGTGATATCCGAATATGCCACCCGAGCAGCCACGCCAATCGCCGCCGCCGCCCGCGCGCATCGCGAAATAGTCGGCCGTGTGTGGCGCCGACGACTACGCCAACGTCACCCGGCCGAACGGGCCGAGTGCCCAACTTCCGACCGCTACCGGGCGCGCTGCCGGCGCTTTCTCGGTCAACCACTGGGATAGAATGCCCTGCCAGGCACCATATCCGAATATGCCGCCCGAGCAGCCACGCCAATCGCCGCCGCCGCCCGCGCGCATCGCGAAATAGTCGGCCGTGTGTGGCGCCGACGACTACGCCAACGTCACCCGGCCGTACGGGCCGAGTGCCCAACTTTCGACCGCTACCGGGCGCGCTGCCGGCGCTTTCTCGGTCAACCACTGGGATAGAATGCCCTGCCAGGCGCCATATCCGAATATGCCGCCCTAGCAGTCACGCCAATCGCCGCCGCCGCCCGCGCTCGTCGCGAAGTAGTCGGCCGTGTGTGCCGCCGACGACTACGCCAACGTCACCCGGCCGAACGGGCCGAGTGCCCAACTTTCGACCGCTACCGGGCGCGCTGCCGGCGCTTTCTCGGTCAACCACTGGGATAGAATGCCCTGCCAGGCACCATATCCGAATATGCCGCCCGAGCAGCCACGCCAATCGCCGCCGCCGCCCGCGCGCATCGCGAAATAGTCGGCCGTGTGTGGCGCCGACGACTACGCCAACGTCACCCGGCCGTACGGGCCGAGTGCCCAACTTTCGACCGCTACCGGGCGCGCTGCCGGCGCTTTCTCGGTCATCCACTGGGATAGAATGCCCTACCAGGCGCCATATCCGAATATGCCGCCCTAGCAGTCACGCCAATCGCCGCCGCCGCCCGCGCTCGTCGCGAAGTAGTCGGCCGTGTGTGCCGCCGACGACTACGCCAACGTCACCCGGCCGAACGGGCCGAGTGCCCAACTTCCGACCGCTACCGGGCGCGCTGCCGGCGCTTTCTCGGTCAACCACTGGGATAGAATGCCCTGCCAGGCGCCATATCCGAATATGCCGCCCGAGCAGCCACGCTAATCGCCGCCGCCGCCCTCGCGCATCGCGAAATAGTCGGCCGTGTGTGGCGCCGACGACTACGCCAACGTCACCCGGCCGTACGGGCCGAGTGCCCAACTTTCGACCGCTACCGGGCGCGCTGCCGGCGCTTTCTCGGTCATCCACTGGGATAGAATGCCCTGCCAGGCACCATATCCGAATATGCCGCCCTAGCAGTCACGCCAATCGCCGCCGCCGCCCGCGTGCATCGCGCCGTAGTCGGCCGTGTGTGGCGCCGTCAACTACGCTGACGTCACCCGGCCGAATGGGCCGGAGTGCCCAACTTTCGAATGCGAGCGGTCGCGCTGCCGGCGCTTTCTCGGTCATCCACTGAGATAGAATGCCCCACCAGGCACCATATTCAAAAGTGCCGCCCGAGCAGCCACGCCAATCGCCGCCGCCGCCCGCGCGCATCGCGAAGTAGTCGGCCGTGTGTGGCGCCGACGACTACGCCAACGTCACCCGGCCGAACGGGCCGAGTGCCCAACTTCCGACCGCTACCGGGCGCGCTGCCGGCGCTTTCTCGGTCAACCACTGGGATAGAATGCCCTGCCAGGCGCCATATCCGAATATGCCGCCCGAGCAGCCACGCTAATCGCCGCCGCCGCCCTCGCGCATCGCGAAATAGTCGGCCGTGTGTGGCGCCGACGACTACGCCAACGTCACCCGGCCGTACGGGCCGAGTGCCCAACTTTCGACCGCTACCGGGCGCGCTGCCGGCGCTTTCTCGGTCATCCACTGGGATAGAATGCCCTGCCAGGCACCATATCCGAATATGCCGCCCTAGCAGCCACGCCAATCGCCGCCGCCGCCCGCGCACATGGCGTCGAAGTTGGCCCTGTGCAACACCGAAAACAAGACCAAGGCTATGGGCCGAACGGGCCCGAGTGCCCAACTTTCGAACGCGACTGCGATTGCCGCTGGCACTTCCTTGCCCCTCAGCTTGCATAGGGCAAGTTAACACTCATCATATGAAATGGTTCCGCCCCAGGAGCCAAATTCATGTACCTAACGGCCTCGGCGCACGCCTTTGCGGTGAAGGCGGAGGTGAGACGTGAACACGACACACACCAGCTCTCAAGATTTCGAATCAACGCTGGGCGCGAACGCGTGGGGCCGGGCCAGGAGGCTTTGGGGGCTACAGGCAGGCCCGGAACAGCCGGGTCGCGACCGGCCCGTCGCGCCGCACGGCCACTTGAAGAGCTGCACCTCCAGGCGTCCAATCGAGCGCTGGTCGACGTCAATAGGGGCCATGGCCCTGGGCGTCGGGCCGGATCGAATCGAGGCATTCCTGCCGTGCGAGGGGCCAGGATGTGTTAGTGCGAGTGTGTGCGACCCTCAAGAACCAGCGTGCGACCTACTAGTGACCCCCCACCCTGCTCGCGAGAGCTCTGGGCTCTGCATGGCCACCACCTCCAGGCCATTCTTCGGCCGATCGCGGGCGATCGGACGTCGCGGAAGCTCCGCGTTTTTTAGAGTGATGCGCCCCACATTCACTACTCTGATTCCCTCCCGTGAGCGCCCGCCTGAATCTCCCAAAATAGCCCGCCACGCGCGGGGGAAGGGAGGGGGGTCCCTCACCGACGCCATTGCCCTTCGTGGGGTGGGAGGGGGTCGTTCGGAGGGCGGAGGGAGTTGGCGGGGCAGGTAGGGGGGGACCCTAAGGAATCCTTGGACACCCAGGGGAGGTGGGAAATAGTGGTTAAAATGAGTGAGTGACCGGGCTATTTTTTTCGGCCCAAATTTCGATCAAAAACATGTGAAAAATTTCAAAAAGTTTGCCCAAATTTCGACAAAAATTTCAAATTTCAAAAAATGTTTCTATGCTCTTCTGCATGCCTAGATGCCTAGGCCCTAGGCCTAGAGCCTAGACAATGCATGAAACATGAAACAGATACAAATACTGCTATCACCTAACACTAGGGAACAGGACTCTGCCTGTTCCCTGGTTCTGTGGCTGCTTGGGAGGCGAGGGCGGTGCCGTCATGTCGACGTCGTTGTCAGGCGGCGCGGCGGCCTGTGGGCGCTTGGGCTCCGGCGGTTTGGGGCGGCCCCGCTGGGGCGTCGTGACGGCGGGGGGCTGAGAGGTGGGAGCGGTCGGCGCGCGCTCCATCGCTAAAACTATAACAATAGTTTTTTGTCCTGCGTCCTACGCATACGTAGGCCGCCGCCGCCGCTGCCCCCTCCCCTCCCCTCGGCCGATGGCGAGCCGCTATCGGTGTGTTCAACCCCAAGCCCACGCACGCGTCGCGATCCGCGCGCGTGCTGGTGGTGGTGGCCGCGGTCCCGCGCGCACGCCGCGCTCGCGCGCGCCGCGCGCGGGCGGCCCCCAGCCCCAGTCCCGCTCTAAAAAAACAGTGGCAAAAACGGAGGGCGTTTGAAAAACAGTGAAAAACACTGTTTTTGGCCTCCGAAAAAAAACATTGTTTCTGTCTTTCACATCTAGGAATGCAGCGTGCGTGCGTCGTGCGTGCGTTTGTCAATGTTTGTACAATATTTGGACGTTTATGTGTATAGAACAACCTTTGTATAACTTAGGAAGGCCTCAGATTAGGCCCCAATGTACCCTCTGCACCCTCCCTAGTCTGGGTGGGTGGGTGGGGTGTGCCCCATTCATTGCCCCTGTAAGCCACCCCCTTCAATAATACATAGCATGCGTGACACCTCAGAATTGGAACGGAGGTAGTACATGTATAGAGCCTATATATAGATCACTCTAGGCTCTAGAGCTCCAGAAGGAGAAGGCGATGCAGCGAGGATGCAGCGCACTGAGAACGAGGAGAGAAGCGGGAAGAGAAGAGAGAAGGGGAGAGAGAGAGAGAGTAGATGGGAAGAGTGAGGAGAAGGGGAGTGAGAACACAAGAGAGAGAAGCGGCACAAGAGAAGAGAGAAGCGGGAAGAGAAGAGAGAGGGAGAGAGTAGATGAGAAGAGCGAGGAGAAGGGGAGTGAGAACACAAGAGAGAGAAGCGGCAAAAGAGGAGAGAGAGAGAGCGAGAGAGAGAGAGAGAGAGAGAGAGAGAGGGGGGGGGGGGGGGGGGGGGGGGGGGGGGGGGGGGGGGGAGGGAGAGGGAGAGGGAGAGAGAGGGAGAGAGTAGATGAGAAGAGCGAGGAGAAGCGGAGTGAGAACAGAAGAGAGCCGAGCGCGGGAAGAACGCCAAGAGAATGGCGAATATCTCGGGAATGTGGAGAGGAAGAGAAGAATGTGGAGATCGGAAACAAGGAGAATCAGAAAGCAGAGAGAGAAGAGAGAGACGAGACCGTGGGAGGGTCCTCTCAGGCCCGAATGCCGTTTGTGCCGAGCTCAACCGGAGAGGCTGCCGCGATGATCGCGGTCACCTTCGTCGTGTGGGGCCACTGGCCCGTCTTCCAGCGTCTGTCCCGCTCGACTGCGCCCGTTCAGACCTTCTTCGCCTCGCTCGTGCTCTACCAGACACTCACCACCAGTGTGCTCTGTCTCACCGCGGGAGCCGTCGATGGATTCTTCCTCTCCTCCTTTGTGCTGGAGGCACGCGAGCACGCGGGCCCCGTCGCGATCGCCGTGATCACCACGGCATGCGGTGGTGCCTCCCTCGCTCTTGGAGAATTTCTCACCGCTGTGGCGATTGAGGAGTTGGGGGTGGCGGTGGGCGCACCAATGATTTGGTCTCTCGCGCTCGTGGGGGGGATGCTGGGGAATTATCTCATCGACGGTGTAAAACGCCCCGCGCCCATGCTGGCGGGGATGGGGCTCGCGCTGATTGCGTTCCTATGCGACTCGCAGTCCCATTACGACGCGGAAAAGTTGACCCCCTCCGCAAAGAGCGAGGAGGAGCCAAGCGTGTATGCTAGACAACCAGCGTTTTCTGGCGGGAAGACAAGTCAATCTACTCCACGCGCCCAGGTTGTTGGGATTGCAGAGAGCTCCACAGGGTCTTCTGTCCCGGAGGTCGCGCAAACAGGCACCGACCCCGTCAATGGAGACGCTAGCGATGTAGAGGAGGCGCTCAAAAAAACATGCTCCAACGGCGATGCTCCGACTTTCTGTCCATCGATGAAGTCTTGCACCATACATGGAGATGAATCTACGCAGCTGGCCCGCGCAGCTTTTACATGCTTTCCTTCCCGACGGTATGTCAGGCCACGAAGCTCTAGTCGCAAGCTGTTGTTGGCACTGAGCGGTGGCTTGGGGCTTGCGGGCTGGACCGCCCTCTCCACACTTTCTGGGCGAGCCTTCGTCTTGTCGCCGTATGCTCTTGCCTTGAGCTTTCAGCTTGGCGAACTGCTTGCTACACTGCCTATTTTATTCATATATGGCGCAGTCTGCCGCATCACACCGCGCACGCCGGCGCAAGTTTGGCACAGCCTCGCCGGGTACGGCAGGCGCGGCCATGTGTGTGCCTTCGCGTCGGGAGCTGCCATCGCGATTGGGTACTGGCTGTACTTCATCACGCGAGGGGTGATCGACCGCCCTATTGCGTATGGTGCAGCGCAGGCCTGCGGGCTAGTGCCGCTTGTGTATGGTGCGGTCGTCTTTGGAGAGTACAGGCACGCTCCGTTACGGAACAAGCTGCTCCTAGGAGCGGCGCTCATATTCTACCCCGCAGCAGTCGCAACGATGGCCCTTTCCATTTGACAGAAAGGTCTATTGCTTGCGGCTTTCCGTATTGTCGGCTCGGCGAATCGCTTGGAATGGCAGCATGCACAACTCGGAATTCTAGCAGATGCCAAACTCCCATCCATGGGTAGGTTCACCCACCACGTCTCAAGCCGCGCATTTTTATTTTTTTGTCATGCTTTTCTTTTCTTAGCTTACAAAGTCCAGGCTTTTTCGCTATTTCGTGCTGATGGTCGAAGTTGTTCACGCGAGCACATGCATTCACTTCCAGTTATTGTGCTCGTCTTTATGGCGTCGCAGTTGTATTTTGCTTGCGCATGCGCATCGATGAGCAGAGTGGCAGCTTGGTGTGTAGTTTGCATGTTGTACGTTTTAGCCGTAATCTGCTTTATCGCTCAATCTAGCCAGGTGCTCACGCACTTTGTTTAACCGCTAAGTTCCACCTTCCTTGGGTGTCTTGGGAAGCATTCCTGTTGCATCCGCGAATCACTCCTGTTGCGGGTAAAGGGGGGCCTTGTACACTTCCTCTTTGTATAGCATAGCGGGATCATGCAAACTACAAACTACCATAAGTCTAGAAACAAGCACTCAATAACATTCGCACACTCCCGCTCGCCGCGCTAAAAACAAGTAGAGAAGTGGCACAATCGCAACCCCTATGGCACAATCCACTACATGACGGCCAAAAATGCCGCCCAGTGATAGGTGTTAGCCCTGAATCTTCGTCAGATCTATTTTTTACCATTACCCATTACCATCTCTCACACCACTATCGAACGCACACTCACGGTAATACGTTGAAAACTAAGATATGAACAGGACGTGCGCATGGAGAGGGGGAGGAGGAGAAGAAAGAGAGAGAAAAGAGAAGAGGCCCGTCGCCTCTCCTCACGTCTAACGTGAAGACAAGTCTCGCCGGACTAAGAAAGTAATAAAGAAATGACAGAAGCAGAAGACAGAAGGGGACAGAGCAGGCGGAGGACCATCGGTAACACAGAAGAGGCCTGAGGCTGGGCCCCAGCCTCTAGTGTCCCCTGAGCTGCCTGTCTGCACGGACTGATAGCTAGCGGGTAAGGGTAAGTAAGGGATACGCGCGCTGCCGATATTCTCAGTCGATGGTCCACTTTCGACGGAACGCGACCAGAAAACCAGCTCAGAACCAGACGACCCTACCAGCTCGAACCTTTTCTGTTTCGAACAAATCTCCGGCGCACGGAAAGGGAGCTCCATCTCGAACCTTTTTTCTATTTCCCACACATCTCCGGCCCGCGCATAAGGGATTGGGAGCTCGGCCGGCACACATGACTACCGATTCGAGGTCCAATGGCTACGCTTGGAGCTTGCATCACGTGCACAAGCGCGCACGTATGCACAACAATATGCTCAATGCTTGACCCGCAAAAGGCTGAGGCGATCAGCCACCAAGTTGTCCACCCAAGAATCGCCCCACCTCGCGAAGAACGGATGCATCTACGCCATGGCCCACACCAATTGCTCTGATCATGCGCACATTCAAGCCACAGTCGCGCAGCTTTTGATGCCCTAGCTGACTCCAGCTGTACGGCACAACCATGTCCGCATCGCCATGCGCTATCAGAAAGGGTATTTGCGCCGCGCCGCCGCCCAGTGCAGCCGGGTAAGACTCACGCAATGGCAACCACGAGCACAAAGATATACAACCTGCAAGAGGCTCGGGTGAACGCAGGGCAACGTGGAGCGCAACCGCACCGCCCTGAGAGAAGCCGCCCACAATGACCTTATTGCGTGGCGTGCCAGCCTCCACCTCACGCTCCACGCAGGATGCGACGCGTGCTGCCGCGGCTTCCAGGCCCACTGTGTCCTCTTGTGCATCGGGCGCAAGCTGGACCACATCAAACCACCCAGGCATGTGCATGCCCTGATTTAGCGCGATGGGTCTCTGCGGCGCATGAGGCAGTACCCATCGCACGCGGCCCGTGCACGCCGGTGGTAGCAGCCGGTCGAGCTCTGGCATGAGTGAGGCCCAGCCGTCGCCCGTGTCGCCCAGTCCATGCAGGAAGACGACTGAGGCTATGTGCTCAGCCGCTGGCTCGACGATGATGGCGTCGTCGAGCGCACGAGGTGCATTAGAGCTGGCGCGGATTGGTGACACGCTCTGCCTCGGCGCGTGCTGGTAGCGCAGCGCGGCGGCGGCGGCGAGGAGCGAGAGGCGCATCTCGGCGTTCTGCCGTCGAGCGACGGGCGGTAGATTGAGACTTCCTGCCGCTGCTACAACCACTCTAGAGGCGATGAAATAAAAAAAGGGTAAATCGCCCTAATCACCAGTAGCAGCTCTCTTTTCATTGTGCGACAAGCCAAGGCGGCGAACTTCCTGATATACTCCATCCCCCGCTACTGGCTCCAAACGTTAGTTCCTCCCAAATGGTTCCCAACAAATCTGAAACGACAGATCGACACGATCGTACTTAGGCACTAACCACTAACCACACACACCAACACCAAGAGCCAAGAGCCAAGAGCGGAGGAAACTGAACACTGAAAACTGAAAACTGAAAACTGCTACAATATGGATGGAATGAAAATATATCCCGAAAATCGGAAATCCTATCCCCAGTGATGGAAGAAACGACCACATATTCGGAATAGGACTACTGGGGCAACTTCCTCATAATGTTAAATCAGCAACTTACAATAGCAATAGTCACTAGTCACTAGCAGCCACTAGCCACATAAGACATAAGATCTAACACTTCGCCCTGCCGCGCTCGCGACGTGTTTGGGTGAGATAACACCACCGACTCGACACCCCCCCCCCCCTCCCCCACTCCTCGCGGGAAAGGGCAACACAACGAGTCCTCTGCCTCAACCAATAGCCTACAGGTGGTGATTTACGCCTCGCGTGTCGATTTTATATGTGTCCCCCCCCCCCCTCCTCGTCATTCCTCCTGTGGGACAAGGCAGCCCCGCAAGTCGACAACTTCAACTTCCATGCTCTTGCGCCTCTTCAAGATCCAGAACTCTTCTGCTGCCAAGGCACAAGGCAGCAGGTAGCATAGGGTAGAGAGATGCACCCACGCACCTCCACCGCGCAGCACGCTTCAGCGCTACTTCCTCTGCGCTCGCACCGCCTTCCATATTGCCCGAATTCCCAGGCTACGCAAGCCTCCCCGAGGGCGACGGGAGAGAGATATTGCTCTTCTTCTTCACATGGCAGGCACGCCTCACCCCTCGGTCGGCATTCGGCACCATCCTCCATTAATCCTGCTCCATCCTCTCCACACCCCTCACACCCCGCACGGACGCCCCTCAGACCAGAAGGCCCGCCCTCTCCACTCATCGCTCGCGGGAGGAGGCAAAGACACCAGTGTTTCGCACCGTGATATCGCTGGGAGGGCCCTTAGCCTGACTAACACCGTAAGTTCCGTGAATCCATGTGTGTTTGTTTGTTTCGATAACGACACCTGCTTCCCCCCTTACCCTTGCGCTGTTGCGACCGTACAGGGATGATGCACATGCTTACGTCCTATGCGCCCATTGGCCAAGCAAGCCAAGAAGGAGAAGAGCGTGCAGCCCGACTACTTGCCTCTTTCATGCTCTGCAAGGATTTGAGCTGCACCTTACCGTTGCATGAGGGGAAGTTGCATCCGGCATATTCACACCAAACGAAAGGCCTTCGGCTGTGACATGCAACCGCAGCTCTTCGTGTGCGTCCAATCGACGATGGCCTCTAAGGGCAGGCTTTCGGCACGCCTGCTTTGAGGCATGCCTTGCGGCGTGCTTCTGCAGCCTCCTTTGCAAGCTTCTCAGGGTCCGGCTTCCCGCTTGCATATCGCGTAGACTGGCCCATATAGCTGCGCATGCGATTGGTAATTACGAAGTCATTGGTTTGCACGTGTGGCGCCATAGGCCGGTGCAAGGGCAAGCAAGGGCAAGGGGATGAGTTAGATACCTGAACTGGTATGGCTTTCTCTGAGCCGGAGCAGGCGCTGGCTCGTCTGCGAGCACTTCGAGCAGCGGGAGCAGCGCCGTAGCTCCGCATGCAATGGCAAGCCGCCGCCCGATTACCTCCCGCTGCGGCACGCTCATCGGCAGCTGGAGGCCCGCGGCAGCGGCAAGCACCAGGACAAGGCAGCGAAGCATGATTGCGAGGAGTGGGGCGTCGCCGACAGTCCGCCCGACGAGCCAATCGAACCGCCACCTCTCCCCCCAAATCTGTGAGGATGGACTTTTTCATTCACTGATCTGCTTCATCTCGTACCGCGTACTTAGGAGTAACATGTGTGTGTGTATGTGTGTGTATGTGTATGTGAGAGAGAGAGAGAGAGTAGAGAAGAGTAGAGTAGAGTAGAGAGAGAGAGAGAGAGAGAGAGAGAGAGAGAGAGAGAAGAGAGAGAGAGAGAGAGAGAGAGAGAGAGAGAGAGAGAGAGAGAGAGAGAGAGAGAGAGAGAGAGAGAGAGAGAGAGAGAGAGAGAGAGAGAGAGAGGGAGAGGGGGAGAGAGAGAGAGAGAGAGAGAGAGAGAGAGAGAGAGAGAGAGAGAGAGAGAGAGAGAGAGAGAGAGAGGGAGAGGAGAGAGAGAGAGAGGGAGAGGAGAGAGAGAGAGAGAGAGAGAGAGAGAGAGAGAGAGAGAGAGAGAGAGAGAGAGAGAGAGAGAGAGAGAGAGAGAGAGAGAGAGAGGAGAGGAGAGAGAGAGAGAGGGAGAGGAGAGAGAGAGAGAGAGAGAGAGAGAGAGAGAGAGAGAGAGAGAGAGAGAGAGAGAGAGAGAGAGAGAGAGAGAGAGGGAGGGAGAGGAGAGAGAGAGAGAGAGAGAGAGAGAGAGAGAGAGAGAGAGAGAGAGAGAGAGAGAGAGAGAGAGAGAGAGAGAGAGAGAGAGAGAGAGAGGAGAGAGAGAGAGAGAGAGAGAGAGAGAGAGAGAGAGAGAGAGAGAGAGAGAGAGAGAGGGAGAGGAGAGAGAGAGGAAGAGAGAGAGAGAGAGAGAGAGGAAGAGAGAGAGAGAGAGAGGGAGAAAGGGCGCCAATGCTACGCAGCGGCTCAGCCCTGCTGTCCTCCTGCGGCCGCCGCTCCCTCTGCAGCTTCAGCCAGCTGGGCGTGCCACCACATTTCGTCTCTCGCCTCTCACGATCCATGCGCATCACGGAGCCCACAGCGGTGCAGCGAGCCGCGCTCGGGCTTCTGATCTCGCGGGAGCCCGCGCGACCGCCACCGCGTTCTCTCGTCATCCGCTGGTCTACTGGATCAGGGAAGACGCTGGCGTACATGCTGCCTCTCCTTGGCCGCATCACGCCCGGAGCCTTTGGTGTCCAGGCTGTTATCGTCACACCAACGCGAGAGCTTTGCCTACAGACGCTGCGCGTGCTCAATGTCCTCGTTGACCACGGACGGGCAAATAAGAAAGGGAACCGCATCACTGTCGGCTCCGTCATGGGACGCGTCAACGTTAAGATGGAGTCGGAGCTACAGCACCACCCGCCGGATATTCTGATCGGCACGCCGCAGCCGTTGGGAGCGCTCTTCTACTCAGGCACCGTGCCAATGACGAAGAATATCGCTGGCCGCACGCTCGTCCTGGACGAGATTGACGCACTGAGCGAGAAGTTCCGCTGGCCCCATGTGGCTCGTATTCTCGCAGCGCCCGCCCCGCTCATGACAGAGCCGCCCATCAAGCGAAAGGGACGGTCTTCAGCTCGCAAGCCCAGCCTTGCTCCGGTGCATTCGGTCTCGGCGGCGGGCAGAATGCCGCTTGCACCTCACCCGCCAAAGACGAGTGCGAACAGCGCATGGAGCGCGGGCTCGTTGTGGCTCCTCTCTGCTGACGCACCAAGGGAGAATTGTGCTCGTGCTTTGCTGCAGGCGGGACACCCTCCTAAAGCTCCTCTAGTCGCATCCACCTTGAGGGTTCCCTCGACGCTCCGACACCTTCTCATCTCGGATGCAGACCTGAGTGTCGGCCAATTGGTAGGCGAGCTGCTCCGTCCGCGTACGTCAGAGCCGGCCAACGTAGTTCGAGACGCGATTCAGGGAGCTTTCGACTCGGAGCTCGCTTCGGGCATCATGGAGGACGATATCTCGGCTGGCGCGCGCACCACCGCTCACGAAAGCAGTATTTACAACTCTGGAGATGGAACAGTCAGCCGCACGCCCTCTCAAGGACAGGCGCAAGCGCTCGTATTTGTCTCTAGCGGACTCGCCGCAGATCAACTTGTGTCGGAGTTGACATCTTGCGGAGTCAGTGCGGCTGCTGTTCACTCAGCCGATGGCGCCGCCTCCGGGAGTAAGCGTGAGCGCCATCGGGCGATGAAGAAGTTTGAGGAGG
This sequence comes from Isochrysis galbana, assembly GCA_018136815.1. Lineage (NCBI taxonomy): Eukaryota > Haptophyta > Isochrysidales > Isochrysidaceae > Isochrysis > Isochrysis galbana. Next base: position 4,162,946 of record CM030938.1, on the reverse strand, counting down.
GACAGGTCCGTGTGCTCGCTGCAACTGAGATGCTGGCGCATGGCGTCGACATCAGGGGCGTGACGCACGTGCTCAACGCTTGCCTGCCCACGAGTGCGGGCGCCTACCTGCACCGAGCCGGGAGGACCGGAAGGACAGGTGGTGGGAATGGCACCGTCATCTCGATGGCAAGGGATCAGTCTGAAGTGGAAGATTATCGCCGCTTCGCGCGAGAGCTCGGCATCCGTATGGTCGAGAGACATGTCGGAAGCACACTGCATCCGGTTGCGAATGAGCATGTGGCAGGGCTCGTGTCTCCTTTGCCGGCGACCGCAGCCGGCGGATCTATGACCTAGGAACGGAATGGATCGGGGCAAAGCGCGGCAAGAAGCACGACAATAATCACAGAGTGCTGAAAAGCTTCCCTATGAAGTGGGGAAGCGGGATTTCATGCCACCCCTTTGCCCTCACAAGAACTGCTCTCTGTCGGTGCTTGCGTGCATGGCAGTAGAGAAGCTCCACATTTTTCAATTTTCATGGTGTAAGAGGCTTGCGCTTGCGTGGCTGCCTACCGTTGCCCGTGTGCGGAGCGAGCCAAGCTAGTCTAAGAGTAAGTACGCGTAGGTGGTAGGTGGATTTTAATTTTGCAACGAGTCAACGCTGTTGCGTTAAAGTTTGACCTATGGAAGGTCGCGTTCCGTCGAAAGAAGACCACATGAATTTTTTCTGTATCCCGTTTAAATTTAACTTGATGACTATAAAATGCTTAGTTTATCTCTTAAGCGGCGGAGCACAACTATCAGTAAACTGATAGGGTCATGGAGCGCGCGCCGCCTCCCTCCCTCGCTGCCGCTGCCTTCGCCGCGATGGACGAAGCATCCATGGACACGCCCCTGTTGCCGAAGCGACCGCGCCAGGACGACCCGCCCGACCAGTTGAGGGCAAGAGCTAGCGGGCCGCCACGCCCGCGCACCACCGAGAGCAGCACGCAGCACGGCGGGACCCAACGGAACCTAAACACCTAGCACGTGCCCAGACGGGCACGCATGACATATGCAAAAGATCAAAAGGCCTGCCCGTAAATAGTAAATGTTAGCAGTGAAGGGAAAGAGGAAAGAGGTGGAGGGAGGGAAGATAAGGGCGGTGTTAGGTGTTAGTAGTGAAGGGAAGTCCCTCCCGTAAATAGTATTTTTTATTTTTAACAAATTTTTATGGGTCGCGGCGCGGCAAAGGAACGGGACTAGCGCTCACTCAAGACAAGACACCCTGCCGCGGCAAGCGCAAGCACCCTTCCCCCCTTATGCCACCCAGCTCCTCACTAGCTTTCTACCTGCGCTAGCCAGAGCGCCCCTCCCTCCACACTCAGACAGCCCCCTACGCCAGGATCCTGTTCTAGTCTCGCAGGCAAGGGGGCCTAATGGGAGGGAGAGGAGCAACTCCTCAGAGAGGAGCTGTGGGGAAGGAGATGTCTGAGTGGGGGCGCTATACCCTTGCGCTAGGCATGGGCAGCGCCGCCGCCTCAAGACATGTCCTCCCTCTTGTCTTGAGTCGAAATTATTGGTGCTTGAAACAGAGAACGAGGGGGTTTGTGCTTCTTGGGTTGGTTGTAGTTGGAAGAGGGAGTGGGAGAGGGATTCAAGTATTGGAAGGGGGCCCAAAGGGCATTGAGTTGTAGGTAGTTGTGGCCCACAAGAGTGGGGTGAAAACGATAAGTGTATCAACATGGCTGCGTACTGCCGCAGACCGCTCTACCGCGGTTGAGAAGACCGCTATTGAGAGGAAAACGCGGTTTTCTCCTTTTGCAGGACGGCCGCAATAGAGCCTCAACAGCGCCCCGACACTGTTGGGGCGGGGGGCTGTTGGGGCCCTATTGCGGCCTGCAAAAACCCTCTACTACAGACATACTGAATAGCACGACGCTTGCTGATGTCACGGACTTCTACTTTAATGATAGCTCTCTTCTACTACTCTACTCTACTCTACTTTGATTCGACCTCAATATCTTGTTGAGACATGAGAAGCTGGTGCCGTCGGTGTGGAGGCGTCGCGCGACGACAATGGGGGTGTGGTGGCTTCTCTCTCTCTCTCTCTGTCCACCGCGCGTGTGGGACGGCGTCCTCTCTAGTACGGAGCTTCGTGCGGTAGCTGCGGCAGGCGCCGAGCGCGGCCACAGCTTCACCGCCGTGCTCGACCGGCGCAGCGTGCAGCCGCGGAGTATTCTCGAGAGCTCTCTGCTTGCGATCGCTGACGAGATTGGCGACGAGGCGAGGTTTCTTGAGTACTGGTGGGGCGCTCACCCCACGACACACACACAACGCACACAACGCACACAACAACAACAACAACAACAACAACAACAACAACAACAACACACACACACACACACACACACACACACACACACACACACACACACGCGCGCGCGCGCGCGCGCACACACACATACACACAGCCTCACCCAACCCAACCCAACCACAGAACTCTAGCCCAGCTTACACCACTCCATGGTCAAGGAAGAGGGGACGGGAGGCTGTGCGCCTTGTGGCGACTTGCTGAGTGTCCGCACCACGCTGGCTTGGCAAGCCTGCAGAGTAGAGGCCTGTGGGGGGGGGAGGGGGCTGGTGGGGATGGGGTGAATGAAGTGAGAAGCGATGGAGGGGGGGAGGGACAGGTAAGCGGCTCTCACACCATGGGTTCGACGGCTGCAGGTGGCGCTCCGACTGGATCTCAATGGGAGCACATCGCGATATCGACGAGGCGCTGTGCCGCTCGAAACGGCTGGGCGACGCAGGGGTGCAGAGGTGCCCCACTAACGGCCATGTGCTCTATGTCAGTGTGGAACCTTCAGTGCGCGGTCCCACCGTGGTCTGGGAGGAGGAGCCGCCCAACGAAATAGCCGCCGCCGCCGCGATGGTGGCGGGCGGCTCAGCAGGCGCCGGGCCGCCGCGCAAGCTTGCGGCAATGCACATCGTGCCAGCGAAGCCAGGTAGGCTGTTGCGCTTCAGCGGCGAGGCTATACATGCGGTGCCCAAACCCGCTCTGCAGTGGTTGCAGGGCAACCACGAAAGCATGGAGCAGTCTGTGCTGGATCATTCGCGTGGCACTGCGGAGGATCAGAATCGTCCTGCAGGATGTGAGCGATGTGTCATCTTGTTTAATACCTGGGCAGAGGAGCCTCCCACTCTGCCACCTGCCAACGCACCAGTTGGCGCAAAGGAAGCCGCCTTGCTTGCTGCCATGGACACACCGCCCAAATGTCGCCCTCGAAGCGCCTGGAAAGAAGCTCCACGGAGGACGGTGCAGAGAAATGGTGATGACGATGTGATTTTCGAGGCCACTTTGCTTGGTGACATGGTCCGGCGTGGATGCTCCGCAGCCACGTTGTCCGCAGCGGCAGACCGGAAAGGTCTGCGGGTTGCCTTAGTGGCTGACGAGGAAGTGAGTGCTGTGACGTTGCGGGGGAGCGTAGCATCAGCAGAAGCCGTGGCGCTTGCTGAGGGCGCGGCTACTGATAATGTTACGCTGAACGCTGAGGAGGAGTTCGCCATGCGAATGGGCTTTGCTGAGCAAATGGAGGCGGACTTTTGGGGCGTCGACGGTGACAATAGCAATGAGGATGATGGATGGGACGACGAATGATCAGTTGACGAATGGTCAGTGATGAGCCGGTAAATGCGGCGAGGCAGAGACTCGGCTAACATAGATCATGAATCATGCATGGTTTGATATAGTATAATTGTGACAGCAATCCGCGGGGTACTATTTCAATTCGCCTGTCGTATATGTCTTGATTTGTGTCGTAATGCATAGTTGCTTACTTCATCGCGTGACGCTCACGACGGCCTGTACCACCCGGCCCATCATTTTCAAGACGCCAAAGGGCGCACAACTCGGCGCGAGGGTGTGTGGTGTTGTGCTACGCGGCAGCGCATTAGCAGCTTGGCTCGTTCTTGCTTCTTGCCCTGCCACGGCCGGTTTTGCCGGCAAACGTGGTGCGGCGCGCGGCTGGCGCGAGTAGCTGCCGCGCCCACCCGGTGCGGTATGTCTGTCGCATCCGCGATTGACCTTTTTGTTTAAGAAGTTGTTTGCGTTTCTATGTTCCCTCCTTGCAGGCTAGCCACGAGTCACCGTCGCAGGGTCCTACATTCGCGCGTTCGCCCTTGTTGCCCTCGCCTCCTTTGTCGCCTCCTTTGTCGCCTGCTTGCCCCTCACCTGGCTTACCTCCTTGCGTGCTCCTAGGCTCTCGCCACTTCCACGAACTTAAACCCCGGGCCACGAATCGACATTACACATTACACATTACGCATAAGAAACACAGTAGAAAAATCAAAACTCAAAAATGTCGAAATTCGTGCAATCGAGATTAAACTCGGCAAACCTAAACTACTCGAGCCCAGGAAGACTCTGAATCAGAATCTTTTTCTTTTTGTACTTTGTGCCTTACTTACTTCTTACTTAGTAGGTGACCGTGCTGAACGAGCAAGGTGACCGTGCTGAACAAAGACATTATTCTGTAGCGTAGGGGACTCGTACTCGTATCCGAAATTCATGCCAAAAAGGCTTGTGACTTGTGAATACGAATACGCAACCGCAAATGCGAATGCGAATGCGAATGCGAATTACGAATTACAACATATAATTTATAATAATGATCACGATTAGCTGGTGTCTGGTGTACTCAATGAGATTCGGGGGCAAATGATTAGGGTAGGGGGGAAGCAATGATAAGGGGGAGGGATACCGATTAGGGCTGGGAGGGGGTGGATTAGTTAGGGGTAATGAGAATTTTAATCAGGGTTAGACTAAGTGGTGGTCCCACCAAGTGCGAGGTGGCCTGCCAACCCGGACGGCACGAGTCGCCACGCCAGCTTTGCCCGCGGAGCGACGAGAGCAGCAGACGACACGACTGCTGCGCACACTGTCACATGGTAATTGCTCCCTTATTCTCTGACGGCCGGATGCGGTGTGATCCTAGAAGCCCAACCGCGAAAGCGCCAGGCCCTCCAATACCGGAGGGCTCCACAGTTACCTCCGTTTAAAGCCGTACTTTTTGCGCTCGTAGAAGAGGTCCGTCTTCGACGAGCCCAGGTTGACAATCTTGGGGCACCCATCGCGGTCCTTCTCCTGCTGTGTGCACTCCTTGCAGTAATAGGCGTCAGAGATACCTGGCCCGCCACAGATGATGCATCGCCCCTGATACGAGCCGTAGTTGCACTCGTCGCAGATGCGCACGAGTGTACACGGTCGCACGTACGAATCGCAGATGGGGCACTTACCGTCGCACTTCTCACACAGTCTACCGACCGAGATACCCGGCTGCTTGCGGCACATGATGAGATCTGGATGGTGCTTCGCCATTCTCAAAGAGCGATGGCCCTCTGGCTGGCGAGCGGAGCAAGGAGGGAAAGGGGTGGGGGAGAGGGGGAGAGGGGTAGGGGGAGAGGGAGAGATGGAGAGGGAGGGAAGGACGGAGGGAGAGAGAGGGAGAGAGGGAGGGCGAGGGAGAGAGGGCTGCGGCGGCGCGGCGGCGCGCGTCGCTTGCGTCTCGGGGAGGGAGGGAAGGGTGGGGGGGTGGGGGGGGGGGGGGGGGGGGGGGGGGAATTCAGAAAAAAAAAAGAAAAAGAAAAACCTCGCTGTTTGGTCACAGTGGCGTCAGTGGTCCGCACGTCCGCACGTCCGCACTCTTACTCTTAGGCCGGCCGGCCACTCACTATGAGACTATGAGGGTGCGGAGGGCACCAGCTACAATGGGTCCATGAAGGGCTAAAAAAGCTCCCTATGACAAAATAATTACTCGATGGGTTCCGGTAGGATGGATCAGCACAAAAAAGTGGGGGTCCTCGGTCCTCTTGGCTCTTGGGCCTTGCGGCCTCCCTTGGGGGGCCGCCAGGTGTCGTTCCGTCAATTGTGGGACATCAGTCGATTTGAGCGATCGAATGTCCACAGTTGTATGTAGAGCACTATTTTAAAATTAAATGCAGACTAGCATAACAACTTTTTTTCTCTGCTTTCCCCCGCGGCGCATGTTCCCCCCGCTTTTCCTTTGCGTTTCCTCTAAGACCAACAACCACATAAACACACGGTTTAAGAGATATTTCGCACGGAGCACCTGTGATTACTTGCAGTCACATTGGTGCACGCCGTGCATGGGCACGGCGCGATGTGCATCGGTCCCCCCGCGGAGACGCCGTACGTGCGCATGTCAACCTGTTCCCTCTACGTACCCCCTAATGCCCAATGCCCACAACTACGTAAACTAGCCGCAGTGATGGTGCATCAGTACTGACGTCAGTTTTTTACATCAGTGTCAGTTCACCTCAAGCTGACAACTGATGTCAGTTGTCAGTTGTCAGCAGCTTGGAGCGGGGAGAAAAACAAAACACGCAGTCCTCTTTACTTTCTACAGCCAGAGAAAAAAATATGTAAAACAAGCCAATCTGGGGTTCGAACCCGCGCCCAGCATCGCACACCGCACGTTCAGAGCATCCTGAGCCGCTAGGGGCCCGTTATCGAACGCGTGCAGGGCGTTTTGTGATATTTATATTTGCAGCAAAGACACAGGTCACTGATGTCAGCTGATATTCTGCTCGCTCAGAGCCTTTGAGGTGATGTCAGCTGATGGACCTCATCAGCTGACATCAGCTACTGATGTCAGTGTTAGCTCGAAGTTGGTGTCAGCTGACGGACTGATGCACCATCACTGACTAGCCGTATAAGAGATGTTTCTTTGCGCAGAACGTGTGATGACTTGCAATCACATTGTGCACGCAGTGCATGGGCACGGCGCGATGTGCATCGGCCTCCCCCCGCGGGGGCGCCGTGCGTGCGCATAGCAACTTCCAGGAAGGTGCACGCCGTGCGTGCGTTCAGCGTTCAGTCTTTCCGCGGGGGAACTCTGGGCGCGGAGGGCGGTCGGGAACCACGGGGGCACCCCCTGGGACCGGGGAATTGTTACCGTATATGGCGAGAATATTAACGTAAACACCTTTGGTCTCTCTCCCTTCTCCCCCCCCGGTCCCCTCCCCCCTCTCCCCCTCCCCCTCCTCTCATCTGAGTCTCATCGACCTACCAGAGAGAGAAGAGAGAAGGCTCCTACTGCCTGCCTCCCTCCTCCCTCCTCGCTCACCCTCCAGCTCTCTCCTCGGCCTCGTCTTCCTCACGATGGTGGCGACTCGGCGCTCATCCGTACGGTCCTCCGTTCTCTCCTCTCGTGCTCCTGCTCGCTAGTTTCGTTCGACTCTCTCGACACGGCCCCGAGAGAAATACTCATCATGCGCATAACGAAACACTTTTCTGCGCATCGGTGACGGCGTGCGGAAACTTCCATGCGCACGCACGGAGTCCCCGCGAGGGATTGCACGGCGTGCGCTTGACGAAACTTTCCACATCAACTACCAGTAAAACTGGTTGGGTCATGGGGGCCGCGTTCCCCCCTTCCTCCACTGCAGACACCCCATGGGTGGGCCTGCCCACACAACCTCAGCCCCTGCCTGTTGGTAGGGGCTGAGCTGACATCATTTCTGCCCAGTCTCTCCCCGAGCGCGCGCCGCGCGCCGCGCTCACTCGCCCACACTGGCTCCCCATCGTACTGACACCCCCCTCCAGCACTGTACCACAGACCAGCCACGCCGCCAGGATTGCTCCCAGGGCCAGCGAGGCCAGCGAGGGAGAGGCAGAGGAGGCAGGGGCCCAGCCCCAGCCTCCACTGCCCCCTGAGCAGGCCCAGCTGGCCCTCTGAGGGGACCCGAGGGTCCCCTCAGAGGGGGGCCATGGCGCGCGCATGCGGCACACGCCCGTAAGAGAACGAAGAGAACAACGAGAAAAGAACGACAAAAAAAACGACACACTTTGACCCCAGAAATGGTAAGACTTTCGCCAATTTACGTATGTTTACAGGAAGACACCCTACGCGACAGACGGGCACCGCGGAAACGCGGCGCCAGACGAAGAAGACCCAGAAGGCGGGGGCCACGAAAGTAAGAGATGAAGTAAGGTAAGCGACGAGCGCGTTTACGAGTTTACGTTTGTCTGCAGAATTGAACCAACAGGCCTGCCCCAGCCCGCCCCGCCCCCGTATGGCCCGTCGTAGTGCACGCGGGCCAGCCCCCCCTGGGGGGGGGTAGCGGGGGCTGGAGTGAGAGTGTGGGGTATAGGCGATGGCGTGTGCGATACCGGAGGGGTGTGAGTCAATAGCAGCATAGCGGGCACCTTCAAGAATGTTTTTTTTTTTGACGAAACTTTCCACGCACGGGATGTGATTGCCACTCATCATGCGCACGGCCCTCCTTGTTGTTATTAAGAGCTCGATCAATTTCGTCCCGCCACACCCAGTTGTCGGATGTCGTGCTACTAAGGATATTCTTGATATTTTTCGGATTAAGTACTGTTAAGTAATTTATGCCAGCATCGCTAGTGTTGGACATGTTTAATAGTATCGTACATATTTTTGTTTTTGTGTCACGCACCACTCGAGCGGGATGCAGCATACCCTCTTGCCAAACGAGTGGGTTGGATAGCTACCCTCATGATCCCCACGATCTTCCGCGATTGAACGCTTTTCCATGTGTAGGCTGATGGTGATTGAACGCTTTTCCATGCGGTGGGGGTGATGGCGATTGAACGCGTTCCCACGTGTAGGCTGATGGTGATTGAACTTTTTTCTATGCTGTGGGTGATGGTGATTGAGCGCTCCTCGCCTGAGTAGTAGTACTAATGCTCAGTTGTTTTATGTTTTATTATTAGTATATAGTATGCGTATACAGAATGTAGCTATTGTAGAAGGGACTCATAGTCAAAGTGTCATAGTCCCCATGTCCCATGTGCATGTGTGCATGTGCATGTGCTCATGTGCCCATGCGCCCATGCGCCATGCGCCCATGCGCCTTGGCGGTGTAATCTTAATTAGGTGTCCTCGATCTCGTCCCCTCGTTGCATTGCTAAGACCATGCTACCCCTAGCCCTCCTCTCGCTACTCGGCTACTCGGTTTGGGCCTTCCTACGATGCCCAACGCCCACGCGCCACACGCTCTACTACTACTAGAGCTCTCTACTCGAACACAGGGCGAGCGAGCCCAGGAGCACCTGCGGCAGCAGTTAGGAGTTAAAGAGGGGAGCCTTCAGCTTGTCGCGCGCGCACGGCCTCGTCGGCGCCACATAGGAGAGGGAGGGAGAGGGAGAGGGGGTGGGGGGAGAGGGAGAGAGAGGGAGGGGTGGAGGGAAGGGGAGCGAGAGGGAGAGAACTGGAGAGGGAGGACGAGAGAAGAGTGAGTAACAGCACCGGGTAGCGGCACGGAGGAAGAGGCGCAGGCGGAGAAGCGGAGAGAGAAGGAGGACTCGAAGCGCTGAGGTAGAGAGGGAGAAGGGCAGAGAGAGAAAGAGAGGAGCAGAGAAAGAGGGCGCACGCTGGCCTCGATGCTGCGTGAGCTGACGGCGGTCGTACTGGCCGATGGCAATGATGGAGATAACCTGTACCCACTCACTGAGGATATGCCGCTGGCGCTGCTGCCAGTGGCCAATCGGCCGCTTCTCTCATACCAGCTGGAGATGCTCTCAGTCGCCGGCGGCTTCTCGCACGTGATTGTCGTCTGCCACGAGCGCCATCATCATCGCTTGCAGCAGTACGCGGCAGAAGAGTACAAAGGGTCACTGCGGCTTGAGGTGGCCGTCGTCGAGGAGGGCGCTGGGTCGGCAGATGCATTGCGCGCTCTCCGCACCAAGATCACCACCGACTTTGTGCTCATCTCGGGCGACGTCATCTCGGATGTGCCCTTCCAGCATCTCGCCGACACGCACCGGCTTCATAATGCGTCAGCCACCGTGCTCTTCAAGCAGCAGCCCCCTCGGCCTGCTTCCGACAAGAAGAAGGCACGCGACCTCGATGGCACTGACTTTGTCGGCATTGATGCCACACGGCAGCGGCTACTCCATCTCGAGTCAGCGGCCGACTGCGACGCCGGCGTCATCACCGTCTCCGAGTCGATGCTTCGCGCGCGGCCGTACGTCGAGGTCCACAGCGATTTTGCTGACGCGCACGTGTACATCTTCGCGCATTGGGTCCTTTCTGTCCTCGATCTTAAGCCACACTTCTCAAGCGCCAAATTCGAGCTTCTACCATACCTGGTTCGCAAGCAGTTCCTCAGCACGGCCAACCTGTCGATGCCGCAGCAGCAGGTGCACCTCGAGCAGGCGCTCAGCATGTCAAGCTCGACGGCGGCGGCACGCGCCGCGAACACCGCTGGCAACGACCACGTTCGCTGCTGCTGCTACGTGGTCCCCCATGATGCTGGCTACTGCATGCGTGCTTGCTCAATTGCTAGCTTCATGCAGGCGAACCTCGACATCTGCCGTGGCGGCGCTGCGCACTTCGAGAAGGCACCCGAGCCCAACGAGACGATAAAGGAGGGTAATTTTGTTCTCAAGAGCATCTCGGCCGACAGCGCGCGTGGTGTGAGGGTGGAGGTCGGAGCACGGTCCTCCATCAAAAAGAGTGCAATCGGTGCGAACTGCAAAATTGGCTCCGGCGTGCGCCTCGCCAATTGCGTATTAATGGAGGGCGTTGTGTTACACGACAAAGTCAACATGTCAAACTGCATCGTGTGCAAGGGCGCCGAGGTACACGAAGGCGCGTCGCTCAAGGACGCACAAGTGGGGAGCAACGTGACGGTCGACGCAGGAGCGGTAGTAAAGGGCGAGGCTTTGACAGCCCTCGAGGCGGGAGCTGAAGTCGAAGAGGCCGAAGAACTTTAGGTTTTTGCTTAGGCGGAAGCTTTTGAAAGGAGGAGCGAAAGGAGCTATTCTGTTATGGATGTGCAATGCTGCAGGAACGGTGTCATGGCGTTTATCAGTTTGGGGAGTGTCAAAGTGGGGTTGTGTGCTGCAGCATGTGCAGCATGCCAATGCTACTTGCTCCGAAGTTATGTGCGTGACGAGTGCATGCGCCGCGTGTGCGCCCTCAATGGCGGCAATCTTGGGCAGCATAAGGTTGCACGGGCGTCGGCAGTCGGCGCGCATAAGGCGCGTTTCACAGCGGCTCAAGACTCACCTCTTCGCTCCTCGATGGAGTTTGCAATCCTCGGCTCATCTCGCGACCTCTAGCCCTCGGCCTCCGCTGGGCCTAGTTGCAAGCGGCCAAGGCGATCAACAAACATGTATAAAAACAAAAAATAAAAGATCTGAAGGTTCAGGGCTACACACCTACCGCTAGACCACTACCTTCACGCCGGCCAACGCCCTTCTCTCCCGTCGCTCCATATCTTCTCCTTCCCCCCCTCGTCCCCTTTTCTTTGGTGTCAGAGTTGCGGCACTGGTACGTGCGTGTTCCGGGGCAGGCCTTTTGAATCGTGCCAGTGTGCCCGCTTGGTCTGGACGTGCACGCCCCGACTGAGACTTGTCTTTGAACCATCCGCGCATCCGCGATTGCGTTTGGGCTTGAACCCACTGAGAGTCCACGCTCTTTGGGGGCTATTTTAACTTCTTAATAGTCTCACCGCACACGCGGCCGTGGACCCTCTACTTTCTACTTACGCAGCAAAGAAAAAAACTATTGTTATAGTTTTAGCGATGGAGCGCGCGCCGACCGCTCCCACTCCCCAGCCCCCCGCCGCCACGACGCCCCAACGGGGCCGCCCCAAGCCGCCGGAGCCGAAGCGCTCGCAGGCCTCCGCACCGCCCGACCACGACGTCGAGATGGCGCCGCCTCCCTCGCCTCCCAGGCAGCCACAGAAGCAGGGAACAGGCAGGGCCCTGTTCCCTGCAGACCAGCAGACTCTGAGCCAGGCTCAGCCCACCAGTGCCGTGGCTCAGCCACCCACTCAAGGACTCCCCATGGGGTGTGGCAGCTCTGCTGCCACCCCCATGGAGGCAACTCTTACCACCTGTGCACCCCTCGGGGGCGGGCACATGACACAACAAACAATCCTTGGAGCTTTTGCTCCCTCCAACCAACAACCACATCAGCCGCCCAAGTCATACGCGCAAGCCGCACATGGACACAAGGGGAAGGAACCACACAAGCAAGCCCAGCAACCACCAGCCCAACAGCATCAGCCATAGTCGCGCAAGCGGGCCGACCCTCAATCGGATCCAAAGCCGACCCCAAACAGCACTACCCCATTCGCTTCCCCCCCTCCAGAGGAGGAAGAAGAGCCTGAAGACACTCCCTTTTTCATTCAGCTAGCTCAGCTAGCCGAGGACAAAAAGGACATTAAGAGTGAGGATGTAGCTACATTCATGAAATTCCTACTCTCTAGGCTGGAAGGCCCACGTCTCACACACGCTCATTATATTTTTGATAGCATCGGATTGACCAACCTCAGTGTGACGTTAGCTAGTGTATTGATGCGGCGTGACGTTAGTGCTAGTGCTGATTATTGAACGCTTCTCGCCTCAACGAATGGGATGGGGATAACTGAACGCTTCCTAGCGTGCATGCAAATGCTTCTGGTTGGATTTCAAGGGATGTGTCATGGCGCCAGGCCAAAGTACTGCGGGTGGCTGGAGGAAAGTGCGCTTTTAGAGTGGTTTTGTGCCCGCATAGCGTTTTCGTACATAACGTTAAACGCGGCTGGAGGAAAGTGCGCTTTTAGAGTGGTTCTGTGCCCGCATAGCTTTTTCGTACATAACGTGACTCCAGTACAATCCCATCCGATTGTGAATGGACTCGCGTGTGACAGACGGAAGGTGCTACTACCGAGGATGGGGGTAATGGAACGCGCCGTTGGCCTGTTTTTGTACATAACGTCAACGTGACCTTCTAGCGTGGGGGAGTTAGAAGGTCCAAAATAACGAGACCCTTCGTTCAGGCTGACATCGCCGCGCGAGCATTATCGCCATGAACAGCGCGTCCGCGGGAGCCTTCCTCGTGAGCGATCTCCGCGGGGTCTGCGGCAGCCAGCCACCTCTGCTCTCTTTCAAAACTTTCCTCTCGACCAACTTCTCCGGATCTCCGTCTTGCCACGTGGATTGGGATAGCATGTCCTTGTGTCGAAAAAGAAAACGCACGTCGACCAAAAAAAATCATATCCAAATATAGATTTACCACGATTCTGGCAAACTGATAAGTCGACATATTTACTACATACTTGGGTGGCACGGGCCCGGGCACCGGTACATATTTGGGCGGGAGCCAGCGGGATAAAAGGGGGGGCGCGGGAGGGCGCGCGGGGGGGGGGGGGGGGGGGCGAGGAGCGGGCGAGAGAGCATGCCGGTAGGCTGGGGTCAGGATTTCGTTTTCAACTCGCCCAAATTTCGTTTGAGATTTCGTTCACATTTCGAGCCCACACACCCAAATTTCGATGAAATTTCGAGATTTCGCGTGTGGCGACGCTCGATTTTTAATAGGCTCACGCGCGTTTCGCGGCGCACCCGCTAGCTGGTCCACGCGTCCTCCGCACGTATATCTATCTATCCCTTGCTATCTACTATCTATAGTGTTCTATAGCCAACCTACAACCCTTACCAAACAAAGAGATAGAGAATCATAAGATAATGATCAATAATTCTTCACTCTTAACTCACTCACTCACTCATTTACTCGCGCTTGTTGTAACGTAACATCAAGCTGCACTCCAACTGGTCGGAATAGGTTTGCATCTGGTTGTCACCAAACATGCACTTCAAAAGGGAAAAGACACGCTCACACGAGGCAGAATTTGGGGAGAGTGCGAACGCAATACGCCAGGGATACCCTCTCAAAGTATGGTTCCCTGGGCGCCGTCGTTTATTCTGCGGAGGATTGCTCGGACAGGCTGGGCCTGCCCTAAGGGCCTCTCACTCTCAAAGGGAAGCGTCAAAGACTCGCTCCCCCCCCCCCCCCGGTGCTTTTCTCTGGTAAGCCTTCAATGTACATGTTAAAGGTGCGGGACTTCTACCGGAACTGGGTTTTCACCCCGTAGAGCTTGTGGGGAGTCCTGACGGTAGCCGGGGGCATGCGAGGGGGGAGGTACAAACTGGTGCTTACTTACTTAGCTTGCTTCCCTGGGAAGCCTTCAATGTACATGTTACATTGGCGACGAACTGGGTTTTCACCCCGAAGAGCTTGTGGGGAGTCCTGCCGGGAGCCGGGGGCATGCGAGGGGGGAGGTACAAACAGGTGCTAACTTACTTAGCTTTGTATGTGCCTTGGGAGGTGGTGCGGTCATGCGCGTCGTGGCCTGGCGTGTTGGTGCAAGTCTTGTGGGAGCAGAGGCACTAACGCTCAGCGTATATTGTATTGTCCTCTTGCGAGCTTTTTCGTCGTGGCGACAAGTGAGCCCTCCCAGAGTTTTTCCTTGGGCTTTGGAGAAAGGTCAAATAGTGCAGCCCCTACTCGCATGTTAGTAGTTATGACTCACTGCTTGAGTGCCCTAAAGTTACTTCCCCTTCGCTCATGACTATTAACGGCCAATGGAGCACGTGGTAGCATGAAGAATAGTTTAAGGTCAGCGCACTATCTCAGCGCCATTCAATGGCGGTGAAGCATATGTGAGCTCTGTTTCAAATCACAATTCCCGGATCTCTCTGTCCTTGTCCACGAGTACAACTCGAGTACATGAAAGACCCAAACATCAGCTCAAGTGATGAGCGGCGGTAAAACGAACTCCTAGTGTTCTCACGGCATGATCGGTGCAACGAATATGAGCATGTGAGAAAAGGAATCCAACAAGGCCTTTCTAAAAGTGCTGAGTCGTATATTCCACGAAGGCCAGGAACCTGGCTGGCGACAGAGTACTGCATGCGCATCAAAGCTCAGGCGACTTGCGTGTAGCCTCAAGCTGCAGTAGCGGATCCTACCAAGGTTTGCAACCGGAAAGACGAAGTGCCCATGGTGACCGTGTCCCCTGGGCGTACCTGCTCCACATGATCACCAAGTGCCAGTCCATTGAGCTTCGTGCCGTAGGTGGAGCCGAGGTCACGGATGAACAACTTGCCCTCCCGGGCTTGCACCTCTACGTGGCGGCGCGAGATTTGGTCATCACGGGAAAGAGTGACATTGCAAGAGGAAGACCGTCCAATGACGAACGTCCCAGAGGAGGAGCCTGACTCCAGCGGCAGCAAAACTGTTTCACCCGAGTATTCCCCATCGATGCCAACCAGCTGAATCTTTGTCCCCGCCTGCCCTGCAGGCGTGGCTCCAGCCAACACGGAAAGTGGTGTCCAATCCGCAGAACCCGGCTCACGCTCGCGGTGACGGGGTGCAGAGAAGATCTCAGATAACTTGCACGTTTGTTGCTCGGCAAGCGGGCAAAATACATCGTCGGGGTCGGCGCTTTGAGAGACGAGACTCTTGGCAAGGTTGTCAGCTCTCGCCCAGTCGGCCGTTCTGCGGGAAATGAAATGGTTGGCTATTGTTAGGGCCCTGAGGCGACACCCATTGGATGCAATAGTCTAGGAGAGTGCACGAAGGCAGCACACCTATCAACGGCGAGGTCTTTGTCGGCGGCTGCGGTGTTTTTGTTTGACGGCTTAGGTGGTTTGCTCGCCGACCAAGGCATCACGATTTTTGGGCGCGACTTTGAGTCAGTACCATTGGAAGTCTCGTTGGCAGTGGCCTAAAAGAAGTAAGGCGGGCGAATTTGTATGGGGAATGTTGAGAGAGGTGCCTCGGAGATGACGAGGTTGCGTTTCAGGCTGTGGTGGCACACCTTGCTCCCTTGCTGGTTGAGCTTGGTGGTGGACTTAACTGATGCCTCCCCCATGCCTCCCGCAACCTCAGCGGGCAAAACGACGGAACCAGCTGCAGCACAAGCGGCAGCGGCAGCGGCGGCAAGCTGCTGTTGCTTGTCCTTGAGAACGCTCTCTGTTGCTGACAACTTAGCTTCCTGCGCCTTCAAGCTGCTCCGATCCTGCAGTAGAGGTTCATGCCCAACGATGAGAAGCATCCCTGGCGCTGCAAAGCGCATTACGCGTCGGGAGCAATAGCGGGATTCGTGTAGGGGAAGCGCACCTTCTCCAACGCCGCCTCTGCGTTGACAAGGTTGGCCTCACGGGCAGCAAGCAACGCCTCACGCTCCGAAAGGGCCTGCTTGGCCGCACGCAGTTCAGCCTCTTCCCGCGTTACAGATGTCATCATCTTCGCGACAGCGGCTTCTTTGGCCGCGATCCTCTCCTCGGCCTGAATCACAGCGGCCTCGCGCTGATCAAGCAGCACCTCACGTGCAGCTATCGCCTC
Source organism: Isochrysis galbana (assembly GCA_018136815.1). Lineage (NCBI taxonomy): Eukaryota > Haptophyta > Isochrysidales > Isochrysidaceae > Isochrysis > Isochrysis galbana. The sequence continues at coordinate 4,146,820 of CM030938.1, read as the reverse complement.
AGCGTGTGCTGCCTTGGCTTCTGCAAGGCTGGATTCGGCGCGTACTATCGCGTCCTCACGTGCGCGAAGTGCGGCTTCAGGATCATCTGAGCCCATCACATAAGGCCCATGGGCCGGTGCTCCTTCTGCCCTGTCAGTCGTCTTCTGCTTCGTCTGTTGCATGGAGAGCATTGACCAAAAGGCACGCTTCCCATCACTAAGCTCAGCAATACGCCTAGACAAGAGGAACGAGAGTTCGACGTCAGAGAGCGTCCGGTCGCTTGTGTGGGGATCAAAATATTGACTTGTTTCCTTGTTCGGCCGTGCAGCTCACCCGTTGAGCCGCTCAAGTTTGCGCTTGTTCTCCGCTTCTTCCGCCTCGAATTGCTCTCGAATGCGGTCAAAGTTCGGACGCCCTGAGGAACGACAGCATGCAACCAGTCAGAAAACACGCGCGATTAAAGCAATCGCGGAGCAGAGCCGAGGCTCGTCTGAGTCACTAGCCGGAAGGCGCGCCCGAGAAAATCACCTATGGTCTCCTCCCTGATCTGCTGGTCGCAGCTGGGCTCCTCTGAAGCGACCACTTCCTCGGCCGCAAGCTTCGGCGGCTCGACTTCAATATTGCCATAGTCGAGCGCGCGCACGACGCGCTTGGCGCTGCCGTGCTTCCACGGGTTGGGCGAATTTGCCGCACCCCATCCTAGATCGCGCAGGGTCGAGCGGTGGCGGCCCATCTGCTCCCTGCGAGCGAGTCGGGCAGAGCATCGAGGCTGAAAGGGGGGGGAGAGCAATCGAAGCAGAGCAGAGCAGTGTGCGGCGGAGAGAAGCGTGTGCGTCAGGCTGTGGGCACCCAGCCTGTCACCCCGCCGCCCCCGTCCCCCCACCCTCCCTTCCCGTTCCCGCACGCTCTTCTTCCCTGCCTCGCTCTGCCTCGGCACCCACCTCTCTCTCTCGCCCCTCGATCGGAGCCAACCGAACCGACCGACCCCCCCCCACTCAAACGGAGGGGGCGGGGGGGGGGAAAGGGGGTGTTTTGTTTTCACGCGCCACGCCGCCGCCCCTTCGATCATTCAATCGATTGGGATACGATACCGGAATGGGCACTGTAAGAAGTGGGGTATGGCGAGGCTACTTGTAGGGATGGCGATGGCGGCCGTCGCTGTTTGATTGCTTGCCTGCCAGAGGTCAGCACGGCCGCCTAAGCTTGTGAATAGGTTTGCATTTGGGCTAACATATTCTTACCTAGTAGTGTATTTCGGTATTGCGTTGGTGCCCATGAGGCAACCACCGCGGCTTGGGCGAGTGGGAGTGGGCGAGGCAGAGCGCCATCGCCAAGAAGGTGCAACCTGAGGTCAGTCGAAAAAAAAACCAAACTTGGGGTTTCAGTCTCTCATCGCCGATCGCATCGCCGACCGTCGACAATGTATCGCAGGATAAGATTCCCTCTACATTCACATGCACGCACTTCACGGTAACGCGCGCGACACTAATAGTAACACAATAGAACAATAACGTGCAGAAAATAGGGCGGTCAAACAGCTATTTTAAATTTCAACTTCTGAGGGTGGGAAACACCTCTTGTGGTGGGTGTGGGTGTGCCTAGGTGATGAGTGAGTTGAGAGCAAAATCTATTCAATGTCATGGGCATTTAGCCCCAATCTGCACCATCTAGCCTAGTGTTGCCCCCTCATTAATCATCAACATGTTTTTGATTTGTTTGGCCAGCCAAGCCCTCAGCAAGCCCACCTTAGTCTTCTCTTCCCTCGCGTCTCAGTTTTGAGACTTGAGACGGAGTCGGTATAATTATACGTACTAGCGTACTAGTACAGATTATAGGTGCGGCGTTGGAGCGTTGCTCTGGCCGCAGCGCGCGAGTCGCTAATACTCATTAGACATGATAGCCACGGCGTGAGCGATGCCAAGCCCATTTCCATTTCTCCCCATCCAACGCAGCCAACCCCCACCCGCAACGACTAAGTGCAAGCTGTACCCTGTACGCTCGCATTCAGGTTGTTGTGTTGCAAGCATCGCCACCTGCAATTAGTCAGGACGAACAACCAACGCGACCATGAGGGAGAGAGCAGTCGTGCACATCAATTCTGAATTTATTTATTTAAGGAAGCAAGGCCTGCAGTACGTGAATTGTCAAGGCCTCAGATGCCTCAAATACAGCACATCACGCGCTGTGTGCAAGAGTAAGCCCGAACAGTAATGCGGAGGGCGTAAGTGCGTTGCCGAACGCGGCCCAATTGTGTCCAGATGCCCTTGGATTTGTCACATGCTGTGACTGGGTGCTCGCTAGGTGCTCAGCAGGGAAAAGAGTTGGGGTGGGCCCTACGAAATCTGCTAAGGATAAGGTAGCTGATGCAATAGCGTGGGGTCGTGTTCGCTTGGCTTGCCAGGGGACAGGCCATGCGTGTGCATGCGAGGAAGCTCGGATCCGTCGAGCACTAGCTCTGCGCCATCATGAAGCTCGTCCGCAGTGTCTTGAGCGACTTGCCAGCACGACGCCTAAAACAGGAAGTTCAGGTTCGAGAAGTGTAAGCGTAATGCGCCGCTGGGAATCGCGCTGCACATTTCGCAATGCCAACGCAGCGGTACACACCATTCTTCCGGGTTTGCGTCCAAACGAACGATGTGCAGCTTGCCTCCAAACACCGCTGCAGAGAGCAAGACAACAAGCTGCGGCAGGCATGCTGTAGCCATGGTCGCGTCGCATTTGGTTGCAGGCAAAGCGAGATCAAAGTCGTAGAAGAGGATGCCATCGACGGTGCGCTTCGCCGCGGCGACCAAGTCAGCCTTCTCGAGATCTGCCTCCAGCTCGAATGCCTTGATCAGCGGCACCTGCTCCGGACGCCCAAGGTCCGCAATGCTGTTCAGCTTCGTGGGCAGCGACTTGAGCACTAGCTGCGACGCCGTGGTGCCGGTGACAGGATCCTTCAGCCCGCCTCCCTCGGTGCCGACCCAGCTCTTGATGACTTGGACGGAAGCGCCATCGGCGCTCACCGCGCGGTACTGAATCTCCTCGCTATACCCATTACCATCGACGAGCGCACCATTCTCATCAAATTGAGGCACAACAACCGTCTCTGCAAATTTGTCACCACCCGACAGGATCTGCCCGTCGGTCGTGAATAGGTCCTTGCCGCGGTCGGCGAGCGCTGCAGCTGGCAGGAGGGAGGCAGCACTGCTCAGCCCTCTCAGAAGCGTACGGCGACAGACGAGCCGCGCTCGCACACTGCCCGCAGAAAGGAGGAGGAGAACGAGTGGAGAAAGCAGGATGGAGCCGCGCATCGGTGGCCGGAGAGCTAGGCGAGGGACTAAAGGGACTAAAGGTGCGGGGCGAGGGGAGGGCCAGAGGAGAAGGGAGAGGGGGAGAGGGGAGAGGCAGGAGGAGGAAAGGAGAGAGGAAGACTGCGGTGGGGTGGGCGGGGCGCGCGCTCTCGCCGAGAGAAAGGGAAGGAAGAGACCAGAGAGAGTGAGAGAGGGTTGGGGAGAGAGAAGAACGAGAACTACTTTTCTTTTTTTCTCTCCTCATCTGCTGGTGTCCGAATGTCCGAAAGAGTTTTGTAGTATTGACATTCATAATAGGACCGGTGGGTGGTTATTTGCCTAGATGGGACCCTAGATGGGAGATACGTTCTTACCGATTTGCTGTGAAGGCCCAAAACCCAAAACAGGCCGATTTTGCCGTTTTTGCAAGCCCTTCCGTTTGTGACTCCGGTTTTGAATGGGACCTAGTTGGGCTGTAAGTACTGATATTAGTACTGATGCATTAGTGTAAGCTCCCTAGGAGCTGATATACTGATGTTAGTGCCTAGGCTGCCAGTTCAAAAATAAAACTGAAAACAAAACTCCGGAGCGGGAACGAGCCCCTGCGAACAAGCGCAGAGGCGCGCCCGCCCGCTCCCTCCCCCCCATCTCTCATCTCTCCTGCTAGCTGCCCCCCCACGCCACCTTGGCCTCTTGGCGCTGCCCTCCCCTTTGCGCGCGCGCCACGCGCTGCACGCTAAACACCCCCCAGTAAGTATAAGTATAAGTATAATAATAGCGATACTAGAAGTTATAATAGGGATGTAAGCTGATGTTAGTACTGATGTAAGTACTGATGTAAGTGTAAGCTCAATACCACCGTAAGCTTACGGACTGACAGCCCAACTAGGGAATGGGAGCGCGAGCACTCATGCACCACGCGCTGAGCGTGAGCATATGCGCGCCCTTAATTACGCGTGCGTGCGTGGAGAGTGGAGAGAAAGAGAAGAGGAAGAGGGAGGGGAGAGAGGGGGGAGGAGGGAGGGGGAGGGAGGGGGGCTAGAGAGAAGGGTGATGAAGGGGAGAGTGAGAGGGAGGGAGGGAGGGAAGGGGAGGGAGGGAGGGGGCAGAGCGAGGGGAAGAGAGAGGGAGAGAGAGAAGGGAGCAAGAGCAAGAGTCAAGAGTCTTGCAAGAGGGAGCGAGAGAGAAGGAGAGTGGCAAGAGCGAGGGGGAGGGGGAGCACGGGCACGGGTGAGAGAGAGAGAAGGGAACAAGACAAAGCGAGAGCGAGGGAGAGGGAGAGGGAGCGAGGGGGAAAGGGAGCGACGGGGAGAGAGAGCAAGGGGGAAAGAGAGAGAGGGAGGGGGGTGGAGGGTGGAGAGAGAAAGAGAGAGCCGGGTGACTCACCGACGCCATTGCCTCTCGTGGGGCGGGAGGGGGTCGTTCGGAAGGGGGGGGGGGGGGGGAGTTGCCGGGGCAGGTAGGGGGGGGCCCTGCGGAAGCCTTGGACACCCAGGGAAGGTGGGAAATAGTGGTTAAAATGAGTGAGTGACCGGGCTAACACTAACACGCAGAGCGCGCCGCGTCTATGTTCGCATGTTCGCGCCTGGGGCGGAGGGGGGGAGCTCCCGGGGACCCGGGGAAGAAGGGGTGGGGTGGGGGGGTGGGGGGGTGGGGGGGTAGGGGGGTAGAAGCAACAAGGGCAGAAAGGGGACGGAAGAAGTCCCGCGCCTTTTTCGGTTCTAGAATCTAGTGTCTAGCTAGTGTTGCAATTGCTCAAGTTGAGGTTGAGCAGTAAGCGCACAAAACGCACAATCGCACAAAGCACACATGACGTGCCCTCGTGAACCACCATCGTCCAAACAAATGGAGAAACGCGTTACTTCATTCGCAGCGCAAAGAGTTCACTGGCGCTTCTTAGATGTACACGAAACCCACCCAGAATCCACTCGCAAAGCCACCAGCTTGAGGCATGCCGTTCGACATCAAGTGAAGCGCCCGGTTTGTCCATCGTGACATGTCCTTCGAGGTGAAGTCTCCGTCGCCGTCCACGTCAGCAATTGCCTGGACGTCTTTCTTCAGTCTATCCCAGTGCACCGTGACGTAACCCCACTGCGAGAGGATCTGCAGCGTGATAACGCCGGCACCAAGATAGACGGCGACCAACTTGGTCGCGCTCTTGGTCGCCTGGGCGCAGCAGACGCCGACAATCCCGGCGAAGCCTAGGCGCGAGAGGATAGGCCACATAGTCTGGACGCAACGGCTCGAGAAGTCGCCCGTTGCGCTGGCGGGCTCGTCTGGCCCTCCAAATGTGAGGCTGCCAGTGAGTGAGGCGGCAGCTGCCTTCAGGATGCTGCTCTCATCCTCGGCGCAGCGTGCGCAGGCGGCGCGCGGGGCAGCGGCGATGCAGACACCCGCGCCGACGCCACGCAGCAGCACCCGTCCCGCTAGCCGCATGCTCAGCGAGGGGGAGCGCAGCAGCACGCTGCGTACAAGTCGCGCGCCGCCGGCCACCATCGCTCGCTTCCCCCCTCCGGGCGGGATGAGCGAAGAGTAACGTACTTTAATCCTAGAAGAACTCCCTTGGCTAGAGATTGTCTGGTATCTGTCACCGCCTCGCCGCCATCCGCCATCGCCCTCCTCTTACTCTTACAAACGTACTTTAATCCTAGAAGTACTCCCTTGGCTAGAGATTGTTTGGTATCTGTCACCGCCTCGCCGCCATCGCCCTCCTCTTACTCTTACTAACGTACTTTAATCCTAGAAGTACTCCCTTGGCTAAAGATTGTTTGGTATCTGTCACCGCCTCGCCGCCATCGCCCTCCTCTTACTCTTACAAACGTACTTTAATCCTAGAAGTACTCCCTTGGCTAGAGATTGTTTGGTATCTGTCACCGCCTCGCCGCCATCGCCCTCCTCTTACTCTTACTAACGTACTTTAATCCTAGAAGTACTCCCTTGGCTAAAGATTGTTTGGTATCTGTCACCGCCTCGCCGCCATCGCCCTCTGAGTCTCCCTTCTTCCCTCCACTTCCTCCCCTTGCCCCCTTCGCTCCTTTTACTTTGGTTTCCAGGGTGCGGCCCAAGTCATCTTTCTCTTCCGGGTGAGTACTTTACAATATATACTTGTACGTTGCATCCGCCTTGATTTTTTTGTAATGTAGCTTGTACTTTCGCTGCTGCTGGCGTGGACGCGCGGCGAAAACAAAATCGAGAGAAGAGAAAAGGATGCTCGCTGTTTTGTTTTCGCCGCGTCCTAGACACGTACTTACACTTGAGTAGGAGTACAACACTAGAGCCCTACCTCCTTTCCCCTCTCTCTGTCTCTGCTCTCTCTCTCTCTCTCTCTCTCTCTCTCTCTCTCTCTCTCTCTCTCTCTCTCTCTCTCTCTCTCTCTGTCTCTGCTCTCTCTCTCTCTCTCTCTCTCTCTCTCTCTCTCTCTCTCTCTCTCTCTCTCTCTCTCTCTCTCTCTCTCTCTCTTTACTTACACATGAGTAGAGTAGGAGTACAACACTACCTCCTTTCCCCTCTCTCTGGTCTCTGTCTCTCTCTCTCTCTCTCTCTTTTCGAAGTGAAGAGAGGGAGAGAAGTGAAGATAGAAGAGAGATGGTGCTCCTACTCGTACTCAAGTGTAAGTACACTCCTACTCAGCACCATCTTTTCTTTTCGAAGGCAGAGCTCTTGGGCACATCTCTTCTCTCGTCACCTTCCTTTCTTTGTCGCCTTGAGAGTCTTGCTCTCTGTCTTCTTGTGAAATCTCTCCCTCTCCCTCTCTCCCTTTTCCTCGGTCTTCCTCTCTTCTCTCTTCCCTCTCTCTCTCTCTCTCTCTCTCTCTCTCCCCCCCCCCCCCCCCCCCCCCCTTCTCTCACTCTCTCTCTCCCAGAGCGCGATGGCGGACTCCATCTCCAAGAAGCAGAAGACTGGCTCTACCGAGGAGGAGGCGACGCCAAAGGTGGCCCTGATCACTGGCATCACTGGCCAAGACGGTTCCTACCTCGCCGAGCTTCTGCTCAACAAGGGGTACGAGGTACACGGCGTGATCCGCCGCTCATCCTCCTTCAACACACGCAGGTGAGAGGAGCGGGAGAGGCTGATGGTGGGGGCTCTGAGCGGAATGGGCGCCCCCTGTGGAGAGAGCGGGAGGTTGCAGGCGGCCTCTTGGCTAACTGGTCTCGATGGGGGGCAGGATTGTGACAAGTTGGCCTCCTGGAGGAGAGCATGGTTTGGCAGCATGGACTCTGCTGCAGTAGAGAGTGCTTCCCGCTAGCTCGCAGGAGAGGGGGTGTTCCCTGGCCCAACGATTCGCCCACCCGCTTCGGTTGACATGCGCACTAATGATGGGAGTCTGACCCCCCTTCCTAATGCAAGAGGGCGGCTCTGCACCAGTCTGCTTTCTGCTAGAGTGCGTGAGAAGTGCTGATACTTTTGCCTTGCTTGTCTACTCGGTGGTCGAGTGAGGAGAGCGCTCCGCTCTCCTATGCGGCTGCCCTGCCGTCACAAGATCACTCCACTTTGCATTACACCCGTTGGTGCCGTTGCGTCCGCGTGGCATATGCCTGTGCTCTATTCCTGAGTATCTGTGTTTGGCATAAGCCCCTTCATCTGCTGATGAATGCGGTGTTCGACAGCTTTCCTTCTGTGGAGGATGAAGAAAGAGATTGAGCACAGCGGCCAAGCCTATCGTGCGGCATGCAATCCTTTGCTAGGGGAGGGTGCAAACCAACCATCGATCCCTTTGGTGACACTCAGAATCGAAGATTTGTATGAGGACCCACACGTGGACACTCGCCGACTGATCCTGCACTACGGTGACTTGACCGACTCGACAAACTGCTTCGAAATCGTGTCACAGGTCAAGCCTGACGAGTGCTACAACCTGGGTGCGCAGTCCCACGTGAAAGTCTCGTTCGAGATGTCCGAGTACACTGCGGACACAGATGGTCTTGGCACGCTGCGTCTGCTCAATGCGATCCGGAGTGCGGGACTTGTGGGCAAGACTCGTTTCTACCAAGCCTCAACAAGCGAGCTCTACGGTCTCGTGCAAGAGGTGCCTCAACGAGAGACAACCCCCTTCTATCCGCGTTCGCCGTACGCCGCCGCAAAGCTCTATGCGTACTGGATCGTCGTCAACTATAGGGAGGCCTATGGAATGCACGCGAGCAACGGCATCCTGTTCAACCACGAGTCGCCGCGGCGTGGGCCCACCTTCGTGACGAGAAAGGTGACGCGTGGCGTCGCGCGTATCCACAAGGGCCTCCAGGAGACGCTTTACATGGGTAACATCGACGCTAAGCGCGACTGGGGCCACGCTCGTGACTATGTGGAGATGATGTGGATGATGATGCAGCAAGAGACGCCCGACGACTTCGTGGTAGCTACAGGCGAGACCAATACCGTCCGCAGCTTCATCGAGACCGCCTTTCATGTCATCGGCATTACGATAGTATGGAAGGGTGAAGGCGTCGACGAGATGGGCGTTGACAGCGCCGACCACGAGCGTGTGCTCGTCAAGATAGACCCTAAGTACTTCCGCCCCACCGAGGTCGAACTGCTCATCGGCGATCCCTCTAAGGCGAAGGAGAAGCTGGGGTGGACACCGAAGGTGTCCATGAAGGAACTCTGCGAGGAGATGGTCAAGGCCGACATCAAGCTCGTCGAAAAGGGTGACCTCACATCATAGCTGGGAAGCGCCGTCACTTACTCGCGGTATGCGCCTAAACCATGCAACCTCAGCCCGGCCGTACAGGAGTCGACGACTGTCAAGCACCATGGCTTCTGTGGGTCCACTTGCGTAATTTCGGGTCCGGGATGCTACCCCCCCCTGCACCTGCACCCCCTGCACCTCGAGGGGTGCGCCGTACGATTGTACGAGTAGTGGGTGGTTATAGTCGGCGGCGGAGAGGAAGAGGTGCACATGCTTGCATCTCTTGCAAGAAGCATTCTTAATACAATTTGCGAACCCTCTATCGAGTAGAACGTAGAATACACCGTACGACAAACTGCGGCCCATTCGCCCCTCGCGTCGTCCTGCAGCTTGCCGACAAACTAGACTCTAGACTTTGATAGACTAGACATCTGTTTACATGCAGTCGACACCCACAACACCCCCTGTGAAACAAGCGGCCAAGGATAACATCTCAGTTAAAGTTAAAGCTAGGAGGCGTACCGAAGTCGCGTTCCGTCAAAAGAGGGCCAGGTGATAGAGTTTTGTTTTCGCTTGGAATTTTATATTAGTAATACGTTCCCCACGGTACCCCATCCCACCTTTCGGAACACACCTACCACCTGCGGCTAAATCTTCATCTTCTTCGTCTTTTTCTCACTGTCTTCATCCTCGATCTTGTTGTCAATGTCGTTCTGCTGGCAGGCGACCAGGTCGCTTGGCTGATCATAACTGACGAACGAGGTCCGTGATGCGTGAGAGGATGGCCTTCTGGTCCTCCATCCAGAGTTTGCCAGCTGCTCGGCGCACTTGCACCATGGGACTCGTTTCACCGTACGCGACCGCCGTGAAGTATTCCATGCAGAGGCTACGCGACGGCCGCCTCGTGCCTCGTCTCTCTCCGATGTATTTGGTCTTTGGGATCTTCTCGTACTCGTCAGAGTAGTCGCCGACGAGCATGAGTTTTGCCTTGCACGAGGAGAGAGAGCTGGAGGGTGAGCGAGGAGGGAGGAGGGAGGCAGGCAGTAGGAGCCTTCTCTCTCTGGGGTGGGTCGGTGAGATGGGGGGGGGGGGGGTAGAGGGGGCGATGACCAAAAGGCCCAGGCGTCACTCAGCTGCTCCAGAGAGAGCTTCCGGACTACGCCGTGGCATGCCGGGGGATTCAAATCGACCATAGGGACGTCGAATCATTCACCTCAGATGTATTAGCTTGGTGGGCCGCCAATCATACGAAGTTCCCAACATGGGCCATCGCAGCAAGGATTGCATTTTCTCTTAGTCCTAATTCTGCATCTTGTGAGCGTGTCTTCTCATTGCTCCAGTGTGCAACTAAGTTTATACTTGGTTGACCCATGGGGGGGCACGAGCCCCCCCCTCTCTCCACTCCTCCCCTGCCATGGGGGAGGAACCACCCATCCTCCTGGCATGCCTGATGGCTTGCCAGGAGGCCACTGCCCTACTGACCCACTCCCTTCCCCACAGGCTCGCCCCATTCGCCCATCCTGGCCCCTCGTGACCAGCCCATTGCTCCAACCCCCCCTCCCCCCCTGGTCGACAGGCAGACAGGTGCAGACTGGGGGCCCCAGAGGCTCGGGAACGCCAGCGAGGGAGAGGCAGGGGAGGCCAGGGCCCAGCCCCAGCCCCCTCTGCCCCCTGAGCTGGCCTCCAGGAGCCTCCAGGGGCCGCCAGAGGGCAGTTGGAGGCCTGCCGCAGGCGCGCCATCGCGCGTGCCGCAGGAGAGGGGAGAGAGAGCGCGGAAAAGGGGGTGGGCGCGAGCGAGAGCTCCGCCCACCGGAAAATCGGTAAGTCTCGCGCCTGTTTACAGGATAAGACGAGACAGTGTGGGCCGCCCACTCGGAGACACAGGAGGAAGGGGAGGAAAGATCACCGGGGGGTGGCGCGGGCCACCGGACCATATCTAAGCCCTCCACCCCAATCCCCCTAGTAGTGTACGGGGGGAGCCGCCTGATGGCGGGGGGAGAAGGGCCGGGGAATGGGGGTGTAGAGAGTATGCTACGTGCTACTTGTAGTGGGTAGTGGTTCCATTCGCCGCGAGTGCGGTAAGAATATTAAAAGGTTTTTTTTTCATTGCTCCAGTGTGTCTTTGGTTGGTGTTGATCGTGTTAAATCTTTGGCGGATCAGGTTGAGGCCTCCATCATGTTGCGATTTAATAGCAACCAGCGAGACCGTGTGTCGAAGTGATCGTGTTGTCCGTTAGTGTCTATAATCGAATAATGTTTGTGTTACCTATGCATCATCACACCACATGTATTGTATTGGTGTTAGATTAGGAATATAAAGGATAGTGTGAGAAGGAGCAACCAAGGCCTAGATTTTAGGTTTAGTGGACACGGCGGTGGCATGCGCATGTGTGGCGATGCTGCGCGCGGGGATGCGGTGCAATAGACGCGAAAGCGAGAGATATCTATGGATATTTCTTGAGATATTTGGGCTGAACTTTGAGATATATTGGAGATATCCCCCATGGATATTTGGGCGAAAAATCGTGGATATTTTGGCCTACCCCTAGCTAGTGGTGAGGCTCCCCTTATCCCTTATCCACGACAAGGCAGCTGCATAATGCCTGTCGCAGGCACGCCATCGCACGTGCCGCAGGAGAGAGGAGAGGGAGCGCGGAGAAGGGGGTGGGCGGAGCGAGAGCTCCGCCCACCGAAAAATAGGTAAGTCCCGCACTCCCTATCGCCGGGAGCCCGCAGCGCGAGCCCCGGCGGCGGTGAGAGAGCGGCGCGCCGCGCCGCCATCGCGCTACGCCATGACAAGATGATTAAAAGATACCTAGGGGGCACTGCCACACAAGGCACACTAACGGTATAGAACCAAAAATGGCACAAGACACCCTGTGATACCCCCTCCTAAGCGGAGTACGGATGGGATCCGAGTGACGCTTACACAAATTGAACACAAACAAATGTCTGTCAAATGTGGATGGAAAAGCAAGTTGCAACTTGGCCAACAAAAAGGGCCAATCTTTCCCAAAGGGACAATTCCTGCCCCAGCAGGGGAGAAGAGAAAGAAGAGAGACGAGACAGCGGTGCAGCCGAGCGGTCAGAAGGACTTACCCTCCCAGTTGGGGAGGAGAGAGAAGAGAGAAGGGACGGAAGTGCAACAACGCAGCCGAGCCGGTCAGATGGACCAACCCTCCCAGTCGGGGAGGAGAGAGAAGAGATGACCGTGCAGCCAAGTGGTCAGAGGGACTGCGAACCCTCCAGCGAGGAAGCAGCCGAGTGGTCAAGCGGCAGACCCCTCCCAGTGGGGAGGAGAGAGAAAGAAGACGGCGCAGCCGAGCCGGTCAGATGGACCGACCCTCCCAGTAGGGGAGGAGAGAGAAAGTACGGCAGCGCAACGAAGAAGAGGCCCAGCGGGACCCCAACTCTCCCAGACAAGAGGAAGGGGGGAGAGGCGGAGAGAAAGAGAAAGAGGGGCACTCACCCAGACGGGGCACTCGCCCAGCAATGAATCGAGAAGCGATCAACGGGGCCAGGGGGGCAGCTCGCGCGAGCGCGCGCAAGCGAGGCGAAGTAATGCGGGCAGGGGGTGCACACAAGGATCAATGGGATCCATTCCCATTCCCTCCCGAGCAAGGGGCCCAGAGGGACCACCTCCCCCAGAGGGGGAGAGAGAGAGGGAGAGAGGAGGCTCGCTACCATGCGTCGCCATGCAGCCATGCAGCCCAAAGCGACTGCGCGAGCGCGCGCAGCTCGCGGCGGTCCGCGAGAGTCGGCTCAGCAAGCCCAGCCCTGCCCCTCTACCTGGGTGGGAGCTCCATATCGCCGGGAGCCCGCAGCGCGAGCCCCGGCGGCGGTGAGAGAGCGGCGCGCCGCGCCGCCATCGCGCTACGCCATGACAAGATGATTAAAAGATACCTAGGGGGCACTGCCACACAAGGCACACTAACGGTATAGAACCAAAAATGGCACAAGACACCCTGTGATACTCCCGCACCCGTTTACAATTTACAGGAGAAGTCGGGACTGAGGACGCCGCCAGCCCGCTAGGAGTAGGAGGAAGGGGGGAACGGATCACCGGGGGGGGGCTTCGGGCCACCGGACCATATCTAAGCCCTTCACCCCAATCCCCCTAGTAGTGCACGGGGGGAGCCGCCTGATGGCGGGGGGAGAAGGAGAATGGCCGAGGGCCGGGGGAGTCGTGGGGGCGCGTATAGAAAGTATGCTACGTGCTACGTGTAGTAGGTAGTGGTTCCATTCGCCGCGAGTGCGGTAAGAATATTAGAAGGGTTTTTAAAACTTGGTGAATTTTCACCTTTGGAAGTTCAAAGCCCTGTTTGACCGCCCTCTCAGATGATCTCAGATGCCGCCAGTTGGCCGAGAGCATGGCGGCTAGAATTGAAGTAGAGTAGTTTTGTTTTGGCCAGCCTCAAAGCCAGATCTGTTCCCGGCGGGGGGCAGTCGACCGTCCGCTTCCCCCTCTACCCCCACCTCTAGCCCCCACCACCACCCCCACCGCCCCCACCGCCCCATACCCCCACCGCTACCCCCACCCCCCACCCACCCACCCACTCACCCATCCAGCCCACCCCAAAACCCGGCCGTGCTCGATGCTTCTTCCATCTCCCACTGTCGTCAGCCTTCGCTCGATGCCGAGAGTCCACGTCCTGCTCGACTACGAGGTGTGTTTGCTGGCCGGCGTATGCGGGAACAAGGCGAGGAAGCTGCTGGCACTCGCCTCTGCGCTTGATGCGCCCGAAGCGCTGCCCGACCACGCGCAACTCGTCTCGCACGGCGGGCCTCAATCCAACGCGATGCTGGCGCTCGCACGGCTCGCGGCAGCTCACGGAGGCCAGCTGACCTACCACACGACGCCGCTTCCTCGATGGCTTCGCGAGTCTCCGAATGGAAATCTTGCAGCCGCACTTGCCTGCGGGATGCGGCTCTGCGAACATCCTTCCAGACAGGCATACCACGATGCATGCACAAAGGCTGCTGCGGCCGCTAAGCAAGCGGCGACTAGCTCTGGGCGCTCATCTTGGATAGACAGAGGAGGGTCAACGTCGGACGCCGAACCTGGGCTCGCTGCGCTTGCACTAGATATTGAACGCTGGATGGTTGGGCGAGCAGACGAAGCCCTTCCAACTGCACATGCGCCCTCAACAGGTCTACAGCTCGCCTATTTGCCTATCCTCCAATGCACTGTACTTTTGAGAGAGAGACACTGCATCCTGTGGACTGCTTGATCATCGCGCACTGATGAATGCCCTCCCCCTTGCAGACGCCTACCAATTCATGGATGCTTCTGACATTGCCTCGGCAGATCCGGATGTGTTTGTCGTCGTCCCCGCCGGCACGGGGACAACTGCCTTATTCTTGGCTCGGCATGTGCCTTTAAGTTCTCGAGTTCTTGCCGTGCCATGCGTCGGAGCTGGAGCGTACCTCCAGCAGCAAATGCTTGATCTTGACCAAGCTTCGCGACGCAAATTCGAGATCTCAGATTCGCAAAATCGTTGCGTTTCGATTCACAGGTTTCCGCAAATCATTCCGCCACCTCGTCGATTCCAGGTCCAATTCGGTTCCGTCTCGCATGAACTACTGCATTCATGGCGGCACGCACGCTCACATGGGGTACTACTGGATCTAGTCTATGGGCCCGTCGCTTGGGCTGCTCTTCGGGCGCACAGGTGGCGCAATAGAAGATCATGGCGCCGAGCCCGTGACAGTCGGATCGTTGCACTCACCGACTCGAGGATAAAGGCTCAACCCTTACCTTCGTGGCTCTACATTCACACCGGCGGGCACGACGGTTTGCCATCTCAGCTGCGTCGATATGCGCGAGCGGGATTGCTCCAGGATGGTGAGGAAGAAGAGGCATTGGAGCGGGTGAAGCGAATCCTTAAAAGCTAGTGTGACTCGCCCTTAGCAGCACATTTCGTGAAACAACTCGGCAATTGTGCGGGAGTGGGAGTCAAAGAGTTCATCTTGATATTGGCGCAGCGTTTCCCCCCACCAGAGAGGCGTCAGCTGCCCCCCCCCCCCCCCCCCCCCCCGCCCCCGATTATGAAAAAATTGGTTCGCCCATATGGGTAGGCACGAGCCCCGCACCTCTTCGCCTGATTCCGCGGAGGTGATGCGAGCGCCCAAGATGGCGCGGCTCCGCTTCACTTACGAGTCGCCGAGCCAGGCCGCCTTGGCTGAATAAGAAGCGAAGACGGAGATGCGGGCGCAGGTGCGAAGCCGCAGGCGGAAGACGAAGGAGGTGGCGGTGGCTAGACTGTGGGTCGCCAAGCAGCTATAGAAGCCTACCCAGCCTATGTTTGAGAGTGAGTTTGAGTCCGCCATTACGTGTGCGCGCGTGCGCGCTCCTGCTGACCATTAACAACTGCAATGGCAAGCAATGCACAAATACCACGTTCTCTCCCCCCCCCCCCCCTCTCGTCGATATCGCGATGTGCTCCCATTGAGATCCAGTCGGAGCGCCACCTGCAGCCGTCGAACCCATGGTGTGAGAGCCGCTTACCAGTCCCTCCCGCCCTCTATCGCTTCTCACTTGCACACCCCCTGCCCCCACCAGCCACCTCCTCCCCCACAGGCCTCTACTCTGCAGGCTTGCCAAGCCAGCGTGGTGCGAACACTCAGCAAGTCGCCACAAGGTGCAAGGTGCACTCCTTGGCCCATGGAGTGGTGTAAGCTGGGCTAAAGTTCTGTGGTTGGGTTGGACAAAAGAAAGAGTGTGCTAATACGCTTGGGATCACTTTCCGGGACGCGAGTCCCCGACGCGCTAGCCTACCTCAAAACGCTAGGCGAAGGAGAGTATACCACCATACTAGGAGTACCCTTCTGGGAAGGACCTGAGAACGATACCTTTTGGGAAAAGCTTTACGCCAAGCTTAAGAAGAAAGTCGCGGTGTGGAGAGGAGTACAAAACCTCTCGATTCACGGGAGAACGTTGCTAGAGAACTTTATTATATACGGAACACCGAGATACTGGCTGTCCACTATCACACCACCTGCATGGTTCATGGAAGCTATCGATTCCGACGTTCAGACGATATTGTGGGATAGATCCCCCCGACTAAAGGCGGACGAGTTAGGTTCCACGCAAGAGGGTAGAAAATGGATAACCTTTCCGACACACCCGAGAGTGGGGTCGAGTGAGGACGGGCCCCTTCTGGGGATCGGTCTACTCCCGATGACTGAACACACAACTGTTGAACACACGCGTGCGCTTCAAGCGATTTGGATAATCCGGTATCTAAACCCGTCCGCGGCGGACTGGAAGACAGCTCTAGATCAGTGGTTCAGTCGCACCCCACTAGGGAGAGCGGCGGTCTTCTCGAAGGTCGATCCGCGTAACCTCTGGGCTAGCATTAGCGGAAGCAACACGCTTCCGGCCTTTTGGAAGCAAGCCCTAGAAAATTTCAGACGAATTAAGCTCCTCAGGGAGACCAACTCGAGGGAAGGGACCCGGGGCTCTCCAATCTGGCACAACTATTTCCATGAAGCTCCGGCACTACATCATTCAGATAGGGCGAAATGGGAGTCTCTACAGACGGTTATCGTTCACAACACTATCAACCCGGACACGGGAGATATAATAATAATAATAAAACAACTGAGCGTTAGTACCACTACTCCCACTAGCCCGGTACTATCACGACACCCCTCAGCGCACTTGCCCGCACGCCTTGGAGTGATGGCACAGACACATACACATATGCATCCCTTCAAATCTCCCCCCTCGCAAACCCCCGGCTCCCATTATAACTCCCCACAAGTTACAATGAGGGAAAACCCATTGAGGCGGACCGGTCGACGCCGGCCGACTCTCCGGGGAAAAACACCGGGGGGGGGGGGGAGGGACCTCTCGTCGTGAAGCAGAACGGCCCTTACAGCTCGCGCCGCGAGCAGTCCTCGAAGAAATAAATGACTGCGCCCCCCGATACCTGCCACAGGGACGTCTTGAGCCACTCCCTTCTTCTCGCCCCTCCTGTCGCCAGCCGCCCCCCTTCGCCCGTTTGCTAACGCAAACGGGGCCCGTTTCTTACCGCACTCCATCGGGGGGGGCGCAAATTCCCCCCTCTCCCTCTCTCCATTCTCCTCCGCCCCTCTCCCTGCGGCGCGTCGCCATGCGGCGCGCCACGGCCTGCTCTCAGAGGGCCTTTGGGGGCTCCCAGAGGGCCAGCAAGGGCAGCTCAGGGGGCAGTGGAGGCTGGGGCTCAGCCCCTGGCCCCCCCTGCCTCTCCCACGCTTGCCACGCTGGCCATTGGAGCCTCCCAGTGGCCTCTGTATGCCTGGCGACCAGGGGAGGGGGGGGAGTCAGCTCGAGGGCAGGCCCATGCTGGGCGTGGGAGTGCGAGTCTCGGCCCGCGCCCACTAGGGGTCTGGGCCAGAGTGTTGATTGCCCAGCCCCTGCCAAAGGGCAAGGGCTGGGGTTGATTGTACGGGCCCACCCCGGGGGGTGTCCGCGATGGAGAGAGGGGGGCGCGAGGCCCCCATTGACCCCCACTTGTAAAAGTAGGTTGAGGACACGGGAGATATATACACCACGGAAGAATGTGCGGCATACATACCAGACGGAGAACGTTGGCTACGCCATAGAGGAACTTACATATCGGTAGCTCCTTTTTTGAAGTCGTGGGAAAAGATAGCCGAATGGTCTAGAGCAAGAATGGCGGACGTCACTACGGACTATATGGACCTTCTGAAAGAGAAAGCGGTGTCATCCCTCCCTGCTCCGGAGGAGCACGAGCTAGTCCCCCAGGAAGACCCGGATGCGCACGATCTAGGCGAAATACTAGTAGACAAAGAACAGAGGTACTATCTGCGCCGGAGGGGCGACTATCACGTAGTCAAGCTCAATGTTATGGGAGACCCCCATATCCACGAGCGAGTCAGCCCGCAGTCAGTACCGGACGAGCTATTCACTCCGCTAAAATGGGGACGAGCATACGACGGGCCGGCCGAAACGGCGTACCCGATTCCACAGGAATACACGCTCAAAGACGCGCATAAAACGCTGGAGGATATAAATGTCAGGGCGCTGACAAAAGCTTTCCTCGCAATGAGGAAAACAAAGAAGCAGAAATCTACATTGAGATGGGAAAAAAGATTACCGATCCTCTCGGGAAAGTGGAGACAAATATCGCATCTATATAAGTACAACTTTCTGACCCCAAGGGACTCGTATATGCACTTCAAACACATTCTACATAGGAGAATAGCCACGGCGAACAGATTCGCCGACGATCCGACATGCCGCTTCTGCGGTATAGCTCCCGAAAGTTCCACCCACCTAGCCATGTGCATTGCGACGGAACCCATCTTCGAATTCATAGAGGGACTTTTAGGGATTCACTTTAGACCGGGCTTCGAGATGGCCCAACGACTTTTTTGCTACCAAGTAGACAGGCCTCACCCCTCCTCGGGATACCTGGGTATCCTGGCATGGAGGTATATCCTTACGGACTTTTACAACATCCAGTATGGTAACGCGGATGGTAGGTCCGTTAAGGCGATTTTAAGAGCAATTCTAACGAGATATCACCTATTAGTAACGGCGAAGGTAGGTTTCTTTCAGAGACTAAAACAACAACGAGAGAAGATTGGGCTACACGCCCCGAGTAACAAACACCTACGAAAGATGCTAAGCCCTCTTTACGGGGTGGATAAAGATTTCAACCTAGAAATATCGGATGACCTCTCGCAGGCGGCGAGAGGTCTAGATATACGAAACATCACTTAGTAGATAGCGAAACTTTGTCAATAGAGTACTCAACATATTCCATGGAAAGACCACATGGGAAGCAAGAGAGGGAACCTCGAGCGAACTCAGAACAAAGGAGATGCCACAGTCTCCCGCCCCCTCCACTCCAACCCCCGGCCGAGGCAGTGCGCGCGGCCTCCCCGGAACCAGCTCTCCACTAAAGAGGGAACTGGGGAAGGGGGAGGGGGTTGCTAGGGGTTAAGGTTGGGTAGAAGGGAGGGTCACAAGCACACTGCCTCACGCCGCACGTGTAGCGGGGATTATTAAGAAGATTTTTTTTTTCTGTGGTTGGGTTGGGTTGGGTGAGGCTGTGTGTGTGTGTGTGTGTGTGTGTGTGTGTGTGTGTGTGTGTGTGTGTGTGTGTGTGTGTGTGTGTGTGTGTGTGTGTGTGTGTGTGTGTGTGTGTGTGTGTGTGTGTGTGTGTGTGTGTGTGTGTGTGTGTGTGTGTGTGTGTGTGTGTGTGTGTGTGTGTGTGTGTGTGTGTGTGTGTGTGTGTGCCACGCGCGGGGCAAGGCAAGGGAGGGGGGTCCCTCACCGACGCCATTGCCTTTCGTGGCGCGTTCGGAGGGGGGAGGCGGCTGGCTGGCGGGGCAGGTAGCGGGGGGACCCAGCGGAATCCTTGGACACCAAGGGGAGATGGAAAATAGTGGTTCAAAAGTCAAAAGAGTGAGTGACCGGGCTAGTGGAGAGGCAGTGGAAGCCTAGTTGGTATTAGGTGTTAGCCCAGAATCTTCAGATGTTTCCCCCCTACAAATTTCTAACTTCTTAACTTCTTAATAGTCTCACCGCACACGCGGCCGTGGACCCTCTACTTTCTACTCACGCAGCAAAACTTTCTACACCCCCTCTCTCCCGGCCCTTTCCCCCCGCCATCAGGCGACTCCCCCCGTGCACTACTAGGGGGATAGGGGAAAAGGGCTTAGATATGGTCGGTGGCCCGCGCCCCCCCCCCCCGGTGATCCGTTCCCCCCTTCCTCCTATGCCTACCGGGCTGGCGGCGTCCTCAAGTCCCGACTTCTCCTGTAAACAGGTGCGGGACTTACATATTTTCCGGTGAGCGGAGCCCTCGCTCCGCCCACCCCCTTCTCCGCGCTCTCTCTCCCCTCTCCTGCAGGCACGCGCGATGGCGCACCTGCGACAGGCCTGCAGCTGCCTCTGGCGACCCCTGGAGGCTCCCGGAGGCCAGCTCAAGGGGCAGAGGAGGTTGGGGCTGGGCCCTGGTCTCCCCTGCCTCTCCCTCGCTGGTGCTCCTGGGCCTCAGGGGCCCCCACTCTGCACCTGTCTGCCTGTCGAACAGGGGCGGAGGGGGGGAAGGAGCGATGGGCTGGCCACGACAGGCCAGGACGCGCGAGGCAGGCGAGCCTGCCACTGAGAGAGTGGGTCAGCAGGGCAGTGGGCTCCTGGCAAGCCATCAAGCGTGCGCCAGGAGCATGGGTGGTTCCTCCCCCATGGCAGGGGAGGAGTGGAGAGAGGGGGGGGCTCGTGCCCCCCCATGGGCGAACTAAGTATAAACTTAATGGCCGGCCCTACAAATTCATCTTGGCAGCACTCAACAAGTAGATTGCCTGACTACTACCAACGAGCGATGCACAATTGTGTGATCCACACGCCCCACACTTTTGTTGCATTTATCACGGGCGCACGCCAGACTAGTAATTTGTGTGGGCCCGGCAAGGACGCGTACCATTGCATTGCACGCGAATCATGAACTCCTCATTGCTTCCTCGAGTATGCTTCACAACAATGAGGGCTTCTCGTTGAGGCAGCCTGAGTTCATGTCGATGAGCGGCGGGACCTCAGGCACGTGCGGCCTCAGAGCAGGCGCCGCAAAATAAGCGGCGTGCTCAGCCGTCGCGGAGCGGCCGTCGGAGCTTTGCAAAACGAGTGGGGGCGGCCCAAGAGGCGGAGCGGCGGGGGGGGGAGCGGGCGCTGGTACACGCTGTGGTACCGACTGCATCAAGGTCGGAGGTGGCGGCGGCGGCCGGTGTGTAGGCGAATGAACCGGGGCAGGAGGGAGCGCAGTAGCTGGTACGACGATTGGGGCCTCGACGAACGGCGGTACCGGTGGCTGAGTGGGTGGCGGAGGATGATATGCTGAGGCAGGGTGATGCTCGCCACCATTGGCGACCGGCACGCAAGGGGAAGGGATCTGAATGGGGGCGTATGGCGGCGGCGCGGACGACATGGATGAGGCAACGGATGGCGAGTCACTAGCGACGCGCGTCGTCGTCCGAGGAGTGCTGGATTGGGGCGGTGATGATGGCTGGGGAGGGGGCGGCTCGTAGGTTGGCGGGGCATGCTCGGGCGGTGGCGTATGGGCGAGCGGGCGAGCGTCTAAGTGACCATCCGTGTGAGAAGCCGGCTGTGCAGTAAGCATGCCTATCAAAAGCTCTGGCCCTCGCCAACCCCCCGCCACAAGTGCGCGCAAAGGCTGCTCCACGCCAGCATCTATTAGCGCTTTGCGCAGGTGAGGTTGGAGCAATAGCAATGACATCAGGCCCATGGCAAAGTGGAGCGCCTCTTCTTGCTCAGGGTCTTGCAACACTCGCACCAGACCCTTGCCGAGTGTCGCGGCACTCTCACCGATCAGTGCCGCCGGACATACGCCAAACAGGTTGCTGAGGGCGTAGAGCACATCGAGAGAGGCGGGCGTACTCCCCTTGCTCAGCGCATGCAACAAAGCGGGCGTGAGCGCGTCGACCAATGATCGAGGCGGTGAGTCGCGCAGCAAGTAAGCCGCCACACGTGCCGCGGGCGCCACGGCCTCTGGCCGTGTTGAGTGGAGCAACTTTGTTAGAGTAGGAACGCCGCCGGCACTTGCGAAACGCCACGACCCCGAGGCGCTCAGCATCAAATTCCCGAGTGCCGAGGTTGCCGTGTCGATAATCTCTCCACGCGAGCTGATCGGCTCCCGACGCGCTGAGAGGAAGTGTAGAAGGGCCTCGACTGCGCCTCCATCGACCAGACGCGGCCGTACGAGCCCGTGTCCGGCTGATAAATTCTGTAGGAGCAGAAGGATCGCGACTACTTGGCGTTCGGATGTATGAGCATCAGTAGAGCTCGAGCCACTCTCCTCTGACAAAATCTACAAGGATGGTGAGGTGAGTGGTTGAAGATGAGCTTATGTCAACCTGCATGGTCAAGCAGCTTCAGAAAATGCAGCGAATCACAGCGAGATAGAAACCAAGCCTTGTGGTGTTGGAGACGAGACGGCGGTACCAGCGTGCAAACGAGAGGAAGCAAGGAGAGCAAGCCAGTGCAGCTCTTTTGTTCGGCAGTAGATAATTGGAGCAGGGATCATTACAAGCTGTGAGCGCCGCGGACGGGAGGATGGGTCACAGATCTCACCTTGAGAACAGATTTGAGTGCCTTGGCTTCAAAAAAGGCATCTAGGAAAAGCTGCGTGTTCTTATCATCAGGCTCCAGCTGGGGCGAAAGGAGGTGCTGCGACATGATGGCTAGGGCACGGATCTGGGGGGAGGGGTAACGGGCAGGCAATTGCAATTCGTCGTAAATCGCATCGCACAAAAGTGACAACGTGGCCAGCACTAGAGGCCGTTGTTGGGCGCACACGCGTGATGGCTGCAGTTAGGTTATTGTCGTCTACAGACATAGGATAGAATGCGGTGCGACAGTGGCGCGGTGGGGTATCGCACCGCTGCTGTCCGGGCCGGGAGTGCTGAGGCCTGCAACAGCTCGAGGATTGGCTGCAAAGCGCCATCTGCCATGAGAGCAACACGAAACTCCGGCACTGCGGACAGACTGCCCAAAACGGCGGCAGCGGCGCCCTGCACGTCAACGGAGGCCGCGGAGAGCAATTGAATCAGCGAGAGATGCCAGCCAGCATCCATGAAAGCCTTGGAGTCCGAGGAATCGACTCCCAAGTTGGCAACACATTGAACAGCGCTAGCCTGAATTGCGAGGTGAAAGCAATAGGCCAACAATTAGCTGAGTCGCGATGCATATAAAACTCACTGGCTGAACTAAGCCAGGTCCATCAGTGCGGAACTGTGCTAGCAGACGCAGCGCCTCTCACCTGGACTGCCCCGTCACTGTGTAGCAGCAACTCTGCCATCTTGCGCTGAGCTCCGGCCTCCCGCAAAGCATCACGGTTAGGCTCAGAGTTTGAGAGGGAAGTGATTGCCCTCGCAGCGTGCGCTACTACGGCTGGTGCTCCCTTGAGCGTCAGCATTGCCACGAGCGGCTGAATTGCAATACGCAGCATATCCCGATACCGTGCGTCGGCAGCAAACGCTGCGACCACCCGGACCATTGCCACGCGCGCGGCGGCGTCACCCGAGGCGTCCAGCGCTCCTCCTGCCGCCTCCTGGCGAGAGTTGGCTGCGGACAACGAGCGGATGACATGGGAAAGAGTGCCAAGGCGATACAATGTCTCGCGTGCCGACTCCTCTTCCGCTAAGGCTGCGAGGGCCGATGCCGCATTTCGTTGCGTGCCATTGTTGCTGGAATTGAGCAGCCCGACGATAGCAGAGATGGAATTCATGTCCGCCTGTCCGGGGTTGGGCGACAAGAGTGGGGGGGAGGGGAATTCAGGGATCACGCTGATGCTAGAGTCTCAAGCGCCGGATGAGCCGCGCGCGCTCTCAATGCAACCGAGAAGAGGCTCGCGGTCCGTAGCCTCTCCCACCCGCTTGGCAGCAGCACTCTCACCAAGAGCGCCCGTCGCTGATGCACATCTTCCACAAGTGTGGCAATGGTTGACGCCACATCCTTCTGCACCGCGTCGGTGCCAACAGCGAGCACGTCGAGTAGGGCCTGAAAACCTCCAACATTGAAGATGGGCCGCCAGTTACCCCGCGCGGCATGCGCCAGTGTTAGGGTGAGGTGCTGCTTGACATCAACCGAGGAGCTAGAGAGTAGCAACGTGGTGAGCGGCGCGATCGCGCCCGCAAGCTGGATGGCGTTGGCGGCCGTCTCGTCCTCGGCGGCGAGCACACCGAGCGCGTAGACGGCTTGCAGTTGGACTGCTGGGTGAGGCGAGTGCAAGAGTTGAGCGAGGAGAGGAACCGCGTCCGCTTGTACGATGGCGTGCACAGCGTCACGGTGGCGACACATGTGGCCGAGAGCCATTGCCGCCTGGGACTGCGCCTCAGGCGACGGGGATGACAGCTGTGTGAGCAACGCCATGTGACCTCCGACTTGTAGTAGCGCATCCGCAGAGGCTGGCGAGCCTTGCAGCAGATTGCAGAGCGTAGTCAGGCACATTGTTTGCACTCGCGCGTCTGGTGCGAAAAGCATCTGCCCGACGTGCGTCAGAGCCCCAGCTTCACAGAGCGGGCCAACGGCTGATGCAACAAACGATAGATTGGCCACAGCCGAGAGCGCGCATTGTTGAACGTGCGGCAGATGGGACGGGAGCAAGGCGGCCAGCGGCGGCGCTGCGCCTGCGTCCACAAGCACGGGACGGAAGCGCTCGTCGGCAGCGAATTGTGCCACTGCTTGGACTGCGTGGTATGACGTTTCGGCGTCGGAGGAGAGAAGGGCAGCTAGGCCGGGAAGGCCGCCCAGTTCGTACAGCGAGGCCCGTAGCGACGGGTCCGCTGCCATGGAGGCGATGGCCGCAGCCGCCGGCCCCTTGGCGAGGGCGTTGGAAGACGACAGCATCTGCACGAGATGGGGCAGCACCGACGGGTGTTGGAGCTGTGTGGCTGAGAGCGATCCACTCGAGCAAAGGTTGCCAAACGTTATGGCAGCGTACGCCTTGAGTTCTTGGTTGGGGTGTTCGAGTAGGTGGAGCAGAGGTTGGAGGCAGCCGTTTTCGACGATGGCACCCGCCTGGAGTGGATCTGCAGACAGCTGGGATAGCGCCGAAGCCGCTTGCAGCTGAGCGCGCTCGTCGCGGGAGGCGAGATTCTCCGCGAGCATCACAAGGCCACCACTTT
This sequence comes from Isochrysis galbana, assembly GCA_018136815.1. Classification (NCBI taxonomy): domain Eukaryota; phylum Haptophyta; order Isochrysidales; family Isochrysidaceae; genus Isochrysis; species Isochrysis galbana. The sequence continues at coordinate 4,122,288 of CM030938.1, read as the reverse complement.
CGTACAACTGTTCAGCGTTGGTCAGGTCGCCCGGGCAGAGGATGGAGACGAGGTGGGTGGCAGGCCGGGATACGCGACCGTCATGATGGTTCATGAGTTGAATAAGATGGGGGACCGCACCCACGTTGCGGACTGCCGTCTGAGCCTGTGGAAGACCCGAGTCGGACAGGGCGGAGAGGCACTCGAGGAGCGCTGAGGCGATCTGAGAATGGGAAGAAGGGGAAGTGGGGAAGGAAACAGTTAGGATTTTCGTCGTTGAAATGCTAAGGTCAAGCCGTTCGTTGGAGATGTGCAGCAGGAAGCTGCCCTTAACCGGAAAGGATCGCTCGAGGTTTGCGTCAGGTAGGCGTAGTTCGCGCCCAATGAGCGCACGCAGCTCACCTCGGTGCTTCCTGCGCTCGAGGTCTGCAGCATGGCGGCGAGCGGCGACGCCGCACCCGCCTCGAGAAGCGCGTCACAGCTACGCTTCCATCCGCAGAGCTGCTGGGTGAGGGCAAGGGCCGCACGTTGGACTTCGCGCTTGGGAGAGCCGAGCAGCATCACGAGAGGGGGCGTGACGCCTGCGTCGGTCGCCTGCTCACGGCACTCCCGGTGCGAGCACAGCATCGCAAGGAGCGTGAGAGCGGCGTCCTGAAGTGTGGCACTGGAGCTGGAGAGCATCTGCGTGATTCAGTTGATGGATGGCCGTGAGAGAAGCGCCACGGCGAGCCGAGCATGTGCAGAGAGTACAGGCAGCCGCAATAACGCGAGCAGCAAGGATGTGCCCGACGGGCGATGTTGTGCCCGAGGCCAAGTGACTTGCCTGCACAACTGAGAAGACCGCTCCGTTTTGCAGCATTTGCTTCCAATCATCGCCATTATCCTCACAGAGGTTGGCAAGAATTATGCAGATGTTTTCCTGTAGCGGCTCGTGTGACGCCGAAAGGAGCACATCGAGCAGAAGCAGAAGTCCGTTCGCAGCGCGGAGCTGCTCCCGGCCAGAATCTTTGGACGTGAGCGCGGACAGCGTCTGGGTGGCACTCGCCTTCGTGCGTGAGTCCACTGACCGGACGACCGAGAGAAGCGCCTCTAAAAGGTCCTGATCTTGGAGCAGCTCGCGGTACCTGCGCAAAGGGCAGTCGAAGACCAGTCAGAGAATGCAGAGCGGTGCAATGAGCACGCGAACACTGAATATGCGTCAGGCGTTGGCGCTAGCTGTGCTGTGTTCGCGTACTCATTGTAGGCGAGCATATTCGCCAAGAGCTTCGCGACGGCAGCCTGTGTGGTCGTCGAGGCCGAGCGCAAAAGGTTCGTAAGAAGCTCAGCCATTCCAAGCGCTTCCATGGCATTGACGATGCCCATGATGGCGAAGTGAGGGTCCATTGAGGCCCAGTTGGCGAGTTCATTGGCGCCCTTCTGGCGGTCGGCCTCCGAATCGGAGCGGAGGAGAGCCACCTTAAAGGGCGAGAGGTTGGAAGCAGACAACAGGCGTCACCTTGGAGCATCACGCATAACTGCAACCAGGCCGCTTCGGCAGGCCTGTCGACAAGATGTGTAAGAGCGCGCGGCAATGGAACGGGCTGCACGTCGGTCGAACGGGCGATTGAGAAGCTGCACTGCAGCGTGCCGTTCGCTCGCGCCTCACCTGCTTGCATATGCAGACGGGGTCTCCACGCTGTAGCTGCTCGAAGCAGACGTCACATACACGCACGGGCTCAGTGAAGCCCTTGCCAGGTACAGTTGCCGTCTTACGGCAAACTTCTGAGACAAAAATCTGGCCGCAATAGCGACAGTGATGCTTGCGCTGGACCTGTAAAACGAGGAGTAGCAGATAGGGCCACGATCAGCTCTCGACCGACACTCAACGTAATGCAACCCCGGCGATCAACGTAATGCAACCCCGGTGACCACTAGCGGTACGGCGTGGACTATCCAGCCGACATCCACGTGTACGCACCATGGTGAATTTGACGTTGGTGAGGAAGCAATGGGTGCTAGTCGCGTCATCAGCCCATTCCTTCGGCCGGCCTCCCTTTGCGGTTGCCTTACTTGCCGCCGCTGAGGGCGCGGAGCCACTGCCGCGGCCACTGCGAGAAGACTGAGAATCGGCGCGATCAGCCTCGTCCTCGGCCTCCCACTGCGCAGCGAGCTCGCGCGCAAGCTCCGCGTCGCTTTTCACATCCGCCCGCGGTTGCGATACTTGGAGTGACGACATCGAACGGCTTGCATCATTCGAGATGGAGCGCGACGAGGACACCTGCAAGCAGCCGCGAGGGAAAGGGGGCCATTGAAGTCGACTCGCGAAGAATATGCGGTGCCGCGTGGAGCCGATGGAGTGGCGGTCAGCGCACAGGCACTGCTAGCGCTCACCAGACGTGGATCCTCCCACGTCGTGCGCTGGTTCACGTGGTCGATGTAGAAGGTGCGCCCGGTGCTCGGGTCGATGCGCTCCTCGATACCTTGATCACATGAAAATTTTGGGGGTCAAGACACGAAGTGGGCCGAGACGGCCATGAGCGGTGAGATGAGCCTTGACGGGGGGCAAGAGTCCACGTTGCTACTGCAATTGCGATGCCCTCTCCTCTCTCCTGTTATCCATGTCCTTGCTCCCTCTCCTTTAGGCCCCACCTCTTTTCCTTCGCACCACCCGAAGATTCATTGCCTCGCGCTCTCCTTTGTGCGCAACATTCTGCTGTCCCTCGTTCCCTCTCCAAACTCTCCGCCCCTCTCTCTCCGAGTGTTCGCGTCTCCCTCCTGCTCTGCCTTCGTCGTTTCTCTCTCACCTTGGTGACTCCTATGAAGAGAATCTTCTCCTCTCCCTCTTCCGCTACGCCTCCCTTCCTCCCCCCCTCCCTCCTCTTCCCGGCTTCCTCTCCCTCCGCCTCCTTCCATCTCCCTCCACCATCCCTCATCTTTCCCCTTTCGCAATATCTCTCCCTCTCTCCGTCTCCCTTCCCCCGCCTCTCCCTCCCTCCCTCCCTCCCTCTCTCTCGCATCTCCCTCTCTCTCGCATCTCTCTCTCTCTCTCTCTCTCTCTCTCTCTCTCTCTCTCTCTCTCTCTCTCCCCCCCCCCCCCCCCTCCCTCCCTATCTTCTTCCCTCCCTCCCTTTCCCGCCCCCCTCCCCCCAACCCCCCACCACTCCCCATCAGCCATCGCGAATGCGTGACCTCTCTCCCTCTCCCTCACCTGCATGCGGTGCGCTGCTGGGCTGCGTGGGCTCGGTGCCTGCGGGCGGGCTCCACGACGACTGCCCAGTCAGCAGGTTGACGTAGTACGGCCTGCCCGTCGACGGGTCGGTGTGCTTCTGGTAGCCGGAGGGCAACATTGGGGCAGAGACAGGGGGAAGCAAGGGACGAGGAGGTCGGGGGGCGGGGGCACCCAGTGGATACTTAAGTTATGGGGGCGTAATACGTTAGGGAATGCGGGGGAGCCGAAGGGGGAGGGGGAGAGCAGAGAGGGTGAGGGAGAAGAAGGAGGAGAGGACTGGGAGCACCCCTGGGATACATGAAAGATTACGGGTTTCCAATAAATTACTGAGATGGAGAGTACGTGCGGTGGCACGGGACGCGAGACGCAGGGGCAGCAGAGAGGGGGGGGGAGGAGAGAAGGCGGGGGGAAAAGGGGGGGGGGGAAGAAGTGACCGTCGGCTCTCTCTCTCCTCTCTCTCTACTCTATCATCTCTCTCTCTCTACTCTATCATCTCTCTCCCTCCCTGTCTCTCTCTCTCCCTCTCTCTCTCTCTCTCGCCCGCCGTCTGGAAGGGTTTGATGAGAAGGGATGGGGGGGGGGGGGGGGGGGAGGTCCCCCCGTTCTTTTTTAGAGGATTTATAGTAGAGGGGGTAATTGTTTGTTCAGTCGACGAGAGACTCCGACAGTCGAGGTACGTTGTAGGCGCACGGATTGCCCCCTCCGATATTTTTGCGGAGCGGCTGCCGGCGCGAGAGCGATGGAAGGGGAGGGAGGCCCAGCTGCCAGCGGCGACCCAGCAGAGCAGTGCTAGGGCGGTCAACCACTATTTTAACTTCTAAGGGTGTAAAAATGAAAACTTCAATGAGATTCAGCAATGATATTCGGATAAAGGTACCCAGCTTTATAGGACGAGTCCTACAATGTAGGACGACGTTGTGAACTATGAAAAAACCTTTTAATATTCTTACCGCACTCGCGGCGAATGGAACCACTACCCACTACAAGTAGCACGTAGCATACTCTCTACACCCCCATTCCCCGGCCCTTCTCCCCCCGCCATCAGGCGGCTCCCCCCATACACTACTAGGGGGATTGGGGTGGAGGGCTTAGATATGGTCCGGTGGCCCGCGCCACCCCCCGGGGATCTTTCCCCCCCTTCCTCCTGTGTCTCCGAGTGGGCGGCCCACTCTGTCTCGTCTTATCCTGTAAACAGGCGCGAGACTTACCGATTTTCCGGTGGGCGGAGCTCTCGCTCGCGCCCACCCCCTTTTCCGCGCTCTCTCTCCCCTCTCCTGCGGCACGCGCGATGGCGCGCCTGCGGCAGGCCTCCAGCTGCCCTCTGGCGGCCCCTGGAGGCTCCTGGAGGCCAGCTCAGGGGGCAGAGGAGGCTGGGGCTGGGCCCTGGCCTCCCCTGCCTCTCCCTCGCTGGCGTTCCCGAGCCTCTGGGGCCCCCAGTCTGCACCTGTCTGCCTGTCGACCAGGGGACGAGTCCTACAATGTAGGACGACGTTGTGAACTATGAAAAAACCTTTTAATATTCTTACCGCACTCGCGGCGAATGGAACCACTACCCACTACAAGTAGCACGTAGCATACTCTCTACACCCCCATTCCCCGGCCCTTCTCCCCCCGCCATCAGGCGGCTCCCCCCATACACTACTAGGGGGATTGGGGTGGAGGGCTTAGATATGGTCCGGTGGCCCGCGCCACCCCCCGGGGATCTTTCCCCCCCTTCCTCCTGTGTCTCCGAGTGGGCGGCCCACTCTGTCTCGTCTTATCCTGTAAACAGGCGCGAGACTTACCGATTTTCCGGTGGGCGGAGCTCTCGCTCGCGCCCACCCCCTTTTCCGCGCTCTCTCTCCCCTCTCCTGCGGCACGCGCGATGGCGCGCCTGCGGCAGGCCTCCAGCTGCCCTCTGGCGGCCCCTGGAGGCTCCTGGAGGCCAGCTCAGGGGGCAGAGGAGGCTGGGGCTGGGCCCTGGCCTCCCCTGCCTCTCCCTCGCTGGCGTTCCCGAGCCTCTGGGGCCCCCAGTCTGCACCTGTCTGCCTGTCGACCAGGGGGGGAGGGGGGGTTGGAGCAATGGGCTGGTCACGAGGGGCCAGGATGGGCGAATGGGGCGAGCCTGTGGGGAAGGGAGTGGGTCAGTAGGGCAGTGGCCTCCTGGCAAGCCATCAGGCATGCCAGGAGGATGGGTGGTTCCTCCCCCATGGCAGGGGAGGAGTGGAGAGAGGGGGGGGCTCGTGCCCCCCCATGGGTCAACCAAGTATAAACTTAGTTGACGTTGTGAACTATGAAGACACGGTTCAATCTAGGAATGGGGAGCTAGGATTTGGTTTCCGTGGAAAACTATTGTTATAGTTTGAACTATGGAGTGTGCCGCGACCGCTCCCGAGCCCCAGGCGACCCTCGCCACCGCGCCCCACCTGGGACGCCCCACGCCGCCCGAGGCGGCTCGTCAGAAAGCCCTCTCAGAGCCCATCCAACCCATCCAAACCACACCCGCGCAAGCGCGCGGGGTGGCGAGCACTGGCACCGAACAGGTTGCCACCATGGCTCTGCGCATCATGCAGGGGGTCTTTGAGACCCCCTCCTACAGTGGGACACCTTCCCACCCCAAGAGCACCTCATGTGGGAGGGCAGCTCAGCTGCCTTCCCCATGGTGGAAACCTCTACCATCAGTGCACCCAACATGGGAGGGCACTTCACAACCATCAACCCCATACGGAGAGCACCCCATGCCTCTGTTTTCCAACTTGTTGACACAATTCTCATCTTCACCCCACTCTTGTGGGCCACTAGTACCAATCACTCAGTGCCCTGCCTTGGGCCCTCTTTCAACACTAGACTCCCTCTCCCACTCCCCCTTCACACTTCAACCAACCCAAACAGCACGAACCCCCCCGCCCTGTGTTCAAAGCACCAAAAATTTCAATTCAAGACACATGTTGATACACTTCCCATCTTCACCCCACGCTTGTGGGCCACAAGTACCTACAACTCAGTGCCCTGCCTTGGGACCTCTTTCAACACTTCACTCCATCTCCCACTCCCTCATCCCACTACAACCAACCCAAGAAGCACAAACCCCCTCGCCCTCGGTTTCAAACACCAAAAATTTCGACTCAAGACCAGAGGGAGGACATGTCTTGAGGCGGCGTCGCTGCCCATGCCTAGCGCAAGGGTATAGCGCCCCCACTCAAACATCTCCTTCCCCAAAGCTCCTCTTTGAGGAGTTGCTCCTCACCCTCCCATTAGGCCCCCTTGCCTGCGAGACCAGAACAGGATCCTGGCGTGGGGGGCTGTTTGAGTGTGGAGGGAGGGGTGCTCCGGCTAGCGCAGGTAGTAAGCTAGTGAAGAGCTGGGTGGCATAAGGGGGAAGGGTGCTTGCGCTCGCCGCGGCAGGGAGTCCTGTCTTGTGTGCGCGCTAGTCCCGTTCCTTTGCCGCGCCGCGACCCATAAAAATTTGTTAAAAATTTAAATTTAGGATTTGGTTTCCGTGTTCATCTCATTGCCCTCATTGAGTCCTCCTAGAGCACTAATCTTATGATTGGTCGCCATGGAGGGGGGCCTCGCGCCCCCCCCACTCTCTCGACTCCCCTCGGCGAGAACCATCCACCCCCCTGCGCTGCCTCTTGGCATGCAGGGGAGACTCACCCAGACTGCCCAGACTCTCCCAGAGAGCTGGCTGGGCACAGATTGCACGCCCTGGCCCGCGCTGGCCTGCTTGTCGCTCTGACCAACCCCTCCTCCCCCTGGCCCCCCCTGATCAGGACCCCCCAGCCAGCTCCAGTCGACCGGCAGGGGCGCGAGAGCCAGCGAGGGAGAGGCAGGAGGGGCCAGGGCCATGCCCCAGCCTCACCTGCCCCCTGAGCTGTGCTCCCAGGCCCCCTGCAGGCCTCCTGGGGACCTGAAGAGGGGCCGCAGGCGCGCGCCATGGCCAGAGCCGCAGGGAAGAGAGGAGGAAGAGGGAAGAGAGAGGGGAGGGGGGAGTGGCAGCTCTCCCCTCCGGCGTTAACATGTCTTCTCGTCCTGTTTAGGTAAGAGAAGACGGGGGCACCAGAACCAGGAGGGAAGGGCCGCGGCTCGCCGCGGCCACTCGCCCCGGCGAGGAGTGATTAGCGCTTCTGGGCTCCCTTTCACGAGTGCCCCCCCCCCCCTGCGTTGTTTTTACCCGAAAGGGGGTTTCCCCCAGCGTGGACTCGAGGAGAGGACGTGCTGGGGTGCGCGGGGTCGGTGCGTGCACTGGGGGAGGACAAATATCGAGGGGAGGGGGCAGTGCCCCCTCCCCAACGCGGAACCGCTAGACTTTGACATCATGGACCGCGTCATCATCCATCTCGAGTCGGTGCTGGACCGCTCCATCAAGGCCAAAGAAAGCCGAAGAAGTCTTCGGCGCCATCGTCGCACATCTCAACCGACTCGTGTAGGAGTCGACCTCGAGCTTGACTTCATCTCTAAAAGCGCAAAAGCGCCTCTCTGGCCCTTGGGAAACAATCGTCACCGCAGACTGCGCGAATCAATTCCGCGCAACGTTCAAGTGCCATCCGCAGAATCAAGGATGTGAAGGGGTTCTACATCCACCCCTTCCTCCTATCATCTATGCCTACCGGGCTGGCGGCGGCCTCAGACCCGACTTATCCTGTAAACAGAACAGGTGCGGGACTTACCTATTCTTCGGTGAGCGGAGCTCTCCCTCACGCCCACCCTCTTCTCCGCGCGGCACGCGCGATGGCGCGCCTGCGGCAGGCCTGCGCAGCTGCACTCTGGCGGCCCCTGGACGCTCGTGGAGGCCAGCTAAGGGGGCAGAGGACGAAGGAGGCTGGGGCTCGCTCGCGGCCCTGGCCTACCCTGCCTCTCCCTCGCTCGCGCTCCTAAGCCTCTGGGGCCCCCACGCTGCACCTGTCTGCCTGTCGACCAAGGGGGGAGGGGGGGTTGGAGCGATGGGCTGGCCACGACTGGCCAGGACGCGCGAGGCAGGCAAGCCTGCTCGTGGGTGGCCAGAGAGTGGGTCAGCAGGGCTGTCTCGTCCTGGCAAGCCATTAGGCATGGCAGGGGAGGAGTGGACAGAGGGGGGGGCTCGTGCCCCCCCATGGGCCATGGGCGAGCTAAGTATAAACTTAGTTGAAAACCCGAACATCTGAAGAGTTCGACTATTGTTTATCTTGCGTGCTTGTAACTATGGACCGCAAGCAGGCAATACGTCTCCGCGTTCATACCGAACAAGGTAAGGTAAAGGGACTTTTTACACATTTTGCGAACCTCTACTCACTTGCCCTTCTTCCCCTTGCCCCCACCCTTCTTCTCCTGCTTGGGCTTCCCCTCGCCCTCTGGGAGCCCGATGCCCAATGTTTTATGATACCACCGGCGCATGTCCGAGTCGACATTGAAATACACGGGCTCCTCCTTGGCAAGTTGGCCTACTAGCTCGTTGATTGAGAACGGCCGCTTAGGGAGCCGTTCGAGCCGCTGCGGCGTAAGCGTCCGCTTGACTACATTCGCAATCGAGCCACTCGAGTAGGTGTCGGAGACACGCGCCAAGGTTTGGATTTCATCCGGGTCAGGCCTCGCGACCCCCGCCTTCTCAAGAAGATGCATCCACAACTTCGTCCGAGCGGCGTAGTCGGGGAGAGGCAGGTAGAGGATCTTGGCGAAGAAGTCCTTGTATGCGTTGTAGTCCTTGGCCTTCTCACAGGCATACGGCTGGCTTGACGTGCACAGGATGAGGACGCGGTCGCTTGGCTCGAGAAGCGCAGGACCCTTTTTGGGGGCCAAGAGGGTCATCAGCTGCTTGAGGATGCGGTTTGGCGGCTCGCCGCCTCCCTTTTTCTTGCCGGAGGTCCACACCGACTCCGACTCGCCAATGAGCACTACCGACGGTGGCAACGCCTTTGCCACCTTGAGTACAGTGTGCACCATGTCATATGGTCCCTTCTTGCCCGGGTATTTGCCCTCCGTGTTGGAGGGTGTCAAATCGAACAAGTTGGCGCCCGTTTCGCTGGCGATGGCGTGCGCGAGCATCTTCTTGCCCGAACCGTGGGTGCCCACGAGCAGCACTGGCGTGCCATTGCGGTCGACACGCTTGGAGCCCTTGACGTAGGTGTTGAGCGGTGCGTGTCTCTTGACCTCCTCGGACCCGATCGGTAGGATGCAGTACTCGGTGACGGCGGACCTGATCTGTGCGAACGATGGGTCAGGTAGCCGTGTCGGCTCCACCTCAGCCAGCTTGTCCATGGCCTGTCCTAAAAAGGCGTAAGAGCCGACAAAGTCCTGGATCGAGGTCTTCTTCACCTTCTTCAGAATCCCCTCTCCCACGAGAAGCTGGTACAAGTACTCGATCGAGGACGAGGCGGTCGGGTCCTTGGGGCCTTTCTTGCCCTTCTTGCCGCCCTTGCCTCCCTTCTTGCCCTTCTTGCCCTTCTTGCCCCCCTTTTTCCCCCCCTTCCCTTTCTTCGCCTTGACGTCGCGCTCAAAAGCCGCCTGCAAGTTTGCCAGCTCTTTAGCGATCATCTCGTTCACTTCAGCGCGCACACGGAGCTCCACGTCGGGGCGTACCATCTGCTTGACGAGCTCGACATCGTGCTTCTGCGCGAAGTTGTTGCTCTCGTCGCGGTGCTGCCACTTGTCCGACCACTCCTGGAAGGAATCCTTCATGGTGTTCATGAAGTGCGGCGGAAGCGGCGGTGGCGGCTCGCTAACCTCGGCGCCCTTGCCCTTGGCGTCCTTCTTCCCCTTGTCATCCTTCTTGGGATCCTTCTTTGCGTCCTTACCGTTGGCTGCCGCCGCCGCCATTTCATCGGCCGACGGCTTCACAACCTCCTCAGGCGGGAAGTCTGGGAACTTGCCCTCGCGTTCGCGGTACTTGATATACCAATCGCGTAGCTGATCGATCATCTCCTCTTTCATGTCGGGTCCCTCGTTGTCATAGACCTGCTTGTCAAGCGCGACAAGCGCACGGCCGTACTCCTCGTTGTACTGCGCCTGCACCTGCTTGCGCCGCCTCTTATCCTCGAGCTCGATGAGAATTGGGTCGGCCTCTCTCGGGTGGGGCATAGGCGGCGCCATCCCAATAAAAATGAGCTCCTCCGCGCGCATAATCTCCGTCTTTTTCCGGGTCGAGTAGCCGCGCCACATTCGCTGCATGTCGATAGCGGCAACGTCCGGGTCGCGGTCGGCGTCGCCCATATGCAGCCGTTGCTTCTCGCGTGCCTCCTGCTCACGAATCATGCGCATAAATTTGGCTCGCTGCATCGCCTGGCGCCCTCGCTCATTAATCTGGATAATCTGCAGCGCCTGGTCTACACTCATCGAGTCGAAGGGGTCCTCGTCTGCGTGCAGAAACGGTGGATTTGTGAGGCATGCAGCCCGCCCTCATCGTGCAGCACGCGCCCGACGAGGAGGCGCCCGCGGGCAACTCTTAGGCGCGCACGCTACACCTTCGTTGTCGCGCAGATTAGGATTCTGCTCAAGCAGCGCGTCTAGCAGCTTCTCCCGCTCCGTCAAAGCCTTGGCCTGCAAGCCAAAACGTGCGGTGGCGTGGATGAGCGTGCAACACTAGCGTCGCGAAGATTCGTGCCCGCTTGGGGCAACGGCGCACACCTGCGACTCCACAAAGTACTTGGGCACCGGGACCTCGAGTTCTTCTGGGCTGAGCTTCAGGTCCACCAGCACCTGATGGTTGTTTTGATGGAGGGACAACATGTTAGGGTCGCGAGCACGGAGGCCGACGGCCGGGAGGGTGAGTGCAGCAACTCAGCGCTACGTCAATTCGCAAAGGCGTCCGCTGATATGCGCACATCATCCAGGTTGATGTAGTTGATACCCTTGTTCTTCTCGACCAAGATCTCACGCACTTCGAGCAATCGTCCCATCACTCCGTCCAGCGACTACGGACGAAGGGAAGGGCGCGGGGAGTGGAAGGCATGCGGCACGCCTGAGTCCGCCGAGAATCAGTTCGTGTCCACAAGGGGCCCCGATGGTCAGTCCTGTGCGTTCAAAGCCGGAGTGCAATGTGCGAATCTCCCGAAGTCTTCACAGGCAATTCACCTTTCGGATGTCTATGCGCTTCTGTGGGTGCACCATCTGGTCGTAGCTTTCCTCAAGCTTGCGGAATATTTGCAGGTACCTGCGTTTGGGCGCAAGTCGTGGGATGTGATGCCAGCGGACGGTCGGATGAGGGCTAGGCGAGCGACGCGGGGCGGGCGGCGCACAACACGCAGCTCGCCTGATGTAGAGTGTGGCAAAGTGCTGGAATTGCTCGGACGGGTCCTGTGTGGGTCCGTTTTGGGCGATGTGAGCATCGAATTTGTGATCAAGAGGCGCAGCCGGTCGTCCCTACTGGGAGAGCACCATCGCGCGGCGCACCAGGGAGCCTAGCCTCGCTTTCGCCTCTGCGCTCGAGAGAGGGTCGAGGAGCTCTAGCTGGTCGAGGAGCTCGACCATGCCTTCTTTCCATCTGCAGAAAGCCACCAGAGAGAGAGAGAGAGAGAGATGAGAGAGAGACATCTTTCCCTCGTCCCCCGGGCCCGCACCCCACCACCACCACCCGCCGCCCTCACACAAGCAAAAGGGAGTGAAGGAAGAACGAGGCGCATTCGCCTCGTGTCTTGTGCCCCCATCGCGTGCGTGCGCGCGTGCGTGCCCGGCTGCACGCACTGCAGGTCGAACGTGACATTGGCCATCGGCGCGAGGGGAGGGGGAAGGGGGCGGGGGGGGGGTAGAGAGAAAAGAGAGAAGAGAGAAGAGAGAAGAGAGGAGAGAGAGAGAGAGAGAGAGAGAGAGAGAGAGAGAGAGAGAGAGAGAGAGAGAGAGAGAGAGAGAGCGTTCTCTCTCCCTCCTCTCTTCTTCTCGAGCGAGGGAGAGCAGCTCCAGAAGAACTTCTTCATGTCCACCTCTTTCACCTGCGTATACACGAGTCTTTTGAGAGGTAGAGAGAGAAGAGAGAGGCGGAACCGATTCTCTCTCTCTCTCTCCCCCTCCCTCCCTCTCTCTCTCCCTCTCTACTCAAGCCCATGAGAGCAGCTCCGCGAGGCATAACGTCTGCCTCGAGAGAGAGGAGGAGAGTTTTTTTGTGTGGCGGCGCCCCTTCTCAGTCAAGAAATGAAACTCAACGAACTTGACCATCATCATACTGTATGAGGTTCACTTTTGTTCTGTTTTATTTGTATTCCTGCCCATCTGCCATCTGAAGGCTGTGGGCATGAATACGCTACAGCCTTCAGATGGGCAGGAATACAACATTTTCATGCTCCCCGCGTCTATTTTGGTACATAAGCAGCTTTGCTGGTCGCGGTCTTAACTTGACCTCAACCTCAACCTCAACCTCAACTGTGCTGGTCGCGGTCCTACAAGGGAGATATAGGATACTGTATCTGGAGAACGGGGCAGATACAGCCGTATCTGCTGTATCTGGAGGCTGCCCAATTCCCAGATACAGCAGATACAGAGGGCTAACGGAGGGCCTGTAGAGGGCCAGCTACCAGCTACCGTAATAGCCAGTTCTAAGTAAGGGTACAAGCATCACTTCTACAAGTATACAAGTGACAAGTGCCCTCGTGCCCTCATTACAAGGTGGGAAGAAACGGCGAAAGGACAAGCTTCTATATCTACATAAACACGTCAAATCGGTAATAAAAGTTGGAGAGTTTCGAGGTCTTTCTGAGCGCGCGCGCGGCGCGGCGGTGAAACCTCTCGCGAGCGAGAGCGAGCGAGCGAGCGATGGTGCCCAACCCCAACCCAGACAGAGCCTCGCGCTCAGCCATGGGCAGCGCTGCCGTGATGGCAGGCGCCACTGCCACTGCGGCGGAGGTATCATCAGATGATGATGATTCGCCGACACTGCAAGCGCAAGAGCGCGGCAGACGCAGCCAAGGCGCTGGCGGTACATCGCGTGCACTGGGGCGCGCGCCTGCGGCATTGAATGCTAGAAGCGCAGGGCTCCCTCACCCTGCCTGCACGCGAGCCAGCACGAGCGAGCCGGCGCACACAGCCCCTCCCATTCCAGCGCCCGCGGCGGGACTCCCCACATGGTTCATGCCAGTGAGGGCAACGGGGCTGATGTGGTGATGGAGGCGCGGCGCCGGCCTCGAATGATTGAAAGACGGTGGTAGCCGCGAGCTCGGCCTGTGAGGAGGCGCGGTCTTCGGGAGTGGTGGCGGGCAGAGCGGGCGGGAGGCCCGCTTCTGCAGGAGGAGGGGCCTTGGGCCCCTTGGACGGGCCCGGCGCGGGACGCGTCGATTTAGATTCTTCACCTGACGGATCCGAGGTTACCACTGCCTCAGATGGGAACAGAAGGGACGGAAGGGAAGCGGCGAGAGGCGCGGCGGAAGTTGGGGGGTGTCCAATGACAGGCTGGACCACCTCCTCAACAGAGAAAGGCGGGAGGACGCCTAGTTGCTCCATCAGCCTAATATTAGGTCCTGATATCATGATATAAGGTCCACCACCCCTGATACCTGATATTAGGTCATCCATTTATAAGTATAACTTTCAAAGGAAAAAGAATAGTTCGTAGCACTATCCGGCTAGAGTCGGGAGATCGCCTAATCACGACGACGACATCACATATACAGGCGGCGCCCAGGACAAGGAGAAGGAGGTAGGTAGGGTGAGGAAAGCTCCCGGGGCCCCCTTTCATAATCACCACCCTAGAAAAATGTCGTATTCCATACGATGACAGACTTTTACTTCTAACCGGTGGTTTATTTTAAGCCTCAAGGTCTCGTCGGCGACATTCTACCCCTTCTCTTACTTTCTTTCGATGTCATCAAACGTTCCACGACTGTCTTCCGTCTTCTCTTCATGCATCGGTTGTAGTCTTCCGTCTTCTCTTCGTATATCGGCGGTAGCTCCACAGCGAGGTCTGCTCTCGTTGTTCCGACTTCTCTGTTTCGCATGTCTGTGCGCCGATGAGTTGCCTTGGTGCCGACGCTTGACAGTCCGCCCTGAGTGTGGTTAGTTTTCGCCCTGTTTGGTTTAGTTCGTGTGTGTCTGTGTGACGAGGGGTCTTTTTGAGTCCCTGTGTTGTAGTCTCTCGTGTCTACCTTGGACCTAAGAAGCTCTCATTCTCCTTCTCTCTCTTCCTCTAGCTCGCTAGCTAGCCTCGGCCCTACCCTCCAACGCCGCGCGTTGTGAGCCTCCGAACCTCCGTCTCTCTTCTCGTCCCTCGCACTCGATGGTAGAAGCTGTCAGACCCGACTTCTACTATGACCTCTCAGACATATTCCCGCAAGCAACCACCTACGACTCCTTCACGGCCGCGTCAGCTGCCGGCTCGATCGAACGGCCCTCTGCCCACGAGCCAGTAGTCATCGCGTGTTCGACAAGCACAAATTCTGTCTTGGCGCCTACGACCGCGCCGTCCCATAATCCCGCTCCACTTCTGCCCATGGAAACAGCGGGAACTTCTTTCGGGCCACAAGGGGTCCACTTCGTCGGAACCGGCGGCTCCGAGCCTCCGCAAGGTCCTTCTAACACGGCGGCGCCATCCGCCGCTCCGTCTGACGAGCCGCTGCTCGTGGATCCACTCCGCGATCGAACCGAGCTCACCTCTCTCGGGACCTCGGGCAGCCCGAGGCCCGACTCCCAAGTCCACCCGCTTGAAGACAGCGCGTGGGAACACGTAAGCGAGTCCCCTTCGGCCGCCGACTTTTTAGCCGACCGCCTCGCCCACATGCAGTCCGCGATCGACGCTCAACTACTTCGCGATGAGAAACGCGACCGAGAGCACGCCGCCCTCCTCGAGATGATAGCGGGCCTCAGCACCCACGTCAGGGCCTTGCGGGCTTCTACCACCCCGACGCCTGCAACTCACGTCAACACTCTCCACACTAACGTATCCTTATCACGGAACGCACAGGAACCCGCTGACAGATCGAACAAGGAAGAGAATGCCGACAAGAGAGCGACGGGGCGACGGACGACGGACGATCCGACGGGGGCGACAATTACGCACAAGAATAAGGAGGGAATCTTTCGAAAACCCTTAAGTGATTTGATGAAGACCGAAGTAAAATAGCGCCACGGTATAATCCAACGGCCAACACCTGAGGGGGAATCAGGGTCACACATGGGGGCGGTTCCTTGCACCGGCGATACCTGATCGCGCGACTTAGCCTAAAACGCGAGGAGCACGCAAGGAGGTAAGCTAGGTGAGGGGCAAGCAGGCGACAATGGAGGCGACAAAGGAGGCGAGGGCAGCAAGGGCGAATGGACGAATGTAGAACCCTGCGACGGTAACTCGTGGCTAGCCTGCAAGGAGGGAACATAGAAACGCAAACAACTTCTAAAACAAAAAGGTAAAGGTCGATCGCGGATGCGACACTTCTCCGCGCTCCGCTACCTGCTCCTGGGGGCAATCGGGTTTAATTTGCGACCTCTTCGTATCTCCCCCTAGGCCCTAGGCACGTCCCCGTACCTAACACGGTGGGATAGGTCTAGAAACAGAAACACGTAACTCCGCAAGAACAGCTTTTTAAAAGCTTTTTACTTTTTTCTTTCTATTACATATTAGGAACACAGTGAAACACAGTACCGAAATCAGCGGGGAGTCGGGGAAATGCCAATAGGCGGCAAACTAAAAATCCTGTAAATATATACATGTCACATATCTACTAATCTACTATGATCAATGTCAATGATCTATAAAAACCTTCTAATATTCTTACCGCACTCGCGGCGAATGGAACCACTACCTACTACACGTAGCACGTAGCATACTTTCTACACCCCCACTCCCCCGGCCCTTCTCCCCCCGCCATAAGGCGGCTCCCCCCGTGCACTACTAGGGGG
Source organism: Isochrysis galbana (assembly GCA_018136815.1). Classification (NCBI taxonomy): domain Eukaryota; phylum Haptophyta; order Isochrysidales; family Isochrysidaceae; genus Isochrysis; species Isochrysis galbana. The sequence continues at coordinate 4,106,333 of CM030938.1, read as the reverse complement.
ATAGGGGTGAAGGGCTTAGATATGGTCCGGTGGCCCGCGCCCCCCCCCGGTGATCTTTCCCCCCCTTCCTCCTGTGTCTCCGAGTGGGCGGCCGACTCTGTCCCGACTTATCCTGTAAACAGGAGCGGGACTTACCAATTTTTCGGTGGGCGGAGCTCTCGCTCCGCCCACCCCCTTCTCCGCGCTCTCTCTCCCCTCTCCTGCGGCACGCGCGATGGCACGCCTGCGGCAGGCCTCCAGCTGCCCTCTGGCGGCCCCTGGAGGCTCCTGGAGGCCAGCTCAGGGGGCAGAGGAGGCTGGGGCTGGGCCCTGGCCTCCCCTGCCTCCCCCTCGCTGGCGCTCGTGAGCCTCTGGGGCCCCCACGCTGCACCTGTCTGCCTGTCGACCAGGGGGGGAGGGGGGGTTGGAGCAATGGGCTGGTCACGAGGGGCCAGGATGGGCGAATGGGGCGATCCTGTGGGGAAGGGAGTGGGTCAGTAGGGCAGTGGCCTCCTGGCAAGCCATCAGGCGTGCCAGGAGGATGAGTGGTTCCTCCCCCATGGCAGGGGAGGAGTGGAGAGAGGGGGGGGCTCGTGCCCCCCCATGGGGCAACCAAGTATAAACTTAGTTGTCAATGTCAATGATCTATGAGATTTGTGATTTGTAATACGTCACTGCTGCTTTCTCGTACTACTTATATTACTACTTAGCAAAATACTACTCTTCCCCTTCCACTCTCTGAAGTGGCTCGTGGTACGTGTGCGCGCTAGGGGTTGGCGGAAATATGAAATATCCGGCAAAATCCACCCAAAAACGCAAATACATCCACCTCAAATATCGATCTGCGCGCGCCCGCGTGCCGCACGCCCGCCTCGTCTGTTCCGGAGATGTAGGATGTAGGGGGCGCCTAAAAAAACCGTGAAGAACACTGTTTTCGACCTCCGTAGAAACACACTGTTGCTGTGTTTAACATCTAGGGGCACGTCACATTCCTCTCGTCTTAATAGTAGGTCGGTCCACGAATACACAGCAGCAACCTCTAGTTGTAGGCCTCTGGGGTGCTCTCCTTGCAGCCCGAGTGCCCCCTGCGCATCTGTCGTGGTGAATGAATTCAGCAGTGCTGCTGCCACATAACGCACGAGGATTGAGCAGAACAAGTCTTAGTCGCCACCCGAACGCCTCTGCGGTCAAGCTCTCAACGTGCCACAGCTCCAAGTGCAAAAGGAATCGGTAAAAGATGAGAAAATTGGCGCGGAGCGCATTTGCCATGCATGCACTGCGTCCCACAGGGAAGGCGCAGCCATGCTTGATACGTCGTCGACCCGCCCGTCTCGCTCTCCTTCAGCACGTACATTCAGCTCGCGGCGCACTCACAGCATGGAGACCACTCGGATGATACCCTGGAACCCATTCGGCATGTAGTGGTACTCGCTGTGCCCAAAATTCACTTCGAGCTTCGCGCCGTCCGCAACACTGAAGACGGGAAGAACCTCGCCTCGAATGCCGCTTACCTGTTTCAAAAGGCGCAAACTATGAACCGTGCAGCAGGCATCATCATAGAGCGTTTAGGCTGGGTCAAGCGGTGTAGCACGGCGGGCAAATGACCATTTACCTGGTGGATCAGCTTATTTCCCTTGTAGAAGTAACACTGCACCGGATAGTCAGCCTGGTCGATAGCGCAGCCCAAGACGTCGCCTGCGGCGACTGGAGTGACGCCCGCCTGATTGTTGGTGATAGTCCATGCGGAGGCGCCCTTGTCTGGCGAGAGGACGCCATCGAGCGGGCTATCCTTGACCGCAACGCCAATCGCAAAGCTCCCAGGCGTGATCACCGTGGCCTCAAAGTACCCCTTATCCTGCAGTATAGGCGAGTCGCCCAGCACACTGCCGGTGCCGCTGACGGTCCGGTCGGAAACGCTCACCTCAGGCCCGTGCTGGCTGCTGAGACCGACAGGTGCGAGTGGGACGGGCTCCTCCTCCTTCTCCACGGTCCAGCAACACCACGAGGACATGTGGGGTGGCGCGCCGCAGCGGTAGAGGCGAGCGGCGAAGGGCGGGCGGTGTTGGTGGAGCGGTGGAGAAAGGGGGGGAGGAGGTTGCGCGAGTGTGGGCAAGGGGGGGGAGAGGCGGCGGGGGCGGCGTGCGGGTGTGGGGCGCTTTTGTGGGGGGAAGAGAGTTGGGGGAAGGGGGGGGGAGGAATCGAGGAGAGAGAGAAGAGGGAGAGAAAGAGAGGAGAGAGAGAATACTGTAGGGGGGCGGGTGGGGGGCTGGCGGAGGGAAGAAGAGGACGAGGGGAGGAGAAGAGAAAGAAGGGGGGGAGAGAGGGGGGCCGGGGGGGGGGGGGGGGCCGGGGGGGGGGGGGGGGGAGGGCGGGGCCGCGGCGCTGCGACGGCGGGCGGTCGACCCACACACACACACCCCAACAACAACAGCGCCCTCCTCCTCTCTCTCTCCCCGTCGGAGTTCTATTAGAGTAGAGTCTTGCTTAGGTGAGAGTAGAACCTTAGTGCTGGGAGGGGGCCCTTCGACGGCAACGGAGCGCCAACTCCTAACAACGTTGTCCTTCCCCACGGTATTTTTCCACCCTGGCTGCATGGGCCCCCACCCAAGGCACTCCATCATTGGTATAAGGTATAAGGTGTTGAGGCTGCCAACACACCCAAACGGCGTGCGGCCCTCGAACGGTTTCGGCCTGTGATTATATTGGTATACTTATCTCCTAACATTGTGTACTCCGGGGGTAGCCAACTCCTGGCGCGTGCCCATCTCCTGCTACCTGCTACAGGTCTCCTTCGGACCCCTGGCTCCTTAGGATTTGGCCCGGGCCAGAATTTCGCGAAATGTTTTGCAAAATTTGGGTGGACAGACGAAATCGAAATTTTTGACCGAAATTTGGGTGCAAGTGCGAGGCGCTGAAGAACTAGGGCGGTCAAACAGTGTTTTTTTATAAGGGGTGAAAAAATGACCATCTCAGAATTGAGGAAATTTAAGGATTTTTTTCGGGAGAAAGTTCCCAATACACCCAACTAGCACATATCCGGGGCCCATTAGGACCCGGACCCCCCCTTGGGCCCCCATAACAAAACGTAATCAAAAACTGACAAAAGACGCTAAAATCGCAAAAGCTCAAAAAGCCCAACTTCGAACCGATGCCGGGCGCGCTGCGTGGCCGTTTTCGACGATCCATCCGGATGGCCTGCGAGCGCTTCGGCTCCGGCGGCTTGGGGCGGCCCACGTATGTGGGGCGTCGTGACGGCGGGGGGCTTGGAGGCAGGAGCGGTCGGCGCGCGCTCCATCGTTCGAACTATAACAATAGTTTTGGGGCTGGGGTTGAATGTACGGGCCCCCAGCCCCAGCCCGCTCCCCGCTCCCCCCCCCCCCCCCCCCCGCCTGCGCCCGGGGCCGCGCGCCGCGCCTTGGCGCGCTTCCGGGCATCCAAGCGCAAGCGCAAAACCGACAACGACGAGGATGAAGATGATGATAATGACGCCCTTGAGGGCTCAAAGCATCCCTCCGACCCCCCAAGCTCGTCGCAGGAGGTTGGTCTCCACTCAGCCAGCATCCGAGACCGGGGATGTGGCTGCGCGGCAACGCATCGGGGCCCGCCGCGGCGACGCTTAAGCAAATTCCGATTCGAAATTAGGCCGAAATTAGACCCCTCGAAGCTCGAAATTTGCTCCAACCTCATCGAAATTTCGAATCGAAATAAGGGTGGTTTTGGATCGAAACATCGAAACTCTGGCCGGAGCCAAGGAGTCAGTACGATGGGGGTCAGGTTCAAGCGAATGCGTGAGGCGCGCGGCGCGCGCTGGGCGAGAGTCTGGGCAGGGGCTGAGGGTGCGTGTGCATGCCCACCCAGGGGGTGTCTGCGATGGAGGAAGGGGGGAACGCGGCCCGCGGCCCCAAGGCCCCAATGACCCATGACCCTATCAGTTCTGATTCAGTTCTACTGATAGTTGATGCTATGCTTTCTTGATGATGGGGTTTCTTAATAGTGCACCCATACTGTTGCTACTAACACTGGCAGCTTGTATGACGTATTACGATTTTGGCCACATACGGCTACGGCGCTAGCGCTAGGCGCTAGTAGGTGTATGTGTATGTACATAATCATAATATGTACATAGGTGTAGGTGTGAGGGCCCGCGTGTGAGATACCGATGGGGGGGCCTCCTCTGCAGTCCGCCCTCGTGCTATCGCCGCGCAGCGCGTCGCCCTCTCGTCTCTCGCTGTCGGCGCCGGCCGTCTCTCTCTCCCCCTCCCCCCCCTCTCTCCCCGTTCGCTCTCTCCGCTCGCTTCCAGCGGGCGCGCGTGCATCACCCCTTCCTCCCTCCTCCTCTCCCCCAGCCCCCCACCACAAACCCGCTCCACCACCCAGCTCCCCCCCCCCTCTCTCAAGCCCCCCCCCCTCCCCTCTTCGCCACTTCCCACTTCCCCCCGCCCCACCCACCCACCACCGAGAGTGCCACACGATGCTCGTCCTCTTCGAGACGCCCGCTGGGCATGCGCTCTTCCAGCTCATGGACGCGGGCAAGCTCAAGAAGCCCGAATCGCTGCGCGAGGCCTTCGAGAGCTCGGACAAGATGCGCAAGCTGTGAGCACGCACACGCCCTCATTGCCCCATGGCTGCATGCCTCCCCCACACGAACCATATTGCGTTCCAACTCCACACCGCATCTCACTTGCTCACCATTACGGAATGGTCGGCCCGCTGCGGAGCCTCCCTTGGCCCTTCAGCCCAGTCACCCCCAGTGCACCCGTGCACAACGCGGCACAGGGTGAAGCTGAAG
>CM030938.1:4060441-4101465 GCA_018136815.1 Isochrysis galbana | reverse complement strand
AGTGGCTGTCTAGCATCAGCAGCAGCCTCACCCTCCGATCCGGCCGGGATCTCTCGTGTTGCCGTCGACCTCTCCAGAAAGTCGACAGTCAGCGGCTGACCGGGTGACATCGAGATAGCTCCGACGAAGCCGGAGTCCGCGACTGGGGGCGGCGCCGTGGAAACTCTGACTACACATTCGGAAAGGACTCTTGAAGAGTCTTCTGAATCGCCAGAGGCCGGACGGAGGCGGAGGCTTCCTTCCGAGCTCGCGGCGTCGAGAGAAATGGTAGCGGAGTGGGCGGCCAAAAAATCGTTCCCGAGCAGAAGCATCGGGTTCCCTTCGATGACCGCGAACAAATGACGAAAGAGGCGGCCGGACAAGGAGAAGACGAGGCTAGCCCGGCCCCTAGTGATGAGAGGAAGGCCGTCCGGCCCATGTAGGTTGGGGACGGTAGCGTCCGATACGCGTTCGACGCAAGCGTCTTCAGGTAGTCGATCGAGAAGAGCAGTGGTGATTACTGACGGGCCCGCTCCAGTGTCAGCCAGGGTGCTGTTCACCGTGAGGGCAACGTCCGGGAGAACGAACCCTTGAGCTGCGCGGTCGCCATCGGCACGGCAGACCACGAGATCGCGGACATAGAGGCAGTGACGAGGGTAGAGCGGCGGCGGCGTGTCCGCGATAGATTCTACTGGAAGCGAGGTTCCGGCTCCGGGTGACGGGGTGGTTGGATTGGAGGCTGGCCTGGACGGAGAAGATTCATCGACGTGGGGCACTCGCTCGATAGCGGCGGCTACCGTCTGCGGCACGAATGGTATTGAAGAGTATGGGGATGCCTCTGCCGAACTAGAGGGGTTAGGCACGCCATCATAGCCTAGCCCTCGACGGTCCGTCGGATGCCGAGGTTGATCCATTTGGCGTGACCATTCCTTCTCCAGGGACTTCTGCAAGTCTGTCTTCGGAAGCTTCGACAACTCGGAAAAACCAGCCGCACTGAGGCCCCTAGCGGCAGCCCCATCGCCACACAATGCCTGTGGAGTACCTTCTCCGTCGGCGGCGTCGGAGGGCTTGGTCTCGAGGGCCTGCATGCTCCGGTGTTCTGGAGTCTCGGGCGTATCATCTTCTCCCGAGTCCAGCCCAACATCCCCGTTTTCAAGTGGCCTTTCGGCTACGACCGAACCGGTCGGTTCGGCCACTCCTTCGTCGCCAGCCGTGAAGGAGGCGCTCGGAGATAGTGCATTGATGCCTTGAGAGCCCAGTCGAGACAAGATGGAAGGTTCCGACGGCTCCGCAGCTGCCGCTTGCTCAGCGATTTCTTGGGCGATGGAAGGCGTGACATCCCGCCACCGATGGACCCCCGAAATTACATCACGGTCGAAGACCTGCCACTTGCTGCGGCGCTTCTTCACCGTGTTTGGAGGGCCTGGCGTTGTAGAGCGGTCCTTCATGGGCCACTCCCACGGCGTGAAGTAGTCCACTTCCGCCACGGTCCCGTCTTGCGATGCGTTGGTTTCCGAGTCCTTCCGATGAAGCAGGCGAGACGCATCGGCAACGGGGCCCGCGTCTGAGATCACGACAACCGAATCAGACACTGGCGAACCGCTGGGAGGCGTGAGGTGAGAGCTAGGAGCTGCCTCGCCTCTCCCCTCCATGAAGCGAGCCAGAGCCGTCCTCGGCTCAGCCAGTTCGAAACCGGTCGAGCAAAGCGAGGGGCGTTCTCTCAAGCTGGCAGCGGCTTGGGAAATTGCCCAGTCCACCGTGAAGTCGAGCGAACGCGACGTCTTGGCTTCGCGCGCATAACGGCGCAGGACCGGCATCCACTGGGCCGCCATTGCACCGGCAATGCCTACATAGGTGCGGCTGCGAAAGGCGCCACGGTGGGGCGACGGCGATAGATCCGCCATCGCGGATAGACGTCCCTCGACAATCTTCGAAGGCTGCAGGGGCGGGAGTGAAGCCGTCAGGTACAGGCCAGTTGCTTTTTGATGGCCCGTGCCGTGCTGCCACGGCTGCACAAACTGCCGCGGTCGCAACCCCCCGACTAAGGCAGAGGCTTCCGCGTGCATTCGAGGATTTTCGACGGCAACGAAAGGCGCGTCGGCGCTTGCCATGGCGAGGAAGACTCTAGCGGCGGATTCGAGAGCCTGGCGTCGTCCCGGCTCCCGATCGAGCCACTGGCAACTCACCGCCGACAAATACGTGCACGGCGGATGCGCAACCACGAGGTCCCAACCGAGGTTTTGAATGTGAAGAGCATCTCCGCAGAAGTGGGGAATGTAGTCGATCTCCGACGGTCGTAGATCGCACGTCGCGACGTGCGCTCCGGCGAGTAGGAACATCGAAGACACGACCCCGCTAGCTTCACCGACGACTAGAACGCGGGGTGGAGGAATCCCCTCGGCCGCGTCGAGCGTCACGGCGTCGTGGATCGCCGCTAACTCAGCGCAAAGCTCGTCAAAATGCGTCGGCAGTACGGCAGAGGGTGATGAATGAGTGCTCGCGTGCGGCCGCCGCACGGCTAGAGCAGCTTCGGCGAGATGGCGGGGCAAGATGACGGAGGAACCGCTAGCCCGGGCACGGGAGGCGGCTAACATTTGGAGCTCGCGCGTAGGGGCGCGGGCAGTTGCAGTAGACTTGGCGGCCGAGGAACAACCAACCACGGCGATCCGGTGGATGGCCTCGGCAACGGAATTCAGGGGAAGGAGGTCGTCGCCCTCGAGTTTCGGTGGGCTAGACCTGAAGGGGGTTGGCTCCGGCGGGCGATCCCTGGAACGGGGATCCTCCGGAGAGCCGAGAGAAAGAGGAGACGCCGGCGTCCGTATGGTGCGCGACGAGGGATCGTAGTCGACGGCCCCTGCGTCTCCCGAGTCTGCGGTGGCCACGGCGTGAGCGCGGAAAGCCGCAGCTCCCTTGGAACCTTCATCTTCATTGACTCCGGAAGCCGACCCTTCCGGGTCGGGAACCAGATCAGAAACGAGAACGGGTGCAACTTCGAGACGAGAGAATGAACACGACGACGGAGAAATATAACGAACCGGGGAGAGAGGTGAAGAGGAGACACTAGTCTCCGCCTCAACAGCACGAGAACCTACGGTAGACAACGACGATTCGTCCGCAGAGCGGCTCCGGCTATGGCCCTTGGGAGAGAGGTCTCCAGTGGGGTCCCGCCGGGAAAGAGCAGAAACAGGTAAAGCAGCAACAACGTTTTCGGACGCGGCAGCGGCCACGTCGGACCTATCCATAGAACCTAGAGCAGAAGATGATACCGAGTCGACAGCCCTCGAGGGCTTCACAACTGATTGTTTACGAAACGAAGAGACCGAAGACGCGTCGAATCCACCTAGCCCACCCCCTTGGGCAGGGCCGTCGGGGGGTGAATCCAGGGATGAAGATGCGTCGAAAGACCTAGGCGAATTTGAAGAAACCGAAGACAGCATAGCATCCGTAGAAATAGATTCCAAGAGGGGCAGCGAGCGAGAATCGGCCCCTAACATCCTAATAGCGTGCGGAGTAATAGAAGAACTTGTAGACGTACACGAATTTCGGAGAGTCGGGTCGCGACTATCTCCGGGGCAAACCTGTTTCCAGGAGCCCGGGTCAAGTGTCGACTCCGGCTTCCGAGATAGCCGTTCGGCGGGGGCCTCAGCCGGCGAGGCGGCTCCCACCGTCGAGGACTGAATAGAGCTAGAGACAGGGGGAGAATCGCCGCGTTGACAGCTCTTCTCCCCAAGCGGCGTAGGGATCGGATCGGGATGGTGGTGGTGGCGTTCGGGCCCACCGCCCGCGATGTTCTCCGCCAGGGTTTGAAGGACGGGGACCCCGCCGGACCCCTACTGAGGCTTAACCCGGACCATCGAGCGAAGAAGCTTATGAATGTGCTCGTCCGATCCACACTCTCCGCAGCCAGCCTCACACAGAAAGCGAATATATGGCTGACAGATGACGGGGTTGTGAGCACCGTCTCCCGTGCCATATTTCCAGGCTTCGCTGGCTGGAGTGCCAGGAGGAGCGTGAGGTCGGAAAGCGCAGAAGGCACAGCCGTTTTCGTTCGTCCATTCGGTGATTCCCCTATTGATATCGTCCGTCCGTGGAGTTTCCATTGAATTATCGGCCGGTCGGCACTTTGCTAGCGCCGCCGAGACCCTTGGGTGCTTGGCATAGCCTGCTACGGCCCAGAAGCGGGCTCGGGCCCGATTCCAAAGCTCGGGCGTCCACCGGGATACGCCCAAGTCAGGCGGTAGCCCTTGGCCGTTCGCCGGCGGATCGCAGCGACGGCTGGGCGGCCGAGACGAGCCTCCCTTTCGACCGGGTGGATCGGTTAGTATAGCCGGCAACGGTGAGTTGGAGTGGTAACTTGCCGGCGGTGCAGCAGCCCGATAATCAGGCTTCGAAGCAGGCGAGTGTCCCTGTCCGCGAAGAGCTTCAGCCACGGTGGCTTGGACGGCTGCCTGCACGGCGGCGACCATGTCCGTGGTCGAAGCGGTCTTCTGGGACGAGGATGTCTCGTTCTTTGCCTCGCCTGAGGCCTTAGTGCGTACGCTAGCCGCGGTTTGCTTCGTCGAGGTCCGGGATTGATGACGCTTCACCCGGGCCTGCTCGTAAGGGCTGAGGTACCGTTGGCAGAGGTTGACGCACGAGAGCGCCGACCGACCTAGCTCGTGGTTCTCTACGCGGAAACGAGTCTCCGCGAGCACCTCCGCAAATTTAATAGCATTGTCGACGCCGCGCTGAGGATCAACCTTATCGTTCCGAATGATTTCCTCGAACCTCTGGTTGATCTCATGGGCCATGTTTGGATGATCCCACACGTTGGTGGAGTCAACCGCGGAATCGCCAAGCTTGCGGATGTAGGCGCGAACCAAATTCTTGCTGAGCTCACATAGATCAGCGCCGGCCTCGCGCTCCCTCATGCGGTCCCACTCCATCGACGCCGAGTCTTTCGCGAAACCATCGGCCCCGTTTGCGAAGGTCCCGTCGCATTTGCGAAGAAGGACGTCAGCAGCGAGGACAGGATTGAGAGCGAGGGCCCGGTCCTCCACTAGATCGAGGAGGAAGGCGAAGATGCGAGAATTGCCGCTGGAATTGGCTCCGGCTGCCGCGAGGAGGGAGGTAAATATTTCGCGATGATCGCAGCCGAGCGCTAGTGCCCGCTCCAACGGCTTGATGAGAGTTAGCCGAAATTCGTTCCAGGCTGTCGCCGCGGTTTGAACGTTATCGGAGGCGAGGGCCTTTGGGAAGCGGAGCTCCGAAAGCTCTTTGCCCATCCTGACCTGATGGTGAAGGGTTTGCTCTGCTGAGAAGCGGCTACGCACCCATTTGAGCAAGTGGTCCTCCTCCATGAAAATTCGGCAATGCCAAACGTTGCCCGCCAGGGAGAGGTTGCTCTTCAAAATGGTATGGATGAGCTCATGCTCGTCGGAGTCGCGGTAAAGGGCGGCCAGATCGCGTGAGGGCAGGGCGAGGAGATTTTTCCACTCGCTTACAACTGCCTCTCGCTCATCCATCCCCACCGCAAGGCAGGGGTCGCGAGGGTGGCGGAACGGCACCACCGGGGTCGGGCCCCGGTGAGGGCTCTGATCCTGGCGGCGGGGTTCCGATTTGGAGGTCGGGTACGCCGACCGTGGAACCCTAGTAGCCGGAGAGGCGTGGCCCTTTGGGTCTAGGGCAGGAAGCTCGTCCATGGATGGTTCCCTCTGAGCCGGCCTAGCAGAGTCCGCAGCCGCCTCGGTCCGATCCATGGACGGACTTGAAGTGGGCTCTTGGCGGGCTTGGAGTAGCTGAGTCAGGGCTTTGAACCCTGCTTCAACTTGATCTCGAAGAAGCCCCTCCCTCGCCTCTGCCGCGGCAAGGGAGGACTGTAGGCGCTCCACAGCCCCTTTGAGGGTGTTGGTCTCCGCTTGAAGCCTCACCATTTCCGCATCGTGACGCGCCGCGGCCGTCTCAATTGGAGGGTTCTCTTGATCAAGGACACCCCTTGATGACGGCGGGGCATAGTCCCGGTAGGCTGGGCTTCGGAAGCTGATCACCTCAGCTTCACCCACTTCAGACTCATCATCTCGAAGGTGAGGAGGCGGGTCAAATTGAATCAGAGGGAGGGGACCCTCCTCCACCTCATTGGCCAACTCAGCGACGCTGAAGTTGGCTTCATGCGGGAGAGGGTCATGCCCCACCATGGCCCGCTGTAATTGCACCCGGTGGGTGACAAAGGCAGCGGACGGAGGCTCACCATCCGACACGAGCTGGTCGGAGCCAATCATGGGGATAGCAGCCGGAGTGATGGGTGGCATTGGCGCAGCCTCAGTGGTCGTGGGATCACTCGGGAACCCCTCGGGAACAGAAGCTGCAGCGGGCAGAGAAGGTTCCCTGAGGGGTTCCTCCTCTGCGGCCGAGGACGTGAGCTTAGATTTCGTGCTTGTCGAGTCGAGCGGAGCCGGAGGGCTCTGAGCCACTCCGTCGCGAGCGGCACCGGCGGCTAGCGCGGCGCTTTGTCCCTCCTCCCCACCGGGAGTCGGGTGAATGAAATTCTGGACTGGGTCGGGCAACCCCATTCGGGTGTATGGACAGGGAACGAACGGCGAACGAAGGACTGTGGGGCAGCGAGGCGCTCCTAGCGGCCCTAGTGTGATGGGTTGTAAGAGATTGTTAGACCTACAAAGAACTCTTCCCTCAGGGAGGGAGCCTAAGCTGCTTGAGTGCAGCGACGCAGCGAACAACGACGGACAACGAAGCTGAGAACAACAGGATACACCGACTCACGAACACACCGGAATCATTCACCCAAACCAAGCAAATTATCAAGCAACCGCGACCCCAAATCACCGATAACTCAAACACGTCGCGAGAGACGGAGAGAGAGAGCGAGAGAGAGAGAGACTCCGCAGCGACGGCCGGAGCGTGTCTCCGTTGTAACTTCCCACGTAGCGGAGAGTCCGAAGGGGAGCGTCATGTCGCGCACCACGGCGATCACTTTGGATACAGATCGCAACGAGATGTCTTCACGACCGAATAAATCTTGCCGTTGAGCGTGAACCTTCTAGACGCTTCTAACGAACAACCCTGAGTAGCAACCAAGGGGAAGAAACACCAAAGGGGCCAAGGCTTGCATGTAACTTGCATCAAGGGGAAAGATTCCCTCACCTAGGAAGCGAACCTACACCGATCTCCAAGGGGAGATGGCAAATTAAACCTCAAATCTCGAGCGGCTAGAGCAACCGACTCGCTCGCCAAAACCTTGACCGAGAAGAAAGAAGCAAGGACCTACAAGCCAAGGGTAGCGGACCTAAGGAATGTGAGAGGAAGTTTCCGAACGCCAACGCGAACGCCAAACGCGGGAAGGCAACGAAACCCTAACCAGGCCAAGCAGAACCTATGAAGAACAGGCCTGGACGACAACGACAACGAAAGTGAAAGTGAGCAAGTCCCAAGCAAGAACCGGAACTCAACAAGAAACAACAAGCCTTGCAAGAAGCTAAACAAGCCTTCACAAGGTAACTCGAGAGCCTGAGACAAGCGCGCAGCGAGCAACAGGCGACCTGGCTCCTTTAGGTAAAGATTACCCGAAAGGAGGAAACCTGGAATCTAGACCTGACAAACAGGCTAGAAGGAACGAAACGAGAACTCGAATTCTAGATCGCTAGGGACGAACCCTACCAACCTAGATGTACCTGAGCTTCGCCGTGTGGCCGCACGACGAAGGACCTGGAAACAAGAGCCTGGAAATCGCATCATCTAGGATGAATGCGACAGCTCTGCTATATCGACGTCTCGGTTTTCCTTACGCTGACCAATGGTCGCTTGTGCCCACCGCCACCGTTGGTCACAACTTGTCTTGCCACCGCCCCCCGACTGGCCTCCCCATGCCAGAAGCAGTTGTCCGTGGTCGCATGCGCGCCGCCCCTTTCTCCCGCCTCCCAACTTCCCTTGACGCCCAACCGCCTCCCGGAGCCATGGTCTACATGGACTTTGCCGGCCCACTTTTGGAGAGCGTCCTCTTCAAGTACACATGCTACTGCGGTACTGTGGATGCTGGTAGCGGCTTCACCCGGGTATGGCCCGCGCGAGCCATGACCGCCGAGGTCGCCGCCTCAGCCCTTGGCCAATTCATTGCCGATGTCGCCGCTCATCTTAGCTCCCTTGACGGCACATACAAGCCCTCCATTGTGCGATCCGACAAGGGAAGCGCTTTCCTCTCCTATCACTTCCGAGACTTCCTCGCTCACCGTCGTATCCGCGTGAGCTACTCATCAGAATACACGCCGCAACAAAACTCACATGTGGAACGTATGTGGGGCGTCACTTTTGGTACAGCTCGCGTCCTTCTTGCTGCTGCTGGTCTCCCTCCTTCCTTTCATCCCTTTGCCATGCAGACAGCGGTTTGGATCACCAACAGGCTTCCACGACCTTCTCGCCGGAACTTGTCGCCTTATCACCTCCTCACTGGGCACCCCCCTGACATCCGTTGTCTATATGCTTTTGGTTGCCTTTGTGCCGTCGTTGCCCCCGTGCCGCGACGCGTTGGCGATCGCCACTTCGCCGACAGAGGTTGGTATGGCCTCTACATGGGGCCTTCTGAGGAGAGCCCTGGCCATGTTGTCTACTTACTCGACTCCAAAAGTGTAATGGTTGCAGCCAAGATCCGCGTATGGGAGGACCAGTTCCCGGGCCTCAAGGATGAGCCTAGACCCAGCTGGCTTGAGGATGACGATGATTCAGCTGCCTCTGCACCTGCCCCCTCTCCTGCACCCGTTCCAACTCCTGTACCTGCACCTGTTGCTGCACCATCTGCGATTCGTCGCTCCCCACGCCTCCTCGAGCTCGAACAACAACATCATGGTATGAATACCACTTCTGCTGTTACACCTGCGTTGCACAATGCCTCTATGGCTCATGCTGCAGCAGTCTTTGCTCTTGGTGCTGCAGCAATGGGGTTCGATTCTCGTACTGATCCTTTATGTTTTGCTTTTACTTCCGACCTGCTCACTACCGACGACAGCTGTCCACCTTTTGCTCACGCCGGTAGCGACCATTCACTCTTCGCTCAAGCCGTCACCGTCGTTGCCGACATGGGGGATGTGACGGTCCCCAAGACGTACCGTCAAGCGCTTCAGTCCACCCATGCCGACTATTGGCGCGTAGCTATCAACAAGGAGCTCGGCGGCCTCATGGCACTTCGCACTTGGGAGTGCGTTCCCGAGGACGCCATGCCCGAGGGCGCCAACCTTATGCATTGCCATTTTGTCTTCGCCGTCAAACGCAAAGCCGACGGCTCCATCGAGAAATTCAAGGCCCGTCTCGTTGCCGACGGCAATACTCAACGATACGGAGTCGATTTCGACCGCATCTTCTCTACCGTGGTCAAAACGGTTACCATCCGTCTCGTGCTTGCCATCGCTACCGCTCATGATTACAACTTGTCCTCCATCGACGTCCGCCAAGCTTACCTGCAAGCCACTCTTCCACAACCCCTCTTCATGCGCATGCCACCTGGCCTCCCGCCTCGTGACTGTCGCGGGGTTCGTCTCGTATGCAAATTATTGCGCTCAATCTATGGCCTCCGTCAAGCTGGGCGCGAATGGGCCGAGCTTCTCACCTCCTTCCTCTTGAAGTGGGGCTTCACGCGCTCCACTATCGATGTCTGTCTCTACATCTTCACCAGCGGCTCGTCTTTGCTTTGGGTGCTGGTGTACGTGGACGACGCCCTCATCGTCGATAATGACTCCGGCCTCCGCGCTCGTTTCGTCCACGATCTCGGCGATAGGTTTCCCATTGAAGACAAGGGCGAACTCTCGTGGATCCTCAATGTTGCCGTGGCTCGTGACCGTCCGCGTCGGATCCTCACCTTATCTCAGAGTCTTTACGTCTCAGATCTCCTTCAACGGCATGATGCTTTCCTATCTAGCACTACGACACGCACCTTCAAATCCCCTCTCGGCGCCCTCCACCTCGATCCGTCTGATTCACCCACGCCTGGCTCTCCTGCTTTTGAATCTATGGCCTCCAAGCGCGACACCTATATGGCCATCGTCGGGGGCCTCCTCTGGCTTGCTAACATGTCTAGGCCAGATCTCGCATATGCAGCCTCGCAGCTCTCGCGCTTCATGACCAACCCTGGTCCTACGCACTTCGCCGCTGCCGTCCGCGTCCTCTGCTACGTGCGTGACTCCTCCACCTGCGCTCTGCTCTTTCGCCCAGACCCCTCGCTACCCTTTCTAGTCCATGTCGACTCGAATTGGGAATCTCGCTTCTCTTGTACGGGCGCCATCTTTTTTCTGTACGGCTGTCCTGTCCACTGGTTCTCCAAGACCCAACGATCCGTCTCGTTGTCGAGCGCCGAGGCCGAGTACTTCGGTGCCATGCTTGCTGCCCGCGACATCCTCTTCGTCCGGGATTTGCTTGTCGACCTATCTCTCCCGCCGGATGGCCCTACCCTTCTGTGCTCCGACTCCAAGTCTGCCATCAACATGTCCCTCGACCCCGTTGCCTTCAAAAAGACCAAGCACATAATGCGCGCCGCAGCTTTCCTCCGCGACCTCGTTGCAAAACACGCCCTCGCTATGCGACATGTCCCCGGTAACCTTATGCTTGCTGACATCCTCACCAAGCCCCTTGGGCCCGCTCCCTTCTGCCGTCTCCTATCCCTTCTAAACGACTGCGCATCCATCATTGCACAAAGTCTGACGAGTTCAAATTCAAGTTCCGCCGAAGAAGCTACGGCAGGGACGTCTGCCTCTAAGACTGCCTCTGACGAAAAGCTCCAGTGACATACACCACTCCGAGTATTACGACTGTCATGCAAGGCATTCTCCATTCTTCTACCTTTATCCTCTGTATCTAAGCCTCACCCTCCGTGCTCGCCTTATGGGGGGGTATCACAGAGTGCCGTCATCTGCCAACACAACCCATTGGTCCTTACCGATAGAATCGTCTTTACCGATAACTTTGTCTGCCAGATTCCTTTTCATCAAGTCATCAGCCTCTTTCATCATGTGCACCACCTTCTGGACTCTTCTCTACATTATCATCTGCAGTTGATGCACATCGAGTTCTTAGGGTTCCCGAGTCATTTGCACATCGACTTCTAGACCTCGCCTTCATCTTGGGGATCTCAGCTCACTCTAGATCGACTTAGTGCACCTAAGGAATCTCACCTTCATCAACACTCACGACGCTTCATCGGCTCATACTAAGGCAATACTCGCCGATTCCCTAAATCCTTGATTCCTTCTTTGTTCCCTCGCACGCCTTCCTGTTTGTCTCAGAGTATCATCCAAAGAACCGTGGTGGGGTATATGTAAGGGTTTGTGCGAATGTGATTATTGTAGAATCACCGTGCCCCAGGGGTATCTTGGTGAGTTCCCCAGTGCCCCCAGGTGTCCCAGGTTCTGACCCTCACCCCTGTAGCACTGTCTCTCTCACTGTCTGTCATGACCTTACTGCTTTTTGTTGCCGCCCTGGCTGCTCCCTGGCAGCCAGTGCGATAGCTGGCTGTGGTTTGTTGCCCCAGGAGAGCTAGGAGACCCAGCTAGCGGTGTCGCGGTGGCAATCAGAGAAGCGGCCGAGCGAATAACTGCTAGGACGGAGTCCCTAGAAATCTTACTAGAAGGTAGATGCGTATCCATAACACTAAACATAGATGAAACCCGATACCGAATAATATCTGTATACCTCAGTGCGCAACCTGGACCCCGCGGAAGGCAGATAACCGAACTAGATAGAAAACTAGGCGCCTTAGACCCTATACCGACGGTAATAGGCGGAGACCTCAACTGCGTAGAAAACAGCGCGCACGACTCCCAAAGAGTAGGGGAGGCACTATACGCCAACACGCACGGGGAAAAAGGGAAAGCGCTGACTAAAGCGCACAAACTCCGAGACGCACATCACACGCTACGCCTGGGGCCGAACGTTGGCTACACGAGAATGGCAGCCACCATCCACACAAGGATAGACCGCATATACCATAGCGAAGATATAGATGCTATCCAATGGCAGCAACACGGACCCTGCCCGGACCTATTCACGGGCAAAGCCGCGTCAGACCATTTACCGGTCCTAGCGCTCTTCGAGACCCCGGGATTCAAACCGGGGCGAAACTTCGACAAACCAATAGACCTAACGATAATCCGCGAGAAAGGCGCGATGAAAACGGTAGAACTGCTGTTGCGGACCGCCGATCGAAAGATAGAGGAAGGGGGCAACATAGAAATAATATGGGCCAACGCAAAAGAAAACATAGCAACATTCCTGAGGGAAGAAACAGCGATGAGAGCCAAGCCCACCATCCAGTCAGTATTAGAATTGAAGGCCGCGAGGCTAAACATCCGCCTTGCAAGGCAAGGACCAAATGAGAGGCTCACGGAGGAGTTGGCGAAAACACATAAAGAGATAGCAGAAGAGGGAGGGAGGATCCCGCTTAAAGACATGCCGCACATGCCGCTGTATCGGCAGCTCCGTCGGGAAGACCTACACTCTAAGGAGTTCTTCGCACAACTGAAGCCTCGCAGATGGAAGGCCAACGTGGCGGAGCTATACCGCACAAATAAATGGGACGCCCCAGTACACTTGGAACACGACACCGTGACATCGGACAAAGCGATCCGAAGAGAATTCCGCAAGTACTACGTATGGCTGTACTCCCCTAAAAAAGCGCAGAGAGTACCGCAGCTGGAGACGACACTGTCGGATCGCCCGATAAGCGACCTAGACCGTCGCCGACTGGAAGGGTACATAGAAGTGGAAGAGACTATCCGAGCGATAAAAAGCATCGGACTGGGAAAAAGCGCAGGCCCGGATGGACTGCCGGCGGAAGTGTACAAAGCACACGAGAAGATAGCGGCTCCATTGCTAACTAGACTTTATAACCAAGCGCTGGTCACGGGAACCCTAGCGTTTACTCTGAGAGAAGGCGACATAATACTACTCTATAAGAAAGGAGATGCGCGGGATCCACGAAACTATAGACCCATCACCCTGCTACAGAGTGACTACAAAATATTAGCCAAAATCCTAACTAGCAGACTCAGCAAAGTGATAGGGAAGATCATATCGGAAAACCAACTAGGATTCGTCCCAAGGAGACTCATCAGCGAGGCCACGCACCTCCTCCAACTTACCAGAGCATATCTCGACGAGACCGGAGATCCGGGCCTGCTTCTAGCCCTGGACTGGGAGAAGGCGTTCGACAGAGTGAGTTGGGAGTTCTCTAGCCACGACATCCCTGGATGTTGGGCGAAAGATCCCAAGACGGGTAAGCAAATTTGTATGGTAAAATGCAATCTCAAGCCTAATAAAGCGTATCCAGGGTACTGTGTAAACGGTGTCAGCTGCTTATACCGCCATGGTGAGTAGTAACGAAGTTAAGATTGCAACATACAATTTGAATGGAGCTAAGCACAAGTTAGCATCGACTCTAGCGCAAGCGAGATTAGGAGGAATCCACATTCTTTACGCGCAGGAACTGCATTACTACAGCGATGGCTGGCACCTAAGGGTGCGCAACCTGGCCCGGTCCCTAGGTTGGGACTGGTTCCAATCTCCCGCGCCCAGGGGCGACCCCGGGAGCGGAGTGGCGGTAGCCATTAGAAAGGACAGAAGCGACGTAGTAGTAGAATCTTGGTCGGTAGTTATCCCGGGGAGACTGATAGTGGTTAAAGCTAAAATCGGACATGAAACAATATCCTTATCGACGGTTGTTGAGGGATGTCTTGTAGAGAGTGAGTGTTGTTGACGAGCAGCGAGAGCGAGAACGGGACGAAAGCGAGAACGGATGAACGAGAACGAACGAACGAGAACGAAAGAACGCCTACCAAGGATCGAATCGTCCAACCTCCGCGGTTCCTAGCGTCGGGAACTGATGCGATCACACCTTTGAACCAGGTGTGGTATGGACTCTCGTAGTGCTTGCCTACGCAGGAGGTGAGGGAGGATTGAGATGCGCGTCCACGGGCTCACACGTGCAGGCAGGCCAGCACGCAGTGGGCAGAGGGGAGAGGGAGAGGGAGAGGGGGCTGGCATGGCTTACCTAGCCCCGACATCGCGCGCCGCGCCGCGCGCCGCAGCCGCAGCCGGTCTCCTCGGAGCTGAAGAGGGCAAGAGAGAGGGCCAATTTACTGTGATGAAAGGCCCTGTTTATGTTAAAGAGTCGCATCCGCGCGACAACTTGTTCACCGAGTCAACTTGTTCACCGCGACAACTTGTTCACCGCGAGTGAACATGTTCAGCTCTTGTCGTAAACGTTGCTGTCTACTAATAAAGAGGAGATTATACTGGATACTGGTAGAGAGCCCGGCGCCACGGCCCCAATCTTGCAGCCACTTGTATAGAGGGCCCAAACTTCTGGCAAGTTCGGCGAGCCACCCAAACTTGCAGAACAAGTTGTACAAGTATTGGCCTGGACCTACTTGAGGGGGCTCCCAGAGGACCAGCTAGGCAGCTCCGGGGGCAGTGGAGGCTGGGGCTCAGCCCCTGGCCTCTCCTGCCTCTCCAGCGCGTGCCTCGATGCCCTTTGGTGCCCCCCACAGTCCCCTGTCTACCTGGTGACCAGGAGGGGGGGGGAAGGTAGTGCCAATACGAGTGCAGGCCCATGGGGGCCTAGGGAGTGCGAGTCCCGACCCGCGCCCACTGGGGTCTGGGTCAGGGTGTTGAGTGCTCAGCCCATGCCAAGAGAGAGGCAGGGCATGAGATTGACTGACGGCCCCCCCCGGAGGGGAGTTAGTGCCCGGTGTAGGGGGCGCAGAGCGCCCCCATTGTCCCCCACTTATAAAAGTAGGTTGAGCAAGGGGAGCGGATGAGGGATGGGGGAGGGGGGGGCGCGGGGGCGAGGGGGTGCGAGGGGGCTCCGCAACTAGAAGTGATACCCTCTTCATGGGCCATACATCATGTCATGGGGGTATTTGTCAAAAAAACAATCAAACCTCAAACTTGAGATCGCCGCTTCTCCCTCTCCTCTCACGGCTTGCGCTCTACACACTACACAATAAAATGTATCACTTCCTTGCTCCGGCCCTTCCCTCGGGTCTCGGGTCGTGCACCACCACATCATGGATCTCGAGCGCCAGAGCAAAAACTCTCTAGGAAAACGGCCACCAGCCCCCCCAATCCCTGACGTTCACTCCAACGGCCGCGCGCTCATTAGGGCAACGCGTGGCGCACACATGAGTACACGCACATCGCGTTCGCTCGACACTCGCACCCCTGTGCTTTGCAGCAGGCAATGGGTCGGCATCTTGCTCTCCTCTCTCACAGAAGCACAAGGTGCCCTCCGACTCGAGACGGGTCTTCGAGAGCCGGCACGGCGGTCCGCCGGACGAAGTCGCTCAATCGGCACAGGCAAGTGCTTGCGGGAGCATCATAGCAGTGACATGGGCTCACCGAAGCACTGCAACGCTGCTATCGCTCCGGTTGGCCTTGTTGCGTGCTGCCTGCAGGCGTGCCCCTTGCCGTGAGTGGCGCAATACCACGCCCTTGACCTTTTGCCCTTTTTGGTACTGGCGCGAGCCTGCCATATGGTAGTGTGAGCCGCCCCCGCCCGCCCCCCAGTGGTGTACGATGGCCCGCGCGTGCTTGTTGTCGGCAGCATCAGGCTTGTGCATGTAGTTGGCGGACATGGCTTTGGACGCCCCGTGAAGGGCAAGCCCAGCGCTGCGACGCAACACCATGTTCCTCTCCTTGGCTTCCTCTCGAAGCGCAATCTTGGCCTGCATGTGCCGCAGGCTTGCGGTGTGCGGCACTAGGCTCTCGCTTGCGCCGTCCTGCCGCTTCTGCCGGTAGAAATGTTTGAGCGAGCGGTGACCCAACCGGTGGCCGTTGGGAAGCACAAGCTCTGTCTTCTCGCGATCAACAAAGGCTGAGCCCGTGGTGGCAGCGCGCTGCGCATCGCCCACCTTGGAGGTAATGGACACGCTGGCAAGTTGGAACGCACCGGCAGCTAGCTCGAGGGCGATTTCGTCACGCTCGAAGTTGATACGGCAGTGCGAGACGTCGCGCATGTGGCTGCGGCACGCTTCGACACCCCCAAATACGCGGTTGCAGCAGAGGCACGTATGACGCCTGCATATCTTCTCTTGCAAGTACGTATACAGACCGCGTGGGTCGTCGAGCGTGCACAGGTCTGGTACAAAGAACGATTGCTCTTTCTTCATGTACGCAACGTTAGCCTCGAACGACTTGCTCACATGCCCGTCGAACAGACTCTCGCACATGTTTACCTCCCACGCCTCCTCTGGCCCATCCGAGTCCCAGTCCTCTTCCCACTCAGACTCCTTGTCACTCGCCCACTCGTCGCTTGACTCTTCCCCGCCTTCCCACTCGAGCCACTCCTCCTGCTCCATGTCGTGCTCCAGCCCCGGCTGGCCAACGTGCAGCCCGGGCAAGCCGTCTACGAGCGCTCCAGCCTCATAGCTCGTGCCAGCCCCGTAGGCGCGCTCGCGTGCACCCTTCTGGTCGAGCAGCGAAGCCTGGATGGCGGCGGCGATCCTCTGCTGGTGCTCCTCGTCCTGGTCAGATGGGACGTCTTCAGCGCATTCATACTCCTCCCCCTCCCCTTCCTGCTCCTCGTCCTCCGTATTCTCCCCATCGATCGAGCTTTCGGTCGCCGGCCCACCTTCCTGCTCAGCGAGCGAGGCTGCGATGGCAGCGGCTAGCTGCGCGTCCTCTTCCTCCTCCCCTTCCTCCTCGCCCTCCTCATGCTCCCACTCCAGCTGGCCCGCGCGTGCCGGCCCGGCGTCGGTGAGTGTGGCTGCACGCTTCGAAGCCAATTGCGCGCCATCTGCCTCTCCCTGGCCCTCCCCCTCCCCCTCACTCGGAGCCGCCCTGGCCGCAAGCTGCCGGAACTTTCTAGAGTTGGTGTGATTGGCGAAGGCTGCGAAGGACTTGAAGCGCTTCTTGGTGTAAGGGCAAATGTAGAGCTCGTCGGACATCGCAGGGGATCGCAAGGAACGGCTTATCTTCTGCCGCTGCCTCACCTTCCCTCTCTCTCTTCCTCCCTCCGACGCCCTCCTCCTCCCCCCTCCCCCCTCTCTGTCTCACCGACTCTCTCTCTCTCACTCACTGACCCTTACCCCCTCCTCTCTCTCTCACTCTCCCCCTCTCCCTCCCTCCCCTCCCCCCTCTCTCGCGCGCGCGCAAGGTGAGAGGCGCCACTCCCCCCGCGCCACCCCCCCGGCAAAACACTTCCTTTTCCATTCCTCATCTCTTCCCACCCAGACACATCTAGACTACGAGTATCCGTCCATTCTAGTAAATATTACAGCAGGATAGCCATCTATTTGAGTCCATACACTATTTGAGTCCCCTCCCCGCCCTTCAATTGGAAAACAGGATACCAGCTTTTCTGTGAAGACTAAAAAAGGTTATTTTTACCGTTTTTCTGAGCTGCCCAAGTGCCGGGTGACTGACTGCCCGAGCGTTACGTCATCGGTGTAGGTGTAGGGGCTCCCACCAGATATCAAACAAATACACACAGGACACAGGGACAGGGACGGAGGCCACCCGGACAGTCACGCCAATCGCCAATTAGGCAGCAGGCGGGGCGCCGAAACTTGTCGAAATCAGCAATCAGCCATCCGTGGAGCCCATTGACAATCGACCATTGAACGGACTGACCTTCTTTGACTTTGACGTCGCCGAGGGCCGAGGGAGGCCCAGAGCCGAAGAGCCATCGGAGGGTCAGAGAGGGCCCCTCGTTCCTCGCACGCGCGCGGTTGCCGGTTGGTCGTTCTATTATTGCTTTGCGCGAGGCGGGAGAAGGAGAAGGGCTTAAACTTTTTATATTTTGGTTTTTATTTATATTGTATATTGATATTCACTCACATTATTTACATTTACACATTTATATTTACATTTATAATACGTAGTACATTGATATCATACCTCCCGGCTCTCACTCACTGATTGCTGATTGCTGACAGCCTAACTAACGCCTAACGTACGGTCGCCGTTACCGTTAGGTTCGATCCTGATCCTGATCCACCTGATATCCGTCTGATGACGTCACGACGTCACTAGTATCATCATTATAAAGTATAAAGTTCTCTAGTGAATAGGAATACAGAGATCTTACGTACTTCCCGCCCGCCCGCCCGCCTCTCTCTCTCTCTCTCTCTCTCTCTCTCTCTCTCTCTCTCTCTCTCTCTCTCTCTCTCTCTCTCTCTCTCTCTCTCTCTCTCTCTCTCTCTCTCATCTTCTCTCCGCTCTCTCTCTCTCTCTCGTCTTCTTTCCTTTCTTTTGCCTCCCGCACGCCCTCTCCCAGGGCTTCCCCCGTCCCCTGTCCCCAATCTCCTTGCCTCCCTTCACGCTGGTGGCCGCCAGCCTGCCTCACCACGATGGCCTCGTCACTCGCGGCCGACGCACTGCTGCTGCAGGCGGCCGCCCGTCTCGACTGCGCCTGCGCTCGCCACGCAGTGTTAGAGCTAGGCGCCTCAGCCGACGCGGCCGACGCGACAGGCGCGAGTGCTCTGATGCACGCGAGTCTCGCGCCGGCGGGCGGCGCGCTGGTCCGTTGCCTGCTTGAACTACGTGCTCGGACCGACCTAGCCGACCCAAACGGCGTGCGCGCACTCCACTGCGCGGTCGGCGCGGCCAACCTAGAGGCTGTGGAGGCGCTGCTTACTGCTGGCGCGCATGTCGATGTCGCCGATGGTGCAGGCGTACGGCCACTTATGCAGGCGAGCCTCGAGGGCAATGTCGGGCTTGTGCGCTCGCTGCTACGTGCTGAAGCAGACCCGTCGCTGGCAGACGAGGGCGGCGCGACAGCGCTGATGCGCGCGTCCGCACGCGGGCACGAACAGGTGGCGAGGGCGCTGCTCGAGGCGTGCGCTGACACGAATGCTGCTGAGCTGGAGGACGGTGTGACGGCGCTGCATACCGCAGCAGTGGCTGGCCACCATGGTCTGGTTACCTTACTGCTGCGCTACGGCGCACGGGTGGACGTCACTGATTCCGATGGGTGCACGCCGCTCGACTTGGCCGAGGATGGCTCTACGTGCACGCGCTTGCTGCAGGCTGCGGAGGCGGCTGTGTCAGGGCTACACCTTGGAGGCGACAAGCGACCGGTGGACACATCGCGCCCAGACACCTCGCCCGTGTCGCACATGCTGGGGCATGATGGCGGCGTGCTCAAGACTGTCCTCCGACCGGGTGATGGTAGCGCAGGGCTTCCCACCCCGGGCTCGGTCGTTCGTGTCTCTTACCGTGGCTCTCTCATCTCGTCCGACATGTCAGCGGACTGCGAGGAGGCAGTGGTGCAGGCTGGCCGGACGGCCGAGGGTAAGCGGTCTGCGGGACGGCATCCGGCAGTGGTCGACGAGCCAGTCAATTCGGTCCTTGAGGTGAAGCTCGCGAGCGACACGGAGCTCAACACGGTGTTGGCCAAGGGGACCGGCGGCCTGATAGTAGGGGAAGAGGGGCACAGTCCGAGTGGGATGGTCGCCGGGCTCCACGTCGCCGTTGCGACTATGTCACGCGGTGAGATAGCGCGGGTGTTTGTGCGCGCGGAGTATGCATACGGCAAGGGGGGGTGTGCTGAGAAGGCCATCCCTCCCGGCGCCACACTGCACTACATGCTTGAGTTGCTTGACTGGCGTGCGGTGGCTGACGGTGCACGCGCGCTCAGCGAGCGTCGGGAACGCAGGGCTCTCGAAGACGAGGACTCCGAGCGGCTCGTCGTCGCGGCCCGCTCTCTCAAGGAGCGTGGAGTCCAGGCTTTTCACCGCTCGGAGTGGGGCCCCGCGCTCACCTCATTTCAGGAGGCGATCGAGCTTCTCGAGCGCGCTGAAGCGGCGAATGCACGCTCGGTAGACGAGGCGGTGCTGGCGCGGCCGGAGGGGGCCGGCAGCTCGATGGCCGCGATGTTTTCGGCGTGCTTGCTGAATGCCGCGCAATGTCATCTCAAGCTTGGCCAGCCCTCTGCGGCGGCGACCTGCTGCACCCGTGTCATCGGGGCATTGGCGCCGAAGAGCGCGAAGGCCTTCTATCGTAGGGCGATAGCGCGGCAGGCCTTGGGCGAGTCTGCGGCGGCGCTATGCGACGCCGCCGAGGCGCTACGTATTGAGCCCCAAAATACTGCGGTGCGCAAGCTGTGGGAGGATTGCCGCATAGCGACCGAGGCGGCTCGCCGCATCGAACGCGAGCGAGCAACGCGGATGCTGGCCGGCGTAGCTGCAACCGGGGACGACGGCGCGTACGCCGCGATGGCTCCCACGTCAGCTTGGAGTCGGAGCGGGTCGAGTGCTGCAGGGCAGCTGGAGGCCGATGAGCAGGGCATCGCGCTGACGCTTTCGAATGAGGAGCAGATGGCGCGCGCCAAGGCAGACGCGCTGGAGGGCAACCTTGTGATGGATGCCGAATCCGGACGCGTTGTGCGCCTCACCGATGAGGAGATGGGCGGACGAACCTCCACCTATACGTGGTCACAGAACGAGAAGGAGGTCAGCCTTACCGTGCACGGGCTCCCGCACGGCACACGGCCAGCGGACGTCGAGGTGCGCACCAAATCGGATAGCATCGCTATACGACATCTAGGACGTCCCATCGTCGAGGGGCGGCTGCACCGCCTGATTGTCTCGGACGAGACAGTGTACGCCCTAGAAGAAGAGCAGACGCCGCCTTCCGCCACGAGCGACGTGGCGCGCCCGCTATCCGGTTCGTGCTCGAATGCGCCGCCAGGGTGCGTGCTCACAGTCACGCTGACCAAGCTCGAGCCGACACGCGCACGCAAGCATTGGCGGTGCGTCGTGGAGGGAGAGGCTGAGATCGATCCAGCCGCTTTTGGGATGCCGGTGCTGTCCTTCCACGAGAATAACCCGTCAGACATTTCTGAGTACTTCCGGCTCTCTGACACCCTCAAGGCTCATGGGGCGAGCCGCAAGCTGCGCAAGGAGAAGGCGTGGCTCGAGTTTGACGCAAACCCCTGAAGCGGGCGGCGAAAGGAAGACGTAGCACCGAGACGCCGCCCGACACGTCATGATTTCGGCTCGGCTGTTCAGCTTCAAGCTCGTGGCTGAAGCCGTTCATGAATCTGATGGGATCCTCAACTCCAACGCACCATCGAACGCCACGAGGCGTCGGCCTCGCGCGTGCTTGCCGGGAGCTGGACGAACCGCCAGTTCGTGAGAAGAGCGGATACCTTCGCCCCAGTCTCGCTCTACGTGCGCAGTTCTTTCGCCTCCACCTAGCCGTCCAAGAGTATACGCAGCTAGATCCCGCTAGCCAGCGATTCTGTAGCTCTTGTTCTAGTTTCTTCACTTTTCTTCTTAGTCGTCAGCATCTTGAGACCCGATGTCTCACGGTCGCGGCTCGCCTGATCAGCTGCGGTTGCGGCTATGATTCCATCCATCGTCATCGATCATCAACCATCATTCCTCGAGCCCCATAAACTCAGCCATAACCTAGGCCAAGGGTCCGTCGAGATTACACTCGCCTTACGAAAAGCACCCGGAACCTCCTCGGACACTACCAAAGGAGATATCAAATAGACAGAGCGAAGACCGTTGTTGTTTGACGTGCATTGAGTGCTCTGGCTGTGGTCATTTGGCTATGCGCTCTCCAGCAAACCGACGGCTTTTGGTGTGCTCTCCATTGCAACTATATCGCACGTCTTCTTTTTTTGCTAGTCTCGGGCGCCCGCTCCATTTGCTTGCCTCGTCAAGCACCGCGCCCTCTATGCACACTATGCAAGGAGGACGGATGATGGTGTGCTTCGGCGCCCACGCCAGGAGCTCGACACTAGAGGGGACATGGCCGAGCTTTGTGACGCGCCGGGCGGACGGGCAAGACCGAATAGATTGCAAGCTATGACTATGACCCATTGCCGACGAGCCATCCATGGCGGCATTGAGCATGAGCAGAGGAGCCCAACGCCGTTGGGTTGTTGGGTTGGGTGCATTCATGGGTACTCCCGGCTGGTAGCTCGGTGTAGCGCCGCGGGAGCCCGTATCCGATCACCGAAACTCGAGTCGTATTTTCGGGGGGTCTGCATATATTACATATGCTGAGCAACGTGAGCAACCCGTTTGCTTACTCATCGTTTACTTATGGCCGCGCTGAGAACAGGTAACGTTGCACGCCCCCCTTGCAACTAAGTTTATACTTAGTTCGCCCATGGGGGGGCACGAGCCCCCCCCGCTTCCTCTCTCCACTCCTCCCCTGCCATGGGGGATGGAGGAGGAACCACCCATGCTCCTGGCATGCCTGATGGCGAGCCGGGAGCAGACTGCCATGCTGGCCCCACTCTTTCCCTGGCAGACTCTCCTCTGCCTCGCGTGTGTTGTATTCCTGCCCATCTGAAGGCTGTAGGCATGAATATTTGTGTAAGGTACGCGCTCACAATTACAATTGAACAGTTCCCCGTGTTGCCACTGACGCACAAGACACACAGATTCGGATTCCCCATGGTCTCAAGTCCAGGTTTGCAGATTTTGGTCTCGAAATTTGCGATTCGAATTTTGTTTTGCTGTTACTATAATTGTTGGCTCGTTTACGTTAATAAACCGGCGTGACTTCGACTTCTCGTTCTGCAGTCGCTCTGCGAGACTCTCTCTCTCTCTCTCTCTCTCCGTCCGCCTCTCCGTTAGTTTGTGTGGCTCTGTGCCCTCGAGCTTTTTGTAGCAACTTCGGCGACACCCAGCGTGTTCCCAAGCGAGTCCCCCCGAGTTCCCGAGTCTATACCCCGAGTCAACGAGTCAATGGAAGTTACGTGGGAAGCGGTGTCCCAATGCGGAGGTGTCCGTGTAGACATAGAAGTGCCAAATCGGACGCTTGCCCGACTCGACTTTCGTGATCCCTTCTATGGTGGTTTTGGCGCGCTGTTGGTTGCCCCGTAGTACGTGGAACCCTTCGCGCTCCAGTGCGCTCGCGAGATGGCGGGTTTTCGTCTTGTAAGCCTTTACCGGGTCAAAAATGCGAAACACTATGTATGTTGCCACCTCCTTCAGAGAGGAGCGGACGGCGCTAGATTTGCGTGGGGCCGAGTCGGCAAGTGCGCCGTAGGTGACCGCAAAGTCGTGCGAGACACCCGAGAGGGCAGCTTGGAGTTTGTCGCCGTAGGCGGCTTTGAATTGGTCGTGCGCGTCCTCATCGACATAGAAAATCCAAGGTCCTTTACGCCCTTTGTCCATCCCATCCGGGGTTGCGTCCAAGCCCTCAAGCTTGGAGAGAAGAAACTTCATGTAGGTAGCAATGTCTTCACTCTTAATCTCCTTCTTGTCGTCAGCTAGCTGTGCTAGCTGAATGAAGAAGGGGGTGTCGTCCGGTTCCTCCTCCTCATCATGAGGGGGGGAGGCGAATTGTGTGGTGTGGGTTTGGAACGATTTCGGTTCCGACTGGGGATCCGCTCGCTTGCGCGAGGGCGGTGGTGGTTGTTGAGTTGGTGGAGGTGAGGCCTTCTGTGCTTCTTGCGGGTGCTTCCCTTTGGGGCCGGCCGCCTCAGCGTACGACTTCTGTGCTGAATTGTTGGAGGGGTTGGAAACCGTAAAGGCTCCAAGGATTGATTGTTGAGTCAAGTGCCCGCCCCCGAGGGGTGCACTGAAGGTAGGAGTTGCCACCATGGGGGTGGCAGCAAGGCTGCCACCCACCATGGGGAGTCCTTGTTGCGTTGGCATGGCGGCAGTGGCTGGCGGCAGGGCCAGAGGCTGGCTCTGTTGTTCTGCAGGGAACAGGACTCTGCCTGTTCCCTGCTTGTGTGGCTGTTGAGGAGGCGAGGGCGGTAGGATCATGTCCACATCGCTGTCAGTCAGGGGGGGCGGCCTGCGAGCGCTTCGGCTCCGGCGGCTTGGGGCGGCCCCGGTGGGGCGTCGTGGCGGCGGGGGGCTGGGAGGTGGGAGCGGTCGGCGCGCGCTCCATCGCTAAAACTATAACAATAGTTTTGTGATAGGTGTAAGTAAGTCCCGCACCTGTTTACAGGATGAGTCGGGACCGAGGCCGCCGCCAGCCCGGTAGGCATAGGAGGAAGGGGGGAACGGGGAATAGATGGGCGCGAGCCACCGGACAATATCAATATCAATATCTAATTGCTAATTCTAATATCTAAGCCCTTCACCCCGATCTCCCTAGTAGTGCACGGGGGGAGCCGCCAGATGGCGGGGGCGGGGGGGGAAGGGCCGGGGGAGTGGGGGTGTAGAAAGTCTGCTACCTATGCCTATGTAGTGGTTCCATGCGCCGCGAGACGCGAGTGCGGTAAGAATAATATGAAGTTTTTTGTACGCCCCCCTCTATTTCTTACTTATTGGAAATGTCTATGTAGTTCTTCAGACATCCCAAAAGAAAATTTTCGATATTTCCAAGAAGTAGAAATTACAAATAAAACCCTCTCCACCGCCACTTCTCTCGCGGTCCATCTCGGCACGTGCAAGCTCTCGTCTCTCTCTCTCTCTCTCTCTCTCTCTCTCTCCCTCTCCCTCTCCCTCTCTCTCTCTCTCTCTCTCTCTCTCTCTCTCTCTCTCTCCCTCCCCCCCCCCCCCCCCCCCCTCTCTCTCTCTCTCTCTCTCCCCTTCCCTCCCTCCCTCCCTCTCTCTCTCGCTCCCTCCCTCCCTCCCTCCCTCTCCCTCTCCCTCTCTCTCTCCCTCTCTCCCCCTCCCTCCCTCTCTTTCCCCCCCTTCTTCCCTCCCCCCCGCCGCCCGCTCCCCCCCCCCCCCCCCCCCCTTTTACCCCAGCTCTCGCCTCGCCCTTCTCTCTCAATCTCTCCCTCCAGATCGTTTTCTTTTTGCCCCGCTCCCCTTTCCCTTCCCCTCTCCCTCCTTCTCCTCCCCTGCGGTCTTCCCTTTCTCTTCTCTTTTCCTCGACCAAAACCAGCGCCAACCCCCCCCCCACACACACACAGATAACAAGACGATCCAAAGTCTCTCTCTCTCACAGACTCTCGGCGCAGTACTTACGTATCCACACCCGCGGAGAGAGGAATCCACACCCGCGGAGAGAGGAGAGAACTGTCTGGGGAGTTTTGTAGTAGCACGCGCTCTACTCGAACAAGAGCAATCTCCTGCTCCTCTCTCCAGTTCCGAGATTTGAGAGAGAGAAGAGAGAGACCCACGCTCCCCCCGCCCTCTTCTCTCCTCTCCTCTCTTTCTCATCCCTTCACCTCCCATAACTTCCTACTTCGTACCTTCCTCTCACCTGCCTTCCCTCTCTCTCCCTTCTTCTCTCTTCCCCCCCCCCCCTCTTCTCTCATCTGGAGATTGTACCGAACATTCCGTCCACTGCCAGCGCTCTCCCCCCCTCTCCTCTACTCCTCTCTTCTGCTCCTCTCTTCTCTTTCTCTCTCTTCACTTGCGAGCCTCCCCAAATCCCTTCTGTTCCCTCCTCCCCAATTTGCACGTATTGATTCCCCTCCCTACCCTCTCCTTCTGTCCCGGGACACACTTACCCGCATCCGCATAGGAAGCTTTCTTCACTAATCGGGGGTCCTCTCTCTTCTCTCCCCCCTTCCTCCGCACGGGTCCCTTCCCTCTCGGCTCTCTCTCTCTCTCTCTCTCTCTCTCTCTCTCTCTCTCTCTCTCTCTCTCTCTCTCTCCCTCACCCTCCCTCGTCGCCGACGGGAGCCGCCTCCCTCCCCCCCCCTCCCCCTTCCCCTCTCCCCCCTCTTCCCCTCCTCCCCCCTTTCCTCCCTTCTCCTCCCCACGATGCTCTCCCTCCTCTCCCCCTTCTGCACTCGCCTCTCCGAATCAACCGAGCTGCGCTGGCGCCTTCTCCTCACTGCCTCCCTCACCTTTGGTGTGATGATGATCGGGACCAACACAGACCCCCTCTCCCGCACCAACTGGTACCTCCTTTTCATCTACGGCGCTCTGCTCATACTCACCGCTCAGTTCTCCGACTCGGTACCATCCTTTTTTACCGGTCGGGGGGAATCCTTCTGGGACTACGTCATGTACTACACACGAGGCAGCCACGCGCCGCTCCACAGCACACCCGCGCATGAGAAGAGGGCGCAGGTGGGCTTCTGGACGCTCATGCCTTCCGCCTTCATCTCGTGGATCTTCGCAAAGTCGATTCAGAACGCGGCGGTGCTCGGGGGGTACTTCGGTGTGCTCGGGGGCGTCGGCTACGCCGGCTGGTACACCTCATTTTTCTCCGCCGCGCTCGTCGGCTATGTCCTACGCACCAAGTACGGCTTCACGTCGCTCCCACAGGCCGTCGAGCGCTGCTACGGGCCAGGCGCCACAATCTGCTTCTCTCTCGCCGTGCTCTTCCGACTGTGGAACGAGGTCTGGTCCAACTCAGTTGTCGTGGCCTCCTTCTATGGTGACGTCCACTCAGGGCCATGGTGGACCGCCGTCATCCTCTCCACGGCCATCCCCGCTGTCTACGTCATGATGGGCGGCATGCGCGCCTCTCTATTCTCCGACCAGCTGCAAGCTCTCCTTGGCATCATCTTTCTCTTTGTCATTCTCGGGCTCATCGGCAACGAGATGCCCGGCGGAATCAACGCCGTGTGGACGTACGAGCCACCAGGCGGCTGGCTCGATGGTGGCTCTACGCTCTTAGGTTGCGCGCTGCTTCAGGGCATCGTCTCATACCCCTTTCACGACCCGGTCCTCACTGATCGGGCCTTCCTTTCGCGCCCGCGCACCATGGTCGCAGCCTTCACCGTGGGCGGCGCCATCGCCGGCACCTTCATCATCCTCTTCTCGGCCGTTGGCATCTTTGGCTGCTACTTGCAGGGCGCTGTCAAGAATGGCTCGCCGGCCGTCATGTCCAGGGCGCTCTCCTCGTCCGCCTTTGCCTTCACAAACTTGGTGCGCCGCTGCCATCGCGCCTGCGCCACTGCCACCGCACCTCGTCAACGCACCTGCCCACCCACCATTTTGCAATCCGTTCCCGCGCGCTCCCACTTCCTGCACCCCAGACTCATTCTCTATCCCCGCGCCGTTCCGCGCTGCAGGTAATGATGACCTCCTCCATGTCCACGCTCGACTCCACCTTCACATCCGCTGCCAAGCTCGTTGCCCTCGAGTTTGTGGGCTGGTTCAAATTGCCGGGCGACGTGCGGCCCAACGGTAAGCGCGGCGTCATGTCACCGACCGATCCCAGCGTCACACTAACACACGTGACCATCGGCCGTATCTCTATTGTGCTCCTTGGCATCGTGGGGACACTCAACCTGCTCGCTAATACGGAGGCTCTCTCCGCGACCACCGTCTCGGGCACTATGGTCATGGGCCTCGGCCCGCCCGTGTACCTTCTCCTCTTCTGGCGTTTTGCGACGCCGGACGGGAGCAAGAAGGGTTGGCCTCAGGCCCCCCTCGCCTTCCTTCTCTCGTTCCTCCCGGGCCTTGTATTTGGCGCGCTCTACTCCGTCGCCACCACCAAGATCTACCCGTCTGGCACACTCCGCTACGCTGACTTCGCTGAGCAGCTCAAGCCGCTCCACATGGGTAAGGGGCCGTATGACCTGCTCCTCGGCCTGAACGTCATCGGACACGCCGTCTGCATCGCCGGTTGTGCCCTGGGTTTAGCCATCCACTTCGCCTTTTGGCGGCTTCCCGCGCCCATTGGCGAGTCAACAACCGAACACACCAACACCGGCGAACGGCTTCCAGTGGAGGGTCATGAGCCGAAGGTTGAGGACATGACAAAGGTGGCTGACCCAGAAGATCTATCACATGTGGGCAACGTCGGCCGCCTATAGATTCGTTGGCCATTGAAAACGCATGCGCGACTTTCCAAGTTGGTGCTTCCACGGGACGAAGGTGCTGGATGCTTAAGCTCCCATTCCCAATTGGGTTAGGCCCTATCGGGTTTTCAGGTGCGCATCGCATTGTGCGCTCGCCCCTCGTCGTATGATCGCCATTTGTAAACGCGGCGCGCCGGTAGCTCTCGTGCCGAACCAAAGGCATCGAAGCTTGCCGCCTCGCTGTGATCCGGCCAAGGGTGCCTCAGTGCTTTGGCCCACTTACATCGGAAAGGGAGGAGATCCCAATTGTAGTCGCACTGTTCTCGTGACCTGACTGTGGCTATGGCGGCCCTCACGGGCTGCAGCCAACACGCAATGAATTGCAGCCGGCGATACCTAATATGCTAGACATATTAACTTGTTTTGAGGCAAGGACCGACCATATTTTGTGTAGCTGCCAATGGCCAGTAGTTGTCGTCTAGTGGCCCTGGCAACCCGGGCACCTTGCATCGCGGCAACAGGGGAGCGATGGAAAATCAAGCTGTACGATACCAGCATGCAATGCCCGCCATTGTAAACTCAATGTGCGCATCTAAATACCCACAAAGTGGGGGATCTACGCATTGCCAATCGGAATGGACGTGGAACCAGAGGCCTTCACCTCACTCGTCAGTCCATGAGCATGTGCTCGTGGAACATGTGATGAGTGCTGACGAGCAGCATGCGCGTGCCTTAATTCCCTGTCGTGTGCTCGTCCACCGTCCTTGTTGGTTGGAAGGATGTGTTTGTCGACTGAGCTCAAAATGAAAGAGCATTTGGATGGCGCCGAGTGCGTAGCGCGTGAGTCGTGAGTGATTGCCGTGTCAAGTGTGTATGGCGTGCAGCGTGCTACTACTAGTAGGCAGTAGATGCAATAGAGTCGTTGGCCGCAAAATGATTTGAAAAAAATGCAAGTGTCGGCCAGGCGCCTAGCTAGGAGTTTTTTTTAGCTCGAGAGGCGAGAAGCGCTCAATCACCATCACCCACAGCATGTGGAAAAGCGTTCAATCACCATCAGCCTACACGTGAAACCCGTTCAATCGCCATCACCCGCACCGCATGGGAAAGCCTTCAATCACCATCAGCCTACACATGGAAAAGTGTTCAATCGCCATCACGTAAGATGTGCGTGCCTGCAAACTCTTGAACTTGAAGGGATTTTTATCTATTTTCAGAAACAACAAACATGAAATATTATTCGACACTCCCATGGTTCTCCCTGGGTCCCCTTCGCGTGGGCGAAAAGGAGGCAACCAACGTCGGTAAGTGTGAGGGCAACTTCAAGATTGATGACGGTGTGTGCAAGCTAAAGTATACGTTAGGTTCTGTTCGGAAAACGCCGGCAGGTGATTCAGGAGGAGGAAACGTACACTACTTGGACAAACACGCTGTGGATTGCGGCTCGAACGGTCTGAATCAATTCCAGCTCACAAGACCATCTGACGACAAGCTTTCGTATAGATACAAATGCCTTGAAGGTATTGATAGCCCACCAAGTTCATTAACTTTGACACCAACGGACACCATTCTAGGTGATACTAGCGTGATATACTTGGACAAGCACAACGTTGATTGCGGTACACGGGGGGGGGGGAGTCAGTACGAGAGCAGGCCCATGCGGGCCTGGGAGTGCGGCTCGCGACCCGCGCCCACTGGGGGTCTGGGTTGTTGTGATGAATGCCCTGCTCATGCCAGAAGGCAGAGCTTGGGGTTGACCGACAGGCCCCCCGGAGGGGAATTGGTGCCTGAGAGGGGGGACGCGAGGCGCCCCCCCATGCTGAACTAAGTATAAACTTAGTTGACCTCCTTTCCGGGGTAAAACATACCTGAGACGGGCCTCACCGTGGCTAGGCAATCACACACGGAGACACACCGGCAGCCGACACGTGCGAAAGAGACGCAACAGACCGGGCTCCGTCAGCCGAGCGATCACACCATACCAACAACAGGCCTGCCCGGAACCCGCATTCTGAACCAGGCCCATGGTAGCGCACCTGGGCCGAACCCCGGACACCAAAGAAAGACAAAGGAATGACGGGGGGAAGGGGTAGGAGGTGGAGGGAAGGGAAGAGAAGGGCGATGTCAGTGGAGATGGGGAAGTACCCTAGACTACTAGGTAGGTGTGTAGCCCAGAGCTCTTCAGATGTTTTTATTTCATGGGTTAGGTTAATTTTCCGGGCCCATGTCTCACGTGCCGGTTGGGGCGTGTTACCAAGTGCGTTTTTCTCCAGCTCGCGCGTTATGTCTGAGACTGTGATGCGGTCGAGTTGTGTTTTGTCGCCGATTGTGTATTCGTCCGCTAGCGGGTATTCCATGTAAGTATTTTGGGCCTTTTAGCCCATTTTCCCATCTAGCAGGAGGATGGTATTGTCGGGTTTCCTCCGGGGTCTCGACTCCCGCAAGGTCGGCTGGTTCTCCCAGGTAGTTTGTGTTGGTGTGGATCCATATGTTGTTCATCTTAGTGATGTATGTTTCGTTGTCGGACACCCAGATTTCCGGCGGGGCGGTCCCTTTTGTAGAAGTAGAGGCTAGAGCAGGGTGACAATTATAAAATTTAAAAAGAGGGACAGCTGGTTTTCCCCGAAGAACGCTTTTCGTCATGGGGGGGTGGGGGGGTGGGGGGTTGAATGAACACTTTTCGTCTTGGAGAGGTGGCGAATGAACAGCATTTTTGCCTTTTTGGGCTTTGCCGGTGGCTCACACCAAGACATACACATGAGCTGCCTATCTAGCACGCTTGCGTCTCGACCTCTCTGGCTGCATTCACGTCATAGCGATGTCTACGCGGTGCACACAACAGATGTATTGGTGGTGCTCACACTTTGATCCCGGAAAACGTGCTGTGTCCAGCGCTTCCGGCCAGCGCTTAGCACTTGGGTTTACCTTGATGCCTTGACGAGTCAGCATCACCCTTCCATCCTTAAATAGATGTCTTCGACGTTTGCCTGGCAGTACTCAGCGAACTGCGTGAGCGCCTACATCGAAAAGGTTGGTGGGTGTTACATTGATCCATCGCCAAGGTAAGTGGCTCGGCCATTACTTGAGACATCCTAACAATGGCGGTTAGTTGCATGGCTGCTACACTGCCCTCGCGGGTAATAATCTCTAGAGGGCCTACCCGAGCTCTGTGGCTGATCTGATTTTTTTCGTCCATAGTCATGGCCGAAAATGGCACGTTGTGCCCCTCTGGAAGAAAGCATGTATCCCACCCGAAGCCGCCCTCCCCAGAGGGCTCCACAATGATGCCATCCGCCCGGCCAGTGAAGAGTACAGGCGTCTTGCCAGGAGCCTCCACAAACCCAAGGATGCAACGCGCATACGCCGTCTTATCATGGTGGCCCTCCAGCAGCCGATGAAGACCATGGTTGCCAATCGCGTCCACAAACCACTTGATGTATGGCCCGGGTAAGCCGTTCAGCGCGTTGAAGCACAGGCTGGTGTCCTCAACGAGCACTGAGCCGCCAACATGTTCAGCAGCAGCGGCGACCTTGGCCTTGCAGATTTCGTCGGGATCTCCCTGAAGCTCCGGCAGATCTAGGTCTACATGCTCTACACGGAAAGGCAGCTGGAGCCGCGCAACGAGTGCATTGACTTCCCTTTCCTTGTTTGCGTTGCCGGTCACAAAGTAGATGCAGCGGCGGTCTAGGGCACAGAGGCCGCCGTCGTCCGCGGTGGCGCAACGTAGTGATACCCTTCGTGGTACCGCATCGCCTCCCACTTGCCCCGGCCACACTACTGCCGCGCCGCACGAGCCGAGGAGCGTGAGGAGCGCCAGCCGCAGCGTGGAGCACAGTGCCGCAACCATCGCGCACCGACAGGAGCAGTTTCCCGAGAAGACCAACAGCTATTGCTATTAATAGGCCATTAATTAATAATCAAGGGATTTTGCAGAGCTGAAACTCTGGCTTGAATGAAAGGTCGTTGGAAGAGCCAACGGAGTTTCAACAATGGCGCCAACGCGAGAAATACCCGTTGGTTTGGTTCGACTCCCCTGCAGTGATAGAAACTCCGCAAGGTGGTTTACGAGATGGCCGTTGCCGTTGCGTGACGGTGTCGAATCAAGC
The DNA here is from genome assembly GCA_018136815.1 of Isochrysis galbana. NCBI lineage: Eukaryota > Haptophyta > Isochrysidales > Isochrysidaceae > Isochrysis > Isochrysis galbana. The sequence continues at coordinate 4,069,779 of CM030938.1, read as the reverse complement.
GGGTGCTTGATCGTGGCAAGTCTCAATGGGGCAAGCTAGGGGCACAGAGTGAAGAGAAGTCTTGAGAGAGGGGGAGGGAGCGCGCTACATCGCGACGAGGGCCCACGAGACACCACCCCACATCACTCACTCACCAACAAGAAAACTCCGAAAACTAACGCAACATGCAACATCCCACAAACAAATCAATGAAACAAGTAAGGACAAACGAACAAATGCGGCGTGCAATGCGGCGGAGCTTCGAGGCAACTCATTGGCAAAAACAAAACTCACTCAATTTCCTCACACACTACACATTGATAGAAGCACCGCATCCGCCTAGAGTATATAAAATACTCTGGATGCGACACCCCCCGACTTAAGTCGAGCGTCCACGCGAGTCATGGGGTGATCAGGCCCAAAACAAGCATGAACGAACGAACAAAAGCCGAAACATTGAAACAAACACTGTTGAGAGTGTGTGTGACCCCTTGTCTTAGCCCCCAAAGAGCGTGCACTCTCAGTGGGTTCAACCAAACGCAATCGCGGATGGTTTGAAGACAAGTCTCAATCGGGGTGCACGTCCACACCAAGCGGGCATACACAATCACTCACACTCGAACAAACGAAGGAACTTGAAGAAACACTCACTTTTGAAACGAAAAGAACGAAGCGAATGAAGCGAGGAAGCCAAAGAAGCAAACAAGCAAGGGCCCAAACCCATACAACTTCCATGCATGGCCTAGAACGAGAACTCGGAACGTGGTGAAGAGCCGGGAGACGTTGAGCCCCAACCTGCACACTTTACGCAGCATCATACGAGGAGCAATATCAAAACGAGCACATGCATGGTCTCAAGTCCAGGTTTGCAGATTTTGGTCTCGAAATTTGCGATTCGAATTTTGTTTTTGCCGTTACTATAATAATTGTTGGCTCGTTTAAGGAAATAAAACGGCATGACTTCGACCTCGTTTTGCAGTCGCTCTGCGAGACTCTAAACCATGCCGGCCCAGGAGGACGTTTCCGCGTGATGGCGTCCGGGGGCCGGGGGGATTCGTCGACCATCGTCCTATCGTCCTGCCCGGCGCCGTGGTGTAGAGCGGATGGACGTTCTCCCTCGCTCTCCCTCTCGCTCCTCCCCCTCCCTCTATCTCGCTGCCTCTCTCTCGCTGCCTGGCTCTCGCTGCCACTCTCTCGCTGTCTGGCTCTCGCTGCCTCTCTCTCGCTGCCTGGCTCTCGCTGCCTCGCTCTCGCTCGCGGCCTCGCTCTCGCTGCCTCGCTCTCGCTCGCGGCCTCGCTCTCGCTGCCTCGCTCTCGCTCGCGGCCTCGCTCTCGCTGCCTCGCTCTCGCTCGCGGCCTCGCTCTCGCTGCCTCGCTCTCGCTCGCGGCCTCGCTCTCGCTGCTTCGCTCTCGCTCGCGGCCTCGCTCTCGCTGCCTCGCTCTCGCTCGCGGCCTCGCTCTCGCTGCCTCGCTCTCGCTCGCGGCCTCGCTCTCGCTGCCTCGCTCTCGCTGCCTCGCTCTCGCTGCCTCGCTCTCGCTGCCTCGCTCTCGCTGCCTCGCTCTCGCTGCCTCGCTCTCGCTGCCTCGCTCTCGCTGCCTCGCTCTCGCTGCCTCGCTCTCGCTGCCTCGCTCTCGCTGCCTCGCTCTCGCTGCCTCGCTCTCGCTGCCTCGCTCTCGTTGCCTTGCTCTCCCCTCTCTCGCTCTTCCCTTTTTCGCTCGCTCTCCCTCTCTCTCTCTCTCTCCCCCCCCCCTCCCCCCTCACTCTTTCTTGCTCGCTCGCTCTCCTTTCTCTCCCTCCCTCGCTCGCTTTCGCTCGCTCTCCCTCCCCCCCCCCCTCCCTCCCCCCTTTGTGTCTGTCTCTCCTCGCGCTTTGTCTCTTCCTCGCGCGCGCTCTCTCGCGCTCTCTCCACCTTCACCCTCCTCCCCCGTGCTCTCTCTCCCCCTTGCTCTCTCTCCCCCTCGCTCCCTCTCCCCTAGCTCTCCTTCTCCTTCTCCCTCGCTCTTGCTCCCTCTTGCTCCCTTATTTATCTCTCTCTCCCTTGCTCCCTCTCCCCCTCGCTCTCCCTCTCCCTCTCTCTTGCTCCCTCTTGCTCCCTTCTCTCTCTCCCTCTCCCTCCCTCTCTCTCCCTCTCGCTCTGTGCCCCCCCCCCCCCTTTCCCCTTCCCTCCCTCCCTCCTTCTCACTCTCCACTCTCCCCTTCACCACCCTTCTCTCTCTGCCCCCCCGCCCTCTCTCCCCTCCCCCCTCTCTTTCTCTCCAAGCACGCGTGAGTGCGCGCGCATATGTTCATGCTCAGCGCGCGGTGCATGAGTGCTCGCGTTGCCATTCAAAAACGGAGACAAAAACGGAAGGGGTTGCAAAAACGGCAAAAACGGCCTGTTTTCGGCCTTCATAGAAAAACGGTAAAAACGTATTTCCCATCTAGGAATGGGAGCCGGGGGTTTGCGAGGGGGGAGATTTGTAGGGATGCATATATGCATATGAGTATGTGTCTGTGCCATCACTTCAAGGCGTGCGGGCAAGTGCGCTGAGGGGTGTCGTGATAGTACCGGACTAGTGGCAGTAGTGGTACTAACGCTCAGTTGTTTTATTATTATTATAGCCACATACACCGGACGAGCCATGCGCCAACCGCGCACACCCCCATCGCGGGGTAGGGGCTCCGTTGCCGTCGAAGGGCTACGGTCCCGCAGCACTACGGTTATACTAACACAACAATAAAATTCTGACGGAGGGGGAGGAGAGAGAGAGGAAGGGGAAGGGGGGGGAGGCGGTTTCGGCCCCCGAGACGTTTTTCCCTCGGGTGGGTCGGTCGTTGCACCCTGCGCGCCGCTTCTCTCTGCCCCCGCTCTCTCAGGTGGCGGACGCCCTGCCTCTCTCTCTCTCTCTCTCTCTCTCTCTCTCTCTCTCTCTCTCTCTCTCTCTCTCCCCCCCCCCCCCCCCCCCCGCCCCCCCCCCCCCCCCTCCCTCCCTCCCTCTCTCTCCGGCCTGCACCCACGCTTGGCTCTGCGAGCGGGCAAGGGCGCAGTGCACGCGAGCAACAGCCTCAGATCCCCTTTCCTTTTCCGACTATGCAGGCTCACCGTCAGAGGCTCCTGGAAGCCATGCCCTCCTGCGCGATGTCGCTGATCCAGGAAGACTGGTCCAACCAGAAGCTGTACCGCACGCAGCAGTCAGGCTTCACGAAGCACCCTGAATCCAACTCGTGCTTCGATCGCACCGAAGATGTCAACCCGAAGCGCCGGGCAGGCGGCCACTCGATGGCTCCCAAGGTTGAGCTTCCTGAGTACAACTATGCGACTATGACGTACGTCTACAAATCTGATGCTGCGCCGGCCGAGCCCCTCAAGGCGCATTCCGGAAGTGGCGGCATGACATCATCCCTCTCTGTCAGCCGCAAGATGGAGGCGCGCCCTGCTCCTGCGCCTCCCGTCTGCGGCGCCTTCAAGCAGCGCCCGAATCCACCGAACACCGAATTCCGCCGCTTCTATGAGCGTGGTGACTTGCCAATTCAGATCGAGCACCGTGGCGTGCACAACCGCATCGGGTGGAAGGTGAGGCTCGCTCCATCATTTGCTCCTTGCGCCTAGAATTGGGCAGAGACGCCGTGCCCTGGTTCTGACGCCTGCACACCCTTTGTTGCCGGCGTACTACTAGGTCGACATTGAGAAGCTCGATTACCACCACTACCTCCCAATTTTCTTCGACGGCATCCGCGAGAAGGAGGAGCCGTACCGCTTCCTTTCCGTCCAGGGCATCTTCGATATGTTAGAACATGGCGGCTCGAAGATCTTGCCCGTCATCCCGCAGCTGATCATCCCCATCAAGACGGCGCTCAACACGAGGGATCCTCAGGTTATCTGCACTGTTCTGAAGGTGCTGCAGCAGATGGTGGTTTCGGGTGAGATGATCGGCGAGGCTCTCGTGCCGTATTATAGGCAAATTCTTCCTATTTTCAACATCTTCAAGAACGCCAACAAGAATCTCGGTAAACCAAACGCGCAATGCCTCTGCCCACTTGGCAAGAGCCTGCATGGGTAAACTTGCCCATGTACACACCCTGACCTCCTCATCCGCTATCTCCTCCCAGGTGACGGTATTGACTATGGGCAGATCAAGCGCAAGACCCTGGGCGACTTGATTACTGAGACGTTGGAACTTTTTGAGCTGCATGGCGGCGAGGACGCGTTCATCAACATCAAGTACATGATTCCCACCTATGAGTCGTGCGTGCTCAATTGAGCAAACTAGTATCTGCCCCTCTGACCCGCATGGACGAAATGGGGAGACGAACCCCTTTGGGCACCCTGTTTTGCACCGCTCTTGCATTTGTTGTGCACACCCTCCACTGGCGGACAGGGTCGGGCAGAGGGACTTGGGTCGGGGAGGTGGTCGCACTTAATTAGTAAGTGCGTCCATTCCAATAGCCGTTGCACTTGCTTGGCCAACGGCCATTCCATTGCCTTTGCACATGGAAATGAGGTCGATACACCTCTTTTGCGCGTTGTGCTGTTGCGCTGTTGATGTGAGCAGGGGGAGAGAGAGTTAGAGAAGACGGGGGGTTAGAAGATGAGTTGGCTGGGTCTGTGGTATTGTCCTCGAAAAAAAAAACATCTGAAGATTCTGGGCTACACACCTACTGTTGACGGGATCTCCCGCTTCTACTAACACCGCCCTTAAGTTCCCTTTCCCCACCTCTTCCCCTGCCCCCCTTCATTCCTTTTTCTTTGGTTTCCGGGGTTCGGTCTCGGTGCGCTACCTAAGACCTGGTTCGGAGTGCGGGGGCCGGGCAGGCCTTTTGAATCGTTGCCCCTGGTATGACCGTCCACCCGGACTCGCTTTTCTCATCTTGATTATGTCGGGGCCGTGGCGTCTCTGTAATTCTTTTGTGTCTCCACTTTGACGGCTTGTTCATTTTTGTTTAGTTGTTTTCGAGTTCCTCGACGGCGTGTACTATTTTCAGCTTGGTGGCCAGTTCCACCAGCTCCTTGCCGGGTTTGAGCCCACCCTTGTCGTTCGCGTCGTAGACGGGAATTAGATCGCTTAAGTCTATCCTCTTCTTGGGTTGCCTACCCATACCCGCCTGGGCGGTTCTTGCCGAGTCGGTTTCTCGTGCGAAGAGTAATGCTTTGCTCAGTGTGGTGAATCGTTCTATTGTTCTTATCAGTATTGATTCTTCCGTGAATGCCACTCCATCGTAGTGGATTCTATAGAAGTCTGTTATGATGTACCTCCATGCTACTAGGTAAAGTGTGTATATTGGTTTCGGGGCGTCCCCCTTTGGGAATATAAACAGGTTATCGATAATAGTTTCGCTTCTGTTTCTTTCCGCCTTGGGTGTGAATCTGGCAAGTTTATTCAACGCTGCTAAGACGTTGGTTATCCCCCGGCATTCTCCGAGGTGCGTCGAGGATTCGTCCGCCTTTCCGCATATGCGGCATGTACTGTCTCTACCGGGGAATCGGTTGTACGTGCCCACTCGTCTGTGTGCGATATGTTTATAGTGTAGATGCATGTCTCGCGCTGTCACCATTGGAGAGGTGTAGAGCTTGGCTAAGTGTGCCCATGTATCCTCGGGTATTTGGAGTTTTTCCTTCCATTTGGTCGGTCCTGCTAGGCGTTTGGTTTTGCGGTCCGTTCGTTGGAGGGCTTTGGTTAGGTGTTCCACTCCGGTGGCGTCGAGCGGCGTTTCGCCGTCTATTGTGTATTCGTCCGCTAGCGGGTATTCGAGTCTCTTATTGGATTTGAAACCTTCCCCCCATTTCGCCGGCGGAGAGGTGTCTAAGTTTGCGGGGGTGCTCGTGATTCTCTCCCCTATTATCGGCGTGCCTAGGTATGAGAGTTCAGCTTCATACCATGTGCCTTTGATATTGACGTAATACTCCCCTGTAAGCTTTGCGTTGATATTGAAATTGATAGATTCTGGACATTGTGAGTAGCCCGGTCACTCACTAGGGGGTCGGGAAGGGCACCCCACCAGTACCAGTCAGTGTACAGTGTGACTGAATGAAAGCTCTAGTTGCGCGGTTGTGGAATACCTGTAGGTGTTTCGTGACGGGTTTTATTCGGGTGGTGCACCGGGACTTTTGATGGCCCGCACCTTTTTGTCCGTCGCTCTCGCTCTCGTCGTCTCGCTCGTCTACCACTCATACCCTACAACCTCTCCTCTCCCTCTCCTCGCCCTCGCCAGCCCCTGCCAGATTTTATTCTGAAGTCCGAAGTCCGAGCTGATGAGTCCGAATTGTGTTTCGACCTTCGAGCCCTCTTCCTCTCGCTCCCCAAGGTTTGGCTCATCGGAGGGGGTGCATTTACTGCATGCTTTTGGTCTCTTACTTTTAATGTTGGAGTATAGAGTGATGTGTTTTGTGTGTGTGACTTTGGGGCTATTCGTCGTCTGCTGGTGACTGGTGACGCGTGCAGTATCCTGAGTACCCCAAGCAAGCCCTGAGTCTCCCGGGTAATCCTTTCGAGTCTACGAGCCCCTACGAGTCCCTAATAAGCTGTAACAGTCCGCCGACGCCGGCCCCGGAAGGGGCAAAACAGCGCCCGGATGAGGTGCGTGCCATCACTTACTCTTACCTCTTACCCCCTCTTTCTCACGCCACTGATCGAAGCAGTGCGCGCGACCCCCCTCCCCCGGTTTGTTTTCCATGGAAGGCAGCGGGGGGAGGAGAAAGGGGATGTGGTAGTGGTAGGACAGGGAGGGTAGTTAGGAGTAGCAAGAGCACTCTACCTCATGCCGTGCACGTAGCGCTTAGTATTTGAGGTTTTTTGTGGCGGTAAGGCGGCTTGTACCAGTACCAAGAGGGAGCGGTGCGAGGGGGACGACCCGCATCGCGTATTTGGAAACGAGGGGTAACAAATGAAGGCAAACGACCTTAACCGTCCGCCGAGCCCTTTCTCGCGTCCTCCGTCACCTCCGTCTCCTACCCGCGTTCCATGCCCTTTCCCGTCAATTCCAAATGCCCCGAACCTACTTTTATATGTGGGGGTCAATGGGGGCCTCGCGCCCCCCACACTCCATCACGGACACCCCCCGGGGTCGGCCCGCACATTCAACCCCAGCCCCTGCCCTCTGGCAGGGGCAGGGCACTCATCATTCCTGCCCAGAGGTGGCGAGGGAGGGAGGTCGCCTTCGCCTTGGGCGCTGGGGCCCGAGATACTGCTCAAAGCCTCCAAGACAAGGACCGAACGAAACGTAACAAGGACGCGTCGAGCGAAGCTATTACTGAATCCTATCTCGCCGTGGGAACGCCAACTGAAGAGGAGCTCCGCCTCGAGCTCGCCGCCGACCCCCTCGCCCTAAAGGTTAGCGCCAAGATTGCTGAGGCCGAGGGTCGACTCGATAATGGTCCTGATTCTAAATTTGTGCTTAAAGGTGGTCTACTTTATCTCCGAGTTAAGCCGAATTCTTTGAGGTTGTACATCCCTTACTCTCTACGTGAACGATATATGCACGCCTGCCACGATCGCGCCGGCCACCTAGGCTCTAATCGCATGGCTAGCTTGCTACGCGCCCGCTTCTACTGGCCTGGAATGGCTAATGAGATCGCTGAGTATGTCAAGGCCTGCCACGAGTGCACGATGGCAAAACCGATGCAACGAGTGCTAGGGTCGCCCTCAAAGCTATCCATCGGCTCTTACCCGTTCGATGTTGTTTATTGTGACGTTCTTACGATGGCGGTACTCAACAATCTTCTTCATTATTTCGATCTTGCGTACAACGAAATTGGCCCTGAGGGCATCAAAGCTCAAAGCATTTGCTGAGGCCATACCCTAGGGGCACAGTCTCAGAAGGCTTGCTTGGGCTTGGGTGGAACGACATTGGCAAAGACTTCATGAAGGCATTCGCTCAGATCCTCTCCAAGGGGCACAATCTCACAGATCTCGATCTCTCTTCAAACAACATTGACAACGAGGGGATGAAGGCAGTCTCTGAGGCCCTATCCACGGGGGCTTTGCATAATCTCAAGAGTCTCAAGCTGTCTCACAACCGCACCGGGTATAAAGGAATGAAGGCACTCTCCGAGGCGCTCTCTACGGGAGCCTTGAAGAATCTCGTGAATCTCAACCTTTGTGGCAACATGTTGGGTGCGCGTCTGTCGCGACCACGCGGTTCCAACCGTGAGGCCGCTGCGGCGCGCGGTGGCGAGCAACAACGTCGGTGTGGTGCGTCTGCTGCTGGCTGCTGGCAGCGGGTGTGTCCCCCAACTGGCAAGACCGAGCTGACGGGCAGACGGCGCTGATGTCGGCGTGCCGTCGTGTCCATCCGCATCTGGTGCAGGTGCTACTTGATACTTGAAGCGGGCGCTCGATTGGAAGTGAGGGACAAGCAAGGAGGGTCGGACGGCGCGCGATCACGCGGCATCGGGATGGGGGGTCGGGCAGTTTGAAGGGTTGTTGAGCCAGCTGAAGTGCTGCTGAATCAGCCAACACCGGAGCCTTTGGTCTACCCGGTGTGTTTTGGGACGGCTTTGTCTTTGTCCTCAGCAAACTACTTTCAAATAATTTTTAAAAAGTTTCGTCTTTCGCCTGGAAGTGGGGGAAGGGCAGTAGAAGTCACGAGGTGGGGGGCGGCCGGGGGGGGGGGGGGGCAGTAGAAGTCACAAGTGCAAAACGGGGACGGTAGAAGTCCCGCGCCTTTTGCCACCATTGGGGTGGCACCGTGGCACCCTCCATCCCTCCATAGGGAGTCCTTAGTTTGGTGGCAGTGCGAGGGAGGTGGACGGCAGAGCCATGGTCCATGGTTTGGCGGTCGTTGGCACTGGCACTGGTACTGTGGTTGTCTGCAAGGCTAACATGACGACTTTGCCTGTTCCCTGCTTCTGTGGTCTGTGGCTAGCAGATGGCAAGGAGGCGAAGGCGGAGGAGCCATGTCGTCGACGTCCTGGTCCTGGTCGGGCGGGGCAGAGGCCCGCGAGCACTTCGGCTCCGGCGGTTTGGGGCGGCCCCGTTGGGGCGTCGTGACTGCGGTGGGCTGAGAAAGAGGAGCCGGCAGCCCGGCGCGTGCTCCCGTGCTCCCATCGCTCAAAGCCCTGCCAAACTATAACAATAGTTTTTTTGACACGTAATTTACACGCAATGTTAATGTAATGTGGGTGCGCGCAGGTCCAGGTCCAGCCCACCCAGGCCTTGGTTGTTAAGGGGGGCGGCAACTTTTTTAAGAGAATCCTAATGTTTTGAATGATAAGTGACGACTTAGTAATGTACCAGCTGAGAAAGTGGAAAGTGGGCTTTTGAGGCCCCTAGCTTTTGTGCTGCAACATACTACCATGGCGACGTTGATGACGCGAGAAAGTGTGTGCCCTCTACCGTAGAGCCATCCAAATGCTTTACACTTCCGAAGACGGAGAAAGCGG